>CM022752.1:11405166-11467666 GCA_012411365.1 Ameiurus melas
AGGTGGCGCTCTAACGGTTTAAGTATATGTAAAGACATATTGCAGTCACAATGTTTAGGCATAAAATCACAACATTTTTTTTTCCCTTTTCTTTTTTTTTGGTACATATGGTGCAGGCCCTATTCCAGGCGTGAGTTTTCTGTGTAGCAAAGTTCAATTGGCATGAAGTAGCACTTCAGTCACACGTTCTATACATTGGCACTGTGCAATTACCCCTTTATATTGTGCGAGGCATACGATGCAAGTATAATGTGCCATTATTAAAACTGTGAAGTCGTTTTGCACACACCCACATGCTGGCGTCTTGCTGGTGTGTTTGTGCCTTTTAGAAAGAGCGAGTGAGGGAATGTGTAGGGAGAGAGAGAGAGAGAGAGAGAGAGAGAGAGAGAGAGAAAGTGTGTTCACGTGTATGTAGGCATCCTCAGGGCAGAGAGTAGGAGTTTGGCTTGATGAACACTGGCTTTAGCCCAGCTGGTGACATGAAGGGGGACATTGGAGCTATCGCCTCTACAGATGGCCATCCACCCAAGCATGAAGCCGACTGGCCAACTACTTTACCTCCCATGCTTGTAGTCAAAAAACCATGAATCCACAAGGACACAAGTATTGTACCACTGCCCTGGCCGTTTAGAGATAATAAGACCAAAGATCAGAGCTAATGCTAGCACCTGTTAGGTGCTAGCACCTGGTAGGTGTTACTATAGGATCACTATAATCACATGTATTCACAGATGATGACTTAAGTCCAAACCATATGCCAATAGTTTACACTAAATACATTTCATACAAATACACCACAACATAGATCGCTGGTTCTCAATGTGAGGTCCAGGGGTCTGTGAAGCATAGCCATATGTGGTCCGTGACTTTTTTGATTTTGTCCCAGAGGTAGTAATTATCAAAGTTATTATATTTAGGGGCCCAAGCACTAAAGTCAACTCCGACCTAATGTGTTCAGGAATAGACAGCTCGAAAAGTATCAACATTTTAAACAATATTCATGGAATGAATCCATGAATATTTATTGTACAGTTAAAAGGGTCCCTGGCTACAAAATGTTTGAGAATCCCGGAAATATGGGGAACAATCTATATATTAACCATTAAGCTCTTTGATTTGTCAAGTTTTGGTTAATTCACTATACTTTCCCTAAAAAAAAAAAAAAAATACGTGACTACGGTTTAAAGGATAAGCTGACCAAGCAGTCGTGTGCTATAGTTACAGCTCATTTTAAGTGTAGTTCATAATTTTTATCCTTAAATATTAAGATGCTCTCTCTCTCTCTCTCTCCTCTCTCTCTCTCCTGCTGAGGAAAAAAAAAACCTTTTTGTAATGATATTCACAATTAATTTAAGTAATCATTTCAAATTTGCCTAAAATTTCATTCTTTTCTTTTTTGAGAGTATTTAAAGTCCAAAATGTACATAAATGTTATCTTCTCCTATTGTGACAGTGGCACTAGACTCGATACTGCTTCTCACCAAACTTCACCAAATGTGCGTAATGCAGATTCAACTTCTGAATAGTGCTTAAGTCTATAGTAACATTTGCGGTACTGATGTGTGCCATTTTGATGCTAAGTCCATAATGTGAGCATGAAACTCAGCCCACAGATCTCGATTGTTTGCAATCAAGATACATAAATAATGTAAATATTCTGTAAACTACAATAGATCCTTATGGTCTATCCTGTCCTATTGGTGCCTGATAGATTGTGCTGTTTCTGAACAGATTTTCAGTGGAAATTATTCCACAGCAACCATTAAGCAAAAGGCAAGCGAGGATGCAAAAAAAAAGGCAGAGAAATAGGAAGTGTGGTTTATTATATATTCCATTATATATTCCATTTGAACCTTTGAGCAATTAGTGATGGCCAGTTTTGGTTGTGTTTTTTTTGCACCTCTCAAAATCAGGTGCAATAATTGTGCCTAAATAATAGGCCACTCTGTGTTTATTCCATCTATGATGGAATAAAAATTACTCCATAATTAGCAAGACGATCTAGTGTTTTCATTAATGTCGCTGTGGAAGCAAACTTCAGAAGTGAGGCTGAATGCTTGGTTCTAGTAATTACACCTTGGAGACTTGAGTTATCAATATATTAGGTTAATTACATGGTTTCTTTTTTAGGTGTGGATAGAATAAGCGTTATTTAATGCAGCTGTTGTAGTTTACATTTAAACACGAATCGAGCAATACGTGTTCAACCATAGTGCAGTGCAGTTCGTGAATCAGATGAGTCCGAAAGGGGTTTCATTTTCTATAACAGCAGCTCTGACAGTAGTACAGCTGCAAATCACAGGTTTCTATAGTAACAGCTTGTTACGGTAACAATTCGCACGCGGCATTATCTAAGTCTAATAACGTACGGATTAAAAGCATGTTATTTGACAAGACAAAAAACGTGTATTTGTTCATGTAGTGAGGCTTTTTTTGTAAGGAGATGTTTATTTAACACTTTTGAAAGGAGTCTCCAGACTTTTCCACGCATACCGAGGTTAAATTTGGTTCTGTTTTACGCCCACTGCTTTTTACTTTATATATGCTACCTCTGGGTCAAATTATTCGTAAACATTGAATTAGCTTCCACTGTTATGCTGATGATGTACAGCTGTATGTTTCAGCAAAGCCAGACAACACGTAGCAACTTAATAAAGTTGAGGAATGTGTAAAGGACATTAGACGTTGGATTCTTATTAACTTCCTGTTACTTAATTCTGATAAGACAGAAGTACTTGTACTAGGACCACGTGTAGCTAGAAGTAAGCGTACTGATCACATAATAACTCTGGATGGACTTTCCGTTTCATCACGTACAGCAGTAAATGACCTCGGTGTGATTATTGACTCCAGTCTTTCATGTGATGCTCATGTAGATAATTTTACTACAATAGGAAAACCTTCTTTCACCTCAGAAAGATTGCTAAGATAAGGAATATAATGTCAACACACGATGCAGAAATACTAGTTCATGATTTTGTCACCTCTAGGTTGGATTACTATAATGCCTTACTGCCTGGATGTTCTAGTAGGAGCATAAACAAACTCCAGTTAGTCCAGAATGCAGCTGCTAGAGTCCTCACTAGAACCAGAAGATACATCACCCCGATCTTCTCCACACTGCATTGGCTCCCAGTGAAATCCCACACTGATTATAAAATACTACGATTGATCTATAAAGCACTGAACGGTCGCTGATTATTTTCCTATAACAGCACACCCTGTCATGTTTTATTCCTTACTTAAGTGCGCTACTATGTTAATATTACTTATGGTGTATTAAATCTTAACTTGTGCATTAATGTTGTTCAAAGATGAATGATTTTCTGCTCCCAGTTTAAGGCAATTCATTTCCTTTGTGAGCTCTTGATGGAAAATCCTTTAGTTTCAATCCAGGCTCGGTATGAGTCAGACAGCCTCCGCCACTGGGCCTCACGGCTTTCTCCACCTTCTCATTTCCATGTAGTGATTCATCAGAACATAATCAATGACGCTGAGGATAATTAAACATGCAAACATATTGGCTTTGATTTTCAAGGCACTTAAATATTTGATGGGTTCCTAATGGAAATGTAATTAATGATTGATGATTGATGATGGCTTGTTCTTCTGGATGATTTATTCGCTTACATTCGAGATCGGTTCAAGCATAGAGCTGAGTTCTTGGGGTCAGGGGTTCAATTGGAATTTAGGTAGTGCCAGAGTTTTACTTCTTTACTTCTTTATTCTACACATTATAGTATCAGAGCATGTTTCCTGTGGTTTTCCTTCAATTTAACCCCTTGATCGGCAAACAGTGGCTCTCTGCCAGCTGTCTTGACATTTGAAATCACAACCTTTCTCATCACGTTATACCGGAAATCTCAAAAGGCTGGAGTAGATTGAAAGGCCTTCCTATGAAAGCTTCAACACGTGGCTAAGATAAAGGTTTGAGCTGGTAAAAGGATCCCCGATAAGATATTTCTTGTATTGATGGAATATAAACGGAGGTTGTTTTTTTCTTTTTCTTTCTTGCTTTAGCTGGACAACCCAGACGAGCAGGCCGCACAGATCAGACGAGAACTCGATGGCCGCCTTCAGATGGCTGATCAGATAGCGAAAGTAAGTGCTGCTTCCTGAACGATCGCATGCCGTGCGGTAGGAAAGTAGGAATCTGACTCGGTTAGTCAGAGCCGGTGTCTGTCAGACGACTGATCACATCTGTACAGGATCAAAGGCTGAACGACACGGTGATGCATGTAGGGAAAAATAGATGCGTGCCGCTGAAGATTTCTCACCAAGTACAAATCCAGGTAACCAATATGAGACAAGGTTTTGGTCTTTCATGTTGGTTTGGAGATAGATGAAGCAGAGACTAATCGCACTGTTCAACCCACGTGTATGATCCATAAAAACCGTTCAAATCAACACACGACGAGACTCAGCACACAAAACAGGCTATATTTCACCTAACATCGATCTCTACCCACAAACACGCCTACTACATACAAGCAATGCATATGAATGTGTGTTTTTGATGGACACCAAAAGGTGCTTGTGAATGCAGCCCAGGTTCAGATTTTCAATATCACACCGCACGAAAAATTTCATTCGAATGAAAAGAAGGGGGGGGACAAAAAAAGACTTACCAAAATAACAGCTCACCGGTGTTATACCATTACATTACATTTGTGCCTGCACAAAAAGAGTTATTATACAGTAGGCTTTTCACATTTGTCCATTTCTTCCTGACCTCAATTCTTTTCCTGCCCTCCAGGCTGGGAAGTTCCCCAAGTTCATGTCGAAGGACATGGAGGTGCTGTACATCGAAGAGTTGAAGTCGTCAGTGAACCTGCTCATGGCCAATCTGGAGAGCATGCCCGTGTCTAAAGGAGGAGAGTTCAAGCTGCAGAAACTGAAGCGAGGCCACAACACATCTATCATCGACATGGGCCAGGAGGACGAGAACCAGCTCTCCAAGTCTGACGTGGTTCTTTCCTTTACGCTAGAGGTACCATTTATTCCTTTCGCTTACTGTACAGTGCAGCGCACTTAGCTAGATAAGGATTCTCAGATAGAGTAGCACTGAGTGACTCCGATGTATAAAGACTATAGCTTCATCTTATTGGCTTTCAAGCACATTTTTAGAGTCATCCCATCCAGTGTACGGTTTAGCTGCTCAATTTGAATGGATGAATTTTTAGGCCAAAAATATGTATAAATAAATAACACTGTTCTTGGATTTTGAGGTTTAAAAAGTGAACACTGAATTGCTGTGCTTGAGACGACAAGCTGTCACCAAAATCCTCAAACTGCTTTATTAGCCTGTGTATCAGTAAAGCAGAGACGGTTTGGAGATTATTAAAGTGTTTTTAGGCAAAGTGTTAATGAAAAGCAAATCTCCGTCTAGATCTTGTTTTATAGCAAATCATCAGAATCGAATGGAATAAATTTCCACACAGGAAAAGTGTAAGTGTAGACAGGGTGTCAGTAGGGTGTCACCATTTCTATTGTACAACATGTTGCAAAGATCGAAATAGGGAAAGGGGATGGTGATTGCGTGGTAATGCTCTTAGAGTATATCAGAAATGCGCGCGCACCACAGTGACCTTTTTTCCCACACAAAGGCTGAGAAAAACGTGTCTCCCGTTTCTAATGCCTGAATCTTTTAATGGTAAATGGTCTGCACTTATATAGCGCTTTTTTAACCTTAGCGGTTCTACAAAGCACTTTACACTGGTTCTCTCACACACACACACTCTCACACACACCAATGGTAGCAGAGCTGCTATGCAAGGCGCTAGCTTGCCATCGGGAGCAACTTGGGGTTCAGTGCTCTAGGACTTCGGCATGTGGAGTCATGTGGGCCGGGAATCGAACTGCCAACCCTACCATTAGTGGACAACCTAAGCCACTGCCGCCCACAGCCAGCCTTTGGGCTGGTTAGGGTGGTGTTTGAACATGTAGTTGGACTGGAAATTTTGCTGAAACCTAGCAAATTAATATTAGCTCTTCTATGTATGCTCTTCAAAGTTACGTCTAAAACCTGTAATCGCTTACAAACTGTCTAATCATGAAATGCCAAGGATTGGGATGCACCTGTCACTTATCATCAAGTAGATGGGGGATTTCAAAGAATTCGATTTATCTCATTATGTCGTATTGTCGTATTAAATATCGAACATCGTGTTTTTGGCATCTGTGGCGCGTTGAGGGCTGAATTTAGGAGCCGTCACTGTTAGTTTATATGGTGCGAGAGGACAGAATTCATAAGCTCGTGTACGTGTGTACGGAGAACATTCAGTTGACTTTAACCAGCCCAGACAACCTCGATACAACCTATCTCAAGCCATAACACACCAGCACCAATGAGACACCCTTACAGTGTCCTGTACAGGCCATTCATTTGTCTTTCTTGAAAGCGTTATTGAGCACATATTCCCCGCCTCCCTCAAGCTTGTGATTGAGTGTGATGAAGGGAATTAGTTGTTTGTCACTGATGTGTGAGGGCTTTGATTTAATATGACGGCTGAGAGTGATAGTCTATGTAGCAGACAAGGAGGGATCGCCGCTCGTCCGCCACATCTATCACATAAACGGGAGAAAACGTTGACTGGAGTCCCTGAGGTGACATTTCACAAGACAAGCACATGCTTAACCTTTACGCTCTGGAATGACAATAAAACCAGAGAACGATAATAGTTTTTAAAAGTTTTTTTTTTTTTAAACTCATACAAATGAAATAAAGGTTTCTCAAGCATTATGCCTTTTTTTTCCCATTCTTCAGCATATAGCTGAAGTGAACATCATGAAGTTATCCCAAAGCAGACGTAAAAAGTTTCGAATTGGTTTTAATGTTCATTTTACGGAAATGAACCGATAACTGATCAATAACTAAATCAAATCTTTTTTTTTTTTTTATATGTATGTAATTTCTCGGGCAAAACATTCACACTTTGACCTCTTTTCAATAATTATTTAAAGAAAATCTTTATTCCACTTGATTGTGTGAAACTTACCTTCACACAATCAAGCGACAAGTCACCTGGGTCCCTTGTACGGTAGCTGTGTAGCGAATGCTTCAAGAGGATCTACTGTGAGAAAGTATCCTGATTTATTCGGTTTTTGTGTATATCTCATACTAAAACGTTTTAGATCTTCAAACGAAATACACCATAAAACAAAGGCAACCTACGTAAACACACAGTACAGTATTTATTTTAACTGAAGCAAAAAAAAAAAAAAAGTTATCCAACACCTATCACCCATGTGAAAAACTAATTGCCCCCTTAAACATAAAATCTGGTTGTGCCACCTTTAGCAGCAATAACTGCAACCAAATTGCTTCTGATAACTGGAGTTCAGACTTTCACTTACTTCTAGGACTAGGACTTCCTTCTATGCTTTGGATCATTGTCTTGCTGCATAATCCAGTTGTGCTTGAGTTTCAACTTACAGACTGAAAACCGGACATTCTCCTTTAGGATTTTCTGGTAGAGAGCAGAATTCATGTTTCCCTCAATTATTACAAGTTCCCCAGGCCCTGAAGCAGCAAAACATCCCCACGCCATCACACCTCCACCACCATGCTTGACCATGGGTATGATGTTCTATTTGTGGAATTTCTGTGTTTGGTTTATGACAGATGTAATGGGATCCCTGTCTTCCAAACAGTTCCACTTTTGACTCATCAGTCCACAGAACATTCTCCCAAAAGGTTTGAGAATCATCAAGGTGTGTTTTAGCAGAATTCAGATGAGCCTTAATGTTCTTCTGGGTTAGCAGTGGTTTTCACATCACCACTCTTCCATGCATGCCATTTTTGTCCAGTGTCTTTCTGAAAGTGGAGTCATGAACAGTGACATTTATTGATGCAAGAGAGGCCTGTAGGTCCTTCTATGTTGTCCTTGGATCTTTTGTGACTTCCTGGATGAGTCATTACTGTGCTCTTGGCGGAATTTTTGAAGGTTCACTACTGTAGAATTTTTCCATTTGGAGATGGCTCACACTGTGGTTGTTTGGCATCACAGAGCCTTTGAACTTTGTAACCCTTCCCAGACTGATGTATTTCAATCACCTACTTCATCATCATTTCTGGAATTTCTTTCAGTTTTGGCATAGTGTGTTACTGGGTAAAATCTTTTAACCGACTTCCTGCTGTTTAAAAAGTTCTATTTAAGTGTTGATTTGATTGAACAGGGCTTACAGTATTCAGGTTGTGTCTAGTCCAGTTGAAACCCATTATGAATGCAGTTTCATAGATTTGGGGAATTAGTAACTATGGGGGCAAATACATTTTCACAAAGGCCCAGTTGGTATTGGATAACTTTTTTTGTTTCAATAAATAACATTATCATTTAAAAACTGTATTTTGTGTTTACTCAAGTCTCATTTGCTTTATCTAAGATTTTGTTTTACCTTCTGAAACAATTTAATATGAAACTCATTAACTCATGATAGTGTACGATAGAGTCTTTTAATACTGCATTCGTGATCGTTCTGTCAGGTTGTGATCATGGAAGTTCAGGGTTTGAAGTCGCTCGCTCCCAACCGCATCGTCTACTGCACCATGGAAGTGGAAGGAGGCCAGAAACTCCAGACTGACCAAGCCGAAGCCTCCAAACCCACGTGAGTGTCAAAACATTGGCTGAAGTTATTGATATAAACACACATGATTACGGTGTAAACTTTAATTCTATATTTCACATATCCGTTGTTACAGTACTGTACATATGCTTTGTGAACTGCTTCATACTGATGGTTAATGGTAATATTTTAAAAGCATTTTCCTTCTGGGAAAGAGAAAACGTATTGTTTCAGATAACACGTGTAAAAATATTTACTGCAAATGTTACAGTAGAATATAAATTGCAAAAAAAGTGGCATCTATTTTTGTTTCTATTGTACATTATGTACTGAAAATAAACTACTGGCCAAAAAATGTTTTAAAGTGGACCCACTATGCTTTTCCAGATATTTCCTTTCATGTAGTGTGTTATCGAGCTGTTTGTGAATGTAAAAACATCTGCAAACTTTAAAAAATCAAAGCTCACGACAAACGGAGTTACTGACTCCCGAAAGAAGGAGCCGATTCTGAACAGCTGAATCGACTCGTTAGTGATTCCAGACTACTTCCAGATTACTTCCTGTACTAAATTATGTAGGTTCGTAACAAAAAGCCCCGCCTCTAGTCTTCATCGCCTGCTTGCTGACGGACGGAGCTGAAACTCGTTACGGCAGTGGGCGTTTCCTTTTTAAACCACGCTGACATCGGTAGACCAATCTATTGTATGAGACCTTTAAAACAAAATTAGGCGCGTTTCAAAACCATACTAAGTGCGCTTTAATTATCATTAATAATTTAATAGCAATCTAATTTGTCAACTGAATTTCTATTTGTTTATTTGTATTGTTTTTTTTATGCTGAATTGTACAAGTCGAACTGTTATATATAAAAGCGTGAGCGCTTCCTGGAGTGTCTATATACGCAAGAAAAATAGTGTAAATTGAATTCAAAAGCAATTACTGACATGACAGAATTGGGTATGACTAAAATCCCAGCGATGCTCCAGTAATAGTTACGTTAGACCATCTCCACATGTACAAGAAATCCAGTCTGAATAGGGCTTATGTTGCAGGTTATTAAGGTGTGAGATGAAGCTGTATGTGCGTATAAGAACAACATAGCTTGGCAAAACACATTAAACATTAACTATAGCACATTAACTGAATAAATTATTCAGCATGTATTACACGACACTAGCCCTAATGGACATCGGGGGAATGATTTATCCCACTTAGAACACCTGAGTTTTTAAGAATGGACAAATAACATTTCTAAATGCCATCAGACACATAATGTACATCTCTAGCAATGTGCACAGAGATGTCCATTGCCGCAATCGTCATGGAATACACGCTGAATAATTTATCCGGCTTCTGTGATATACTGTAAACTAGACACACTACACCGAGATTCCAACAGCTTTAAAAGCGAGAGGTTGTTTTCGCGTGTACGATATCACATTGACTGTGTTCTGCTCTTACAGCTATAGATTTACCTCACTTCACACACACAGCTACATTTGTACACACGTGTTCACACTCCACGCGGCCGAAGAGGAGTGTGTGAGAGCCAGACAGCCGCTGGGAGACACACCGCATCTGTCTGATCAAACACCTACTGAGCTTCTTCATCGATCACATCACCATAATCAAACACAGGATTATCTGAGTGTGTGTGTGTGTGTGTGTGTGTGTAAGTGAAGAAGAAAAGAGGGAGACCGTTTAAGACTTGAGAGAGAAAATATTGAACGTTACTGAAAAAAATTTGATGCTTTAATAAACAATATTAGCCCGATCTAATGAAAAATTGGAAAGAGTGAGAGGTTGGATTTTCGCTTTTATGCAAATGATGTCAAATGAATGAAACAATAGCTCTCTGTCCTTAACTTTTAGAAAGTTATTGTATGACTTGAATCATGCAAATTACTAGAAATTGTACTACTACTAATAATAATAATAATATATTACTACTACTGCTACTAGTACTACTACTACTACTACTACTACTACTCATATATTACTACTACTACTACTACTACTATTAATAATAATAATATATTACTACTACTGCTACTAGTACTACTACTACTAATAATAATATACTACTACTACTACTACTACTACTACTACTACTACTACTACTACTAATAATAATAATAATAATAATAATAATAATTAGGTCTATATGTTACAGTTACATGCAGTTATGAAGAGGAAAATGTAAAGTTTTTTCTTTTTTAGACCATGAGATTACTGCAGCAGGGGGCATGGTGGTGTAGTGGTTAACATGTTTGTTTTGCACTTCTGGGGTTAGGGGTTTGTTTCCCGCCTCTGCCCTTAGTGCACGATGTTTGCATGTTCTCCCCGTATTTCAAGAGTTTCCTCCGGGTACTCCGGTTTCCTCCCCCAGTCCAAAGACATGTGCTGTACACTGATCGGCTCTCCAAATCGTCCGTAATGTGTGAACGTGTGTGCGATTGTGCCCTGCAGTGAATTGGCACCCTGTCCAGGGTTGTCCCCCACCTTGTGCCCTGAGTTCTACGGGATATAGATTCTATGGGACCCTGTGTAGGATTAGCGGTACAGAAAATGGATGGATGGATTCCTGCAGCTTATTAAGTATAGACCGTATGTGTAAAATCTCATCCCGAATTCTATAACAGACTGTGTGCTAGCATGTTCTGCGTGTCAGATTATAGACTATATGAAGAATGAAGAGTAAAGACAAATGCTATATTTTGCTTACATCATTAAATGAAGCATTCATTCGCAAAGAGCTTGACGTGGTAAGAATATTTGGTTTTCCAATTGCATGTTTTGTTTACATTTGGCCATCGCCGCTATTTGTAGCTGTCCCGTGAGCTTTTAGACGAGTGCTGTAGCAGTGCTCACACTCCACACTGCCAGAACTTTATTGTCGCCTGTCTTCAGTTGCAATGGTATTAAATGCGTCCCACAGATCACAGATTTCAGTTCAATTAACGACCAGAGAATTCATTTTTTTACTATGAGTGAATTCATCATAGATCATAAAATATATTCAGAAAATATTTCTATTAGATTGTTGTTTTATAAAGAAGAGGATAAGAAAAATAAGCAAACAAGCTCGAACGAATCAGTAAGTAATGAATCAAGTAGACTTGAATCATTTGAATCCACTGAACTGAATGACTCAGAAAAAAAGAATCATTTAGCTCAGTATTTTTTTTCTTTTTTTTGGCTGCATCACTTAGAGCAAACCTATAGAAGTATACTTCTATAGGACGGCCAACACGTCTAAGCTGATTGATAGGCATATTGTAGGATTTTTCTTTGAACTATTCCTTTAATAGCACTGATTTTTTCCCCCACATTAGTTTGTGACATCTGATGTCTTGGCCATAAGCATCCTCTTTAATGCACTATGTTGGTTACATAATGCACTTCACTCTGTGTGTGTGTGTGTGTGTGTGTGTGTGTGTGTGTGTGTGTGGTGTGTACACTGTTGTGCAGCTATTCAAGTCCAACTGCGTGCATTTAATGATGCAACGATATTGGAAACTCCTTGAACTCTATTTCCTTAGAGGAGCTCGAGCCGCCTGCATGCACGTCTGAGTGTGTCTCATGACTAAAGTCATCCATCAGAATGAGGGAATTAATCTCACTGAGACAGAGCTCGTTACTGACTTTAAACTGAGATGCCTGCTATTATTAATGTCATTGAAATTAATTAATGGTGTTAATGCCTTAATGATTCTGAACAGACAGACATCTTCGTGATTTAAGCATTACAAGTGTATTCACGGCCTTAAATCATTCTCTTATTTTCCCCCATTTTCTTTTGGAAACTTAAAGAGCCAGAAAACAAACAAACAAACAAACAAACAAAACAAACAAAATATTATTAACCATGAAAATGTTCTGTTTGTTAAATGGAGTCTAGTGGGTTTTAGTGTTTTAGAGTCATTTTTTACAGTATAATACAGAGTTTAACAAGGTTGATGCAGCTAGTAAATAAAGAGTTTTCGTATTAAATATGGATATAATTCGAATTATAACATGACTGAACTCCTCAAAGATCTTAAATATCAAAAACACACTTTCATTTTTACCTTGGAAAAGTAACAAAATATAAGCTGTTTATATTTGGATATGTTTCTTTCCCAAACATCTGGGTTCACGCGGAAAGTTTTTTGAGCCGAAAATAATCTAACTACTACAATCATATTTCGTAAATTATTAGTTTCTGTTTACGTGAATTGAAGTAAGCTGGTCATAGCAAAATGATTATTGGTTCATTCAGTACACGATACACATCATACACGATGCTTGCAAAAAATAATCCCACAATAATCCCACTAAAGAAGAAGGACTAGGATGTGGGAAAATATATCCTCTCGATTGCCGAGCTCCTGAAATCTGATTCCAGTTTTAGTATTATTTAACATGATCACTTAATTAATCTGATAAAGGTGGAAAAAAATCATTATTTATATTATATTGTAAAATGAATGTGCATGAATTGTACTACAGCTAAAATAGGAAGGATTGTGAACCCTGCATTGTTTGTAAAAAAAAAATGAATAAATAAAATAAAACTACAAAAAAAATATTTAGTTATGTAAATTTTTATTTAGTTATGTAAATATGTAAAAAAAAATATATATATATTGATTTTATCTCCTTTTTATTCACTAGTTGATAGATTGTAATCACAGCTTTTTGCAAAAGTTTGGGCACTGTCTAGATATTGATTTTCATACATCAGACATTGACTTTTGTGATGAGGTTGCAGGTAAGGTTTCCTTCTGATGACTCTTCCATGCAGATTCCATGCCACTTCTTAATGACATTTTGAACGGTGGAAATTGCTAGTTGTAATCAATTTGATATCATTGTATAGCCTTCCCCAGCGTTGTAGGCATCACTTAGCATGAGGATCCTCAGTCAAGTGCTTAGAGGAACCCACAGTTGTGAAAAGTCAGAGAATTTCTTACACTCTGAAATGATCAGCTGACAATTCCTAATGACAATTCTTGACCTGAGTAACCAGTCTTAACCGGTCAAATAATGCTTACGTTCTGAGCCTTTACAAATGGAACATCATCCAAACTTTTTCACATGCCACAATTACAATTTTATTCCCTATTTTTTAAAGGTTCATCAATTATATAATAACTGTGCATTAGCATAATGTTATTTTTTTTTTAATATTAAAAATTCTGCAGTGGTTGTGTTTACATCTTTTCACTTAAAAAAAAAAAAAATGTGTGATTTGTCCAGGGGTATTGTGCCCTGCGATGCATTGGCACCCTGTCCTCCAGGGTGTACACCGCCTCATGCCCAATGCTTCCTGGGATAGGCTCCAGGTTCCCTGCGACCCTGAAAAGGAGTAAGCGGTAGAAGATGGATGGATGGATGGAGGATGGATTGTCCAGGGGTGCCTAAACTTTTGCATTCAACTTGTTCCCTAGAAAATGTTATCAAAGCATTTAATAGAGATGGTATTGGTATATTTAGATCCATTCCGCAGGTAGACCTCAGGCTAACTGACTTTTTGTATTAAGATTTCTGGGCAAAATGTAATATCAGAATGTAATATGTTTCTTCTGGAAATTCCATTGCATTCGGCACAACCTGAAGCAGAACACCGACATGAAATCTCTTTGTAAGCTGCCATTTATTTAAATGCAAATCAAAAGGTGGAGAAAAAAAAAAAACACCATCGTGTAAACAACCTGCAAGAACTCTGATATCATGGACACATGGTGATTTAGTGCGCAGGTCAATGGAGTGTTTAACCTGCTCTCAGGGTTTTTTGAGGTTTTCTCTTTGCTTCAGCTGTATACGTTCACTATCAGCCCAGTGCAGACATGTTAAATCTGTGCCAAGGGGCATTGAAGCTGGGCTCATGGCGGCACTTCCTTAGAGTATTCCGTCTTCAATTCTTAAATTTTATTTGGGCCAAAGATGTAGTGAAACTAAAGTAAAAAAAAAAAATTATAATTTTCCAAAAGGAAGCACAATGAGCTTGATTTAAATTCTATAAAGGGCTAAAGAAGTCATTATAAATCAGATATAGGTACACTGTTCTGAGAAACATACCTCATGAAAATTACATGCTATGTAAACTGATGATCAAAAAGTAAATAGTTAATGTTAAGTTGGTCTATGTTAAACTCGTTGAAATGGAAATACGCACATATATTGTATAAACTCAGTGTTCTGTAGTATCCCACTGAGCAGTCAGCGACAGCTAAATAAATGTCTACTAAGTCCTGTGGAAGGTCGCTGGTGGAGACAGAATGAAAGTTTTCAGTACGTTGAATCTGAACATTAGTCCTCTGTCCGAATATGTTCGACCAGTGGACGTCCTTATATCGTCTTTCATAGCATGACTTTTCTTGTATATATTAGGGGCGGCTGTGGCGCAGGTGGTAGAGTGGGTTGTCCACTAATCGTAGGGTTGGCGGTTCGATTCCCGGCCCGGGACTCCACATGCCGAAGTGTCCTTGGGCAAGACACTTGTCCCGATGGCAAGCTAGCACATTGCATGGCAGCACTGCTACCATTGGTGTGTGTGTGTGAATGGGTGAATGAGACACAGTGTAAAGCGCTTTGGATAAAAGCGCTATATAAGTGCACATTTACCATATTACTCCTTAACATTTAAAAAATAGATACTTTTGTATCAGACCACCTGATTTTTTTAGTTGAGCAAATGTATCGGAAAAGATAATTCTTGAAGTAAATTAAAGTCAATTAAAGATGAACATCATGAGTTACATCATCAGTAAAAATTTGTGAGAATGTTCCAGAAGCAGCTATGCAAGGCCAAGCCATGGCACTACCTCCACCATGTTTCACATAGAAGAAGGTATGTTTTGGACCATGAGCAGATCCTTTCATTCTCCACACTTTGGCCTTTCCGTCACTTTTGTAGAGGTTCATCTTAGTTCCAGAACTTTTGTGACTCATCTCTATATTTCTTTGTGAATTCCAAACGGGCTTTCTGATTCTTACTGCTGACGAGTTGTGGTATGGCCTCTGTATTTCTGCTCTTGAAGTGGATTGTGATACCTTCACCCCTGCTCTGTGAACGTTGTTGGTGATGTCACTGACTGTGGTTTTTGGGGTTTTCTTCACAGATCTCAGAAACAATGTTCATGTCATCAGCTGTTGATGTTTTTCTTGGCCGACCAATTTGGTGTTTGTTGCTCAGAACACCAGTGATTTCTTTATTTTTAGGACATTCCAAATTGTTCTATTGGCTATTCCCAATTCTTGTGCAATGCCTCTGATTAATTTCCCATCTTTTCTCATCTTCAAAATGGCTTGCTCTTTTCCCATAGACAGCTCTCCGATCGTCATGTTGGTTTATCCTTTTTAAGAACAAATGCAGTCTTCACAGGTGAAACTGAAGGCGAAAACCAAGAGTAGAAGTTCAGAGCTATTTATTGTTTAAACAATCAATCTAATAGGACACACCTGAATAACAAGAAACACCTGTCAGTCACATGTTCTGATGTTTTTGCTCGCCTACAAATTGGGTGGTCTGGTATAAAATGTGCTATGTTCTATATTGCTTAACACATCTACAGTACATATAAACACCAGGAAACAAAAACAAAACGTTCTAAATTCTCTTCTCATGTTCATCTTTTGATCACAAGCCCAAATGTCTTCAGTCTACAGCAAAAAAATAAATTAATAAATGAATAGGCCTTGCCATTCCAATAGTTTCAGAGGGGACTGTATATCTATCCAGTAATGTTTAAAGGGTTTCCCTTTTGTGTCTGGCTCCTGGATTCTTCCTCATTCTGAGCTTCTCTTTGCCACTATCATATTTGCTCGTTAAGGGCCTATATTTTCTGTAAAGATGTATTGTGACAATATATGGATAAATACATTTGAACTTAAATTTAAGTTTGAGGCAGACGACTCTTAGCAAATGCAGGTGGCTTAGTCTCTCCTAGTAAATATTTGAATAGTTCAACACCACATACGCTAAACAATCATTGGAATGCAGCAAAATCAAGCAAAGTCACGCTTAACTTGCCTGCTGTCTCCTGAACGTAACTTAAGGTTGTTCATGACAGGCTCCACTTTTGGCGCCAAAATACCAGGTGGCAGACTTGGGCATTATATCAATATGTAATTGTAAAATAATATGTAAAATGTGGAAAAAGTGAAACGTAATATGTAAAAAGTGAAAATTCTGCCATTACCTTAAATATGTTGTATATAAATATAAGTATATATATATATATATATATATATATATATATATATATATATATATATAAATAAATATAAAATAATTTTTTCATTGTGTATCTGAAAAAATGATGTCTAGATCACTGTGGTAAGATGAAAAAAAACTAATTTGATTGTACAGTTAAATTGTATTAGTGTACAATGTAAAAAAATAAAATAAAATAATAAATGACGGTCCGAGTTACTGGGCCAGTGCCCAGAAAATGAGTGTTGAAGACGTGACATAAAATATCTATTTTATGATCTGATCTGTTATTTTATGATCTGTTATTAATACTGATAGAGAGTATCAGATAGAATTGACTACAACTGACACACACACACACACACACACACACACACACACACACACAGACACACACACATGGACCGTGTGCCCCCGGGCTCACCCCAGGCTTTCTGCAGAACTGGGAACTCAGCTGAGAGACGTTGCTATGGAGACTGGTCTCTCTTTGCTCAGATCCCCAGTGTACTGCTGACTGCCCTCTTCATCTCCAGAGATCACACACACGCATGCACATGCACACACACACACACACACACACACACACTCTCTTACATTGTATCACACACACAAATAAATACTGTTTCACACACATGCACACACACCCTACATGTACTTCATACACACGTATTCTTACACATCATCATACGCAGATGTTATTCCATGTATGCACACACATTCATAGAAATGTATGAATACCCAAACACAGAGCAGGTATTGTTTGGTTGGTGGATCATTCTCAGCACACCACTGACACTGACATTGTAGTGTGTCTCGCGTGGGTACGAGTGTATCAAGTGCAGCGTCCGCTTTATTAGAAACCCTGGGCCTTACAGTATGTATCAATCTTCCAGTACAGTTGTGCTTAAATGTTTGCGTACGCCAAACATTTCCAGCAGAAAAGCAATAGTTTTAGTAACTCTGATTTTATTTCGCACTCACATGAGAATATGTCGTGTACTCACTCCTTCACGGGTCATTTACATTCATTTTGTGATATTAAGTGAAGGTCTTGTCCTGTACGTGTATGATTTTAGGCACTACCACATGATCGCCCTATTAGATAATATACAGTGGTGTGAAAAAGTGTTTGCCCCCTTCCTCATTTCCTGTTCCTTTGCATGTTTGTCACACTTAAGTGTTTCGGAACATCAAACCAATTTAAACAATAGTCAAGGACAACACAAGTAAACACAAAATGCAATTTGTAAATGAAGGTGTTTATTATTAAAGGTGAAAAAAAATCCAAACCATCATGGCCCTGTGTGAAAAAGTGATTGCCCCCTAAACCTAATAACTGGTTGGGCCACCCTTAGCAGCAACAACTGCAACCAAGCATTTGCGATAACGTGCAATGAGGCTTTTACAGCGTCCTGGAGGAATTTTGGCCCACTCATCTTTGCAGAATTGTCCTAATTCAGTTACATTAGAGGGTTTTCGAGCATGAACGGCCTTTTTAAGGTCATACCACAACATCTCAATAGGATTCAGGTCAGGACTTTGTCTAGGCCACTCCAAAGTCTTCATTTTGTTTTTCTTCAGCCATTCGGTGGTGGACTTGCTGGTGTGTTTAGGATCATTGTCCTGCTGCAGAACCCAAGTTCGTTTCAGCTTGAGTACACGAACAGATGGTCGGACATTCTCCTTCAGGATCTCTTGGTAGACAGCAGAATTCATAGTTTCTTTGATCACGGCAAGTCTTCCAGGTCCTGAAGCAGCAAAACAGCCCCAGACCATCACACTACCACCACCATATTTTACTGTTGGTATAATGTTCTTTTTATGAAATGCAGTGTTCCTTCTACGCCAGATATACTTGGACACACACCTTCCAAAGAGTTCCACTTTTGTCTCATCGGTCCACAGAATGTTGTCCCAAAAGTCTTGGGGATCATCAAGATGTGTTGTGGAGAAATTGAGACGAGCTTTGATGTTCTTTTTGCTCAGCAGTGGTTTTCTCCTTGGAACTCTGCCATGCAGGCCATTTTTGCCCAGTCTTTTCCTGATGGTGGAGGCATGAACGCTGACCTTAACTGAGGCAAGTGAGGCTGCAGTTCTTTGGACGTTGTTGTGGGGTCTTTTGTGACCTCTTGGATGAGTCGTCGCTGCGCTCTTGGGGTAATTTTGGGCGGCCGGCCACTCCTGGGAAGGTTCACCACTGTTCCATGTCTTCGCCATTTGTGGATAATGGCTCTCACTGTGGTTCGCTGGATTCCCAAAGCTTTGGAAATGGCTTTATAACCCTTTCCAGACTGATAGATCTCAATTACTTTCTTTCTCAATTGTTCCTGAATTTCTTTGGGTCTCGGCATGATGTGTAGCTTTTAAGGATCTTCTGGTGGACCTTACTGTGTCAAGAAGCTCCTATTTAAGTGATGCCTTGATTGTGAACAGGTGTGGCAATAATCAGGCCTGGGTGTGGCTAGAGAAATTGAACTCAGGTGTGGACAACCACAGTTATAGTATGTTTTAACAAGGGGGGCAATCACTTTTTCACACAGGGCCATGATGGTTTGGAATTTTTTTCACCTTTAATAATAAACACCTTCATTTACAAATTGCATTTTGTGTTTACTTGTGTTGTCCTTGACTATTGTTTAAATTGGTTTGATGTTCCGAAACACTTAAGTGTGACAAACTTGCAAAGGAACAGGAAATGAGGAAGGGGGCAAACACTTTTTCACACCACTGTATAAAAGGTGTGCTGGTGTTCCTGGTGGCACATTATTAGAGATTAACGAGGCATTATTATGTAAAAAAAAAAGCACCATACACTTACAAAGAATTATAGGCATAGTTATAATGAAGACGAATCGAAAACGTATCTACGTACTGTATATCTTGAGCGGATATCTTATCTGGGCGTGGCTTAATATTCTAATGAGCATGCTTGATCGACGTGCCCGAGATTCCCAGTTTATGTTTTACAATTTGGGAAAAAGTCTAGCAAACCAATCCCACTTGCTCACTTGGCTGCAGTTACTGACTGCTTCATGATTCCTGTTCTCCGGAGCTTTGAGCCAGGGTCATTACTTTTCCTGGTTGATTTTTCAAAGCGATGTTGAGAACACGCACATTCGATGGCCTTTGTTCTGTCATGTGTCAGCCTGGGGTCTTTTTTCGATGTAAAAATCGAAAAGTCCTGTGTTTTTGCATTTCACACGCTAAGGTCTCAGCAGGAAGCTTGTGCGAGGTTCCATTATCTAGTATTGCAGCTTAGGAAGGAAATAAAATCAAATAATAAAGATTTATAAAGTTCAGATGCTGTAGGGTAACGTCAGCTACTCTGACTAGGAGAAGATCAAAAGACTTGTCATATCACACACACACACACTCACACAGAGCTTAAGATCTGGCATCAGACTGTGGAGATGGAAGTGTAGAGGGACACTCATTAGTCACACACACACACACACACATACACACACACACACACACACAGAGACAGAGAGAGAGAAGAGAGAGAGAGAGAGAGAAAGTCAAAATTAAGCCTCAATTATCAGGAAAGCTATAAACAGGCACTCCAATAATCATTCTCTCTCTCTCTCTCTCTCTCTCTCTCTCCCTCTCTCTCTGTGTCTCTCTTGCTCTGACTCACTCTCTCTCTCTCTCTCTCTCTCTCTCTGTGTCTCTCTCGCTCTGACTCACTCTCTCTCGCTCTCTCTCTCTCTCTCTTTCTGTAGTTGGGGAACTCAAGGAGACTTCACCACCACACACCCGCTCCCTGCTGTCAAGGTGAAGCTGTTCACTGAGAGTACCGGAGTATTGGCACTGGAAGACAAAGAGCTAGGAAGGGTAAAAAAAACAACACAAACAAACAAACAAACAAAAAAAACCCACAAACACCCACATATTTTTCTTGTCCTAAAACATCATCAGATTTTCACAAGTCTTAAAAGTAGATAAAGAGAACCCAATTAAACAAATGAGACAGAGGTATTATATTTGGTCATTTATTTATTGAGGAAAATTATCCAATATTACATATCCCTAATTTCTCCATCTGGGGATTAATAAAGTATTATCTTATCTTATCTGGGAGTGGTGAAAGTATGTGAACCTTTGTGCAGCTAAACGTTTGGGGTAACTGTTGATCAGTCCTGCACATCGGCTTGGAGGAGTTTTATCCTGTTCCTCAGTACAGAACAGATTCAACTCTGGGATGTTGGTGTGTTTCCTCACATGAACCGATTGCTTCAGGTTCTTCCACAACATTTCTATTGGATTAAAGTCAGGACTTTGACTTGGACATTCCAAAACATTAACTTTATCCTTCTTTACCCGTTCTTTAGTAGAACGACTTGTGTGTTTGGGGTCGATGTCTTGCTGTATGACCCACGGTCTCTTGAGATTCAGATCACAGACAGATGTCCTGATATTTTCCTTTAAAATTCGCTGGAGTAATTCAGAATTCATCGTTCCATCAATGATGGTGAGCCGTCCTGGCGCAGATGCAGCAAAACAGGCCCAGACCATGACACTACCACCACCATGTTTCACAGATGGGAAAAGGTTCTTATGCTGGAATTAAGTGTTTTCCTTTCTCCAAACATATCACTTCTCATTTGAACCAAAAAGTTCTATTTTGGTCTCATCAGTCCACAAAACATTTTTCCAACAGCCTTCTCGCTTGTCCACGTGATCTTTGAACTGAAGACAGGCAGCAATGTTCATTTTGGAGCGCAGTGACTTTCTCCTTGCAACCCTGCCATGCACACCATTGTTCAGTGTTCTCCTGAACATTAACATTATCCAATGTAAGAGAGACCTTTAGAAGTTACCCTGGTGTCCTTTGTGACCTCGTGTACTATTACACGTCTTGCTCTTGGTGTGATCTTTGTTGGTCTCCACTCCTAGGGAGGGGAACAGTGATCTTTAATTTCATTCATTTGTACATAATCTGCCTGACTGTGAATCTGTGGAGTCCAAACTCTTTAGAGACGGTTTTGTAACCTTTTCCAGCCTGATGAGCATCAACAACTCTTTTTCTGAGGTCCTCAGAAATCTCCATTGTTCATGCCATGATTCACTTCCACAACTGTGTTTTGTGAAGATCAGACTGTGATAGAGCCCTGTTCTTTAAATAAATCAGGACGCTCACTCACTCACACCTGATCGTCATCCCATTAAATCAAAAGACCTGACTCTAATTTCACCTTCAAATTAAACTGCTAATCATAGAGCTTCACATACTTTTGCCAAAAGTATAATTTTCCTCTATAAGTAAATGACCAAGTCTCATTTGTTTAATTGGGATATGATGTTTTAGGTCATATTTATGCAGATATATATATATATATATATATATATATATATATATATATATATACAGTATATTTGCTTTTCTAGCATCTTCTGCATACTTGACCCATTTCCAACAGCGGCTGTATGATGTTGAGATCCATCTTTTTCACACTGAGGACGACTGAGGGACTCGTACACGACTAATACATAAGGTGCAAATGTTCACTGATGCTCAAGAAGGTGACATGATACATTAAGAGCTGGGGTTTGTGTTTAAAGATCTTATATTTTTCATTTACTACTGCCCTTCAGAAGCTACATAAGATATTGTCATGTTTCCCAGAAGACAAACTACAAACTACTGCGTTCTCAGGGTGAGAGGGA
Organism: Ameiurus melas; assembly: GCA_012411365.1. Lineage (NCBI taxonomy): Eukaryota > Metazoa > Chordata > Actinopteri > Siluriformes > Ictaluridae > Ameiurus > Ameiurus melas. The sequence continues at coordinate 11,427,599 of CM022752.1, forward strand.
TGGCATACTCTCTCTCTCTCTCTCTAGACACTAGTCAATCTGTGAGTTGAGTGATGTGGAAGAGGGTGGATAATGCTTTCATCCGAGTGTGTTACGCGGCACTGTGACGCCGCATGAGCAGCAGTTTGAAAAGCCGTTGGTTAGCTTCTTAGAAGCCAGTGTTAGCATTCACCCTCCCTGGTTGGTAGCTATTGTATGATAAATTAAAACAAATTTAAATAAAGCCCTTGGATAAGATCAATCATTGTCTCAAAATGCTTAACACATCGACATCATGGTCCTAAGGCGATTGAAAAATAGCCTTAAAGAATGCTGTAACATGAATTGCTTCTCCTCTGCACACAGGTTGTTTTACATCCGACTCCCAACAGCCCCAAGCAGTCCGAGTTACACAAGATGACGGTGTCTAAAGGCTGCGCCGACAGCGACCTGAAGATTAAACTTGCTGTACGCATGGACAAGCCTCAGAACATGAAACACTGTGGGTGAGTATGAGTGAAAAATTAAAAACTGTCAATACTCATTAATAGGAAATCAACTCTCTGAACAATTGCATGTCAAAAAAGCTGGGGTATTTTTTTTTAGGTTAGCTTATTTATTTTTAAGCAAAAATAGGAAGAATCCTTTAAAACTCCTTAAACCTCTAATGTAATTATTTCCTAGAGAACGTTGCTTTGACTATTTATTGTCTTTTGGCGTCATCTAGTGGACAAGAGTATGTGTTAACAGGTTCTGATATAGCATAATTCATCCATTCAAATATTAGGCTTATAATTTTGATGTGTACAGTCATATTCTGGATATTTTGTTAAGGCTAAGGCTTTTTTTTTTTTTTTTCTTTTTTTTTTTTTAATTATTATTAATTCCAGAACGTTCCACCAACAGAACATATTGAGCTACTGAGGTTTGGATTCAATCAACAATAAATGTATTAATTTGGTAACTGTTGTCTGTAATTTCCACCACTTTATTAAAAAAATGAAAAATCACAGACCTTCTGGATATACTTCATGGACACCACTTTGAGAATCTCTGCTCTAAAATAATTGTTTTCTATCGATTAAACCCCCCTAAAAAAAACCAAAACACTTTTGGACTATTTATTGTCTTTTGGCGCCATCTACTGGATATCATTATACTGCAAAGCATATGCGCCTTCCAATCTAAAACAATTTCTGCTGTATTGACCTTGTTCTTCACTCACTCTTCTAAGATAGTCTTCTAATATAGTATAAAAATATCAAATCAATTAATTTCTTATTAACCATACACCATTACCCCTGAGTGCTTAGTTTTAACAATGCACATTCTTCAAGGAAGAGACATTTTTAGCCATGTATAGCCAACAGACTACAAAGGCAATTAACTTTTTTGTACAACGACACACACACACCCTCTCTCAAGAAGATGTAATGCAAATTCATTGTTGTGTTTAACACAGACAATCAAATAAATGTTGATCCATGTGGGAAAACTTTGTCATCCACAACAACATCGCACCAATTTATTTATTACGTCACACTAATGCTTTGACAAGTCAATACAATTTAATCAGTTTCGGATTATAAACAGTTATATGCTGACTAAATAAAGCACTACATACACGTAGCTCCAGTGATCAAGACATATTTAGTGAGGTCAGCCCACATAAAATGATATTAATCAGTGACTGGAGATGAAAAGACTAGATTAAACAGAAATCCATTAATGTTCTGTATAATATGTAAGGAAAAACACACTTGGAGTGTGTTGTTATAGGAAAATAATCCACAACTGAAGTGGTGTGATGTGGCCCATCGTGAAGCGGGGTTACTCTTACCACCCCAAAGTGGATTGTTACACCACAGCGATGAAAGTTTTTCATTTACTAATGAACGTCACCCTTTTTAATTGTTTATGGTTACATTTAATTTTGTGGAACGTCCACAAAACAGCTTTCCTGTTCATTAGTCTGTAGCAGCTATAAACAGTCGCCTTCTTGAAAATTAGAAATAAATATAGAATAGAATAGAATAGAATAGAATGAAAAATTTAAATTATGTATATTTTACATGCTAGGTTGTAAGTGGTTATGCTGTATTTTGTCCATCAGAGGGCAGCACACACACATTCGCTCACACACACCAAACTCTTCACAAACACTTCAAGTCTGTTTTGTTGTGCCAACAGCTAGCAGCACAGTTTTGCAAAAAGTACAGCAATTATGTTTGTCATAACACACCTAAGAACTCTATTTGAAAACCGACTCCAAACTATGAGAGCATTGTCCCTGCTGTTTGCCCGTGAGGCGTGTGTGAGGCGTGTGTGAGGAGTGTGTGAGGCGTGTGCTGCGTGATGTGCAGTGTAATCTTACACCTGTCTTTACACCTGTGCTGTGATCGTGTGCAGATACCTTTGGGCCATCGGGAAGAACGTGTGGAAGAGGTGGAAGAAGAGGTTCTTTGTCTTGGTGCAGGTATGTACTGGGCTTTGGATTTCGATTTATTCCTTTATTTTCACACCCGTGTCTCTGTGGATATAGAGCGAGCTCGTCTCCTGCTACTACAGCCTGCTGTCTCAGGTTCATCTGATCACTGTGTCATGCATATAATGTTCAGTAGAGCAGATCTGATCTGTACAGTGTGAGGAAAAGTTTCAGCAGTGAGGTAAAACACTCAGGTGTGGCTGCAAAAAATATGTTTCTCTATCTATCTATCTATCTATCTATCTATCTATCTATCTATCTATCTATCTATCTATCTATCTATCTATCTATCTATCTATCTATCTATCTATCTATCTGTCTATCTGTCTGTTTTGTTTATTTGCTTATTTTAGTTTAATGTATATACCACTTCTACTGTCGAAGGTTACTTTAAAAAGAGTTTAACAAAAGGTAAGTTAATAATAGTAATAAAAAAATAATAATAGTAATAATAATAGTAATAATAACAACAATAATAATAATAATAATAATAATAATAATAATAATAATAATAATAATAATAATATGCTGTAATAAGTTGTTATTACTGATCAATTTTAACAACTAATACTTCTTATTTATAAAATAAATATTTATTTATTGGTTTGTTTTAAATCACAGTATATACCACCTTTCAAACATCCGTGGTTGCTTTAACAAGAATGTGACACAAAGTAATTTTAACATAATTAAATAAATAAAAATTAATAATAATAATAAGAGGATGGAAAGCAGCCGCAGAGCATCACCGAGCCACCACCATGCTTGACTGTGGACAGAGTGTTCTTTCTTCATTCTTCTTCCTCCAAACATACCACTGATCCATTGTGCAGAAAAGTTCCAGGTTTGTTTCATCGCTCCACAGAACAGAATCCCAAAATTTCTGTGGCTTATTTATATGATTTTGAAGCGACTTTTCTTGTGCTTTTGGGTCAGTAGTGGTGTACGTCTTGGAGTTCTGGCATGGAAACCTTCTGCGTTTAGTACACGCCTTACTGCGCTCACTGAAACCTCAGTGCCTGTTGCCACCGAGTCTTTCTGCAGGTCTTTTGCAGTCACTCGAGGGTTTTTCACAACCTCTCTTCTCAGAAATCTGCTTGTAGCCATTAATAGCATCCTTTTTCTGCCCCATCCAGGTATTTCATACACTTTCTACCCCTAGCCAGTTCAGGTATTTCATGTGTTCCAGCTCAAGCGCACCTGCTGCAACTAATGAAGCCTTAGATTAGATTAGTGCTTGAAACAACACCTGTTTTGCATATTTGTGCTGTTGTGAGGGATTTTATTCAGGTGGTTGAATAATTTTGATTGCAACTGTACGTGTACGTATATACAGTTGTTTTTTAATGCGATTTTGATCAAACATAAAGCATCTCAAATGATTATTCCGATTCTAAAATAGAAAATCTGCACATGCTTACTTGTCCGAGAGGATGGAGATGACAGTCGAGTGTTGCAGAAAAGCGAACACAACCCCAAACACCCCCCCACCTCCTCACGCAGAGACACACGTCTGCCACATGCTCCCGGCCACATGTTCAACAAACTACTTCCACAGTAGTGTGTGTGTGTGTGTGTGTGTGTGTGTGTGTGTGTGTGGGCATGCAAGTGAAAACATTCCAACATGCCCTGTTCGTTCATGTTTTTGAGCATCCTTGTGTGTGCATAAGAGCTGTATATTTTCTGTTTATTTTCTGTTTTGTTTCACACAATGTCTTCCGGTTTTTGTCATGATGGGTCTTGTGGAAGCAGTCTGGTGAACATGTGTTACTCCATCTGTCACTTGAACGTGGGGTTTAAATGCTGTAGAGATCAGACAGAGATGGTTTAGTTTGACTATTTCTCCATGTGCAGGTCTAATACACCGATCGTCCCACTCCATCAGGTGATTCAGGTCATGTGACCTGGAGCTGTGACGCTGCCTATCGTAAAGAGCTCTGCAAACACAGGGAACGGAAATAAATATGAATTTACATACATATAGTTGTAATACCAGCTGTACTGATACAGTGTGATCTTTGAGCAGTGTAAAGCCCTTCACTGTGACTGTGACTGATAGACACCGAGGACACACCTCCTTTTATGTGACTGACAAGCAGAGAAGCTATTCCCCTCCCCTTTCACTGTGACTGAGAGGGACAGAGGCCACACCTCCTTCATTGTGATAGAGGCCAGACTTTGCATGAATGTGTCTCCTTTATTGCACAGAGACCACATTTCTTTTATTGTATCAAAGCCAGGCCTCTTTAATTGTACAGAGGCCACACCTACTTTATTGGATAGAATCCATGCCTATTTTATTACACAGAGGCCACACCTCTTTTATTACACAGAGGCCACACCTCCACGCCTCATTTCCTGTGACAGACCGCCACATAGGTAATACGCCATTCTTAGAACTCACAGCTACATAGGTCACACCTCTATTCCTAGGACTGACAGCCACATAGGTCACACCTCCATTCCTAGGACTGACAGCCACATAGGCCACACCTCCATTCCTAGGACTGACAGCCACATAGGCCACACCTCCGTTCCTAGGACTGACTGCCAGATAGGCCACACCTCCGTTCCTAGGACTGACAGCCAGATAGGCCACACCCCTGTTCCTAGGACTGACAGCCAAATAGGCCACACCCCTGTTACTAGGACTCACAGCCAGATAGGCCACACCTCCTTTTCCTTAATGATTAATAATTATTAAAGGGATTTACTTTGCCCTGTTTATTTCAGGTCAGAGACACTTGTTACCATTCAATTATGCAGATGTGTTTAATTACAGGCTGTGTGGAGTAGCTACAGCTCTCGCCTGAGAGGCATTGGCACAACCAGATGTAGCACATCTCACACAGACCAGCGTTTACAACACTACAGCAGCCATTACAGACCCGAGTCAGGAGTGTAACTGTGCACACTGATCAGCATACGGTCAGAGACTCACGCCACAGTTCTTCTAAATAAAATACTGTGGGCTTCTAGTTTTAAAATGCATCTGATATGGTTCTCACAGTGAGAGGTAAAGGCCTCCGATTTCTTTTATTTTAACAGGAAAAAATAAAATGATGTATATCTAAACACGGTTTGAACTGGATTTCTGTATTTCTTCGTCTTCTTCATTATCTTCTTCTTCTTTCACTTTCTTCTTCTTCATCATCTTCAGCGTCTGTATCAACTTCTTCTTCTTCTACTTCTTCGACTTTGTTGTTTTCTTCAAATTACTTTGTGTTTGTTGCTTCCTTCCTCTTCTTAGTTTTCTTCTAGTTTTCCTCCTCCTTCTTTATATCTCCAGCACTCTACCTTTGTTCCTGTGTTCCTGTGTTCCTTTGATCTCCCAGTGGCGTTGGCTAAACCGAAGGCGTAAGGCAAATATTTATGATGCAAAGTGAAGTCTAATTATTCTTCAGCCTGGAGGCGATGCTGCAGAACAGCTGGCTGTCTAACCCAGATGACACACACACACTCCCCTCTTCTTCTGTCTCTTCATCTCTTCATAACGTGGTTGCTTGCTCACTCAGTCTCGAGCCTGTGAATATGTTAATGTCTCCAAGTGACCAGGGGCGTATCTTCTCAGCCAGTTATATCTCATTGATTGCAGCTCGCCTATGCTCACTCTTTTCTCTCTCTCTCTCTTTCTCTCTCTCTCTCTCTCTCTCCCACGCACAATGCAATTTCTAGAGCAACAACAACAATGACGAGATCATTTAAAAGGCCGAGGCATACCAGGTTAATCAGGGAGCCAGAGTCATTTAAAATCCTTTAACTGTCGGTTTGACAGCAGGTCAGCCAAGCACGGGGAGTCTCGAACTTTAGCACCCCGGTGTGATGAGGGGAGGGAGGCTTGGCGAGAGGAAAAGGGGTGTGCGGTGTCCCCGAGGCACCTGCTCGCTGCGGAGACGGTTTGAGAGCCAGGAGGCAAAGCGAGCCCCGCCGTCACACACATGACATTGAATTGATGGTGTCACTATGAGCGCAGGGTGAGAGGGAGACTCCACTTACAGGGCGAGTCAGATTGATACGCACGGCCCTGATATGACAGAGGAAGGGTTGATGGGAGAGGGTCGCCTGGCTCACATTCACATTCACTCATCCATCATTCACGTTTGATTGGCAGGATTTAAGCCAAGATCCCAACCGTACCCAGGGTGGCTGAGACGAATTGTGTCCATACACACATTACTTAAACCCTACCTAGTAACCAAATACAAGTACATTATTCAGATTGAACAGATAACGTGTTCTAAACTGATAGATATACAGATAGGAAGTGTACATTTCTTTTTGTTTTTGATTAAAATTTTTTTTAGAAAGCTTGCCATAAATATTTTTGCCATTGGTATATATATTTTTCCTCTTCGTTGCAATGTATATTGATCTAAATATCAACACAAATCAATACGAATGAGGATAACCGTGTGAACGTGTTGGCGTTATATTCGACATGCAGTGGAATGGGGGCATTGGTAGCTTGGCGGTTAAGGTTCTGAGTTACTAATCAGAAGGTCGGGGGTTGGGCCCTTGAGCAAGGCCCTTAGCCCTCTCTGCTCCAGGGTCGCTGTATCAAGGCTGACCCTGTGCTCTGACCCCAACTTCCTGACATGCTGGGGTATGCAAAGAAAATAATTTCACAGTGCATATGTATATGTGATCATTAAAGACTCATTAAGCTAGATGTTCTGCAATGCTAGCTCAAAATTTCCCAGATTGCTGAACTATCGTTAAATCATGTAAGCTTCAACAGAACACCTTTGGTAAAGTGATGCTTTCATACAATCTCAATCTATATTCTCTAAAAAACCAAGCAATCAAGACAAAGTTAACAAATTCTACCGAGAAAATAGAATAAAATAGAATAAAATATTCATAAGTTAGCTGTTTGCTTGGCAGAGTGATGTTGGGGTAGCGTGATATGAATTGAAGGCTTAATGAACAGTTCAATTGTCATTCTTTTCTGACTTCCAGACAGGTAAATGCTCTTCAAGTTCCTATGGTTTAAACCACGCCCAATTTAGGTTCAAATCTGAACAGATACAAATATTTTGAGCACTGAACAAATACAGATACAGATCGCGGCATTGTATTACAGCGCTATTACCTAAGGAGATCTGAAACGTCGATCAGCGTCCCTTAATGGGCCAGTTTTGGCTCACAACTGGACTTTCTTCTAGGTATTTAGGTGTTTTTGTTCAGTCCTTGTTTTTGATTTCGACAGCTTGTATGTGACCGTCGATGTTACACATTCCCCTTCTCAGAACTCCCTGCGTTTCCCAGCATGGCAAGCATTGTTCGCTCTTGTTTGCTTCCTAGTTCTCCGTGTACGTTTGTTATTATTTAGGTTTGATTTTCTCCTCCAGTTCTAGTTCATTGGTTGTGTGTACTCTAACGTCGCCCTGGTCTAGTTAATCAGATTGTGTACAGTGTATATTTTATGTCACAGACTCGTTCTCTCAGTTTGGTCTCTTACCTAATGTGTGCGCCTGTTCTGAGTTCAGCCCTTGATTAGTTTGTCTTTATAGACACTCGTTTTTGTTTTTCTTGTAGTGAAGTCTCATTCATTGTACAAAAGCATATGCATTTCTGAGCTTTGTTTCATGCGGTTGCTTGTGAGTCATGTGACTTCCTGGATTAGTGTTTTTTTGCTGTTAACGAATAATTATTGTTTATTGTTTACTGACCACAATGGACGATGGACTTGGACGATGATTACCCGATTGACTCAAACAATCAAACACGCATCCGTTTGTGCATTGCGACACGTTACCGTGTGTTCTTCTTACTCTTGTGTCCGTGTAGCTGTTTCCAATGTGTTATTTTGAGCATCAGTTTGTTAATACAGGCTGTTATTAAAAACCTTTGTGCATTTGTATCGTTATTTCGCTTCCTGATTTCGAGTCATATTGGTTTAGTGGTCTTTCATCGTTGTTGGTACTGTTTGTCTGCACATGGATATTGTAATGATTTTTTATCTCACCCAGAAGAGCACGGGTTCCCTTTTGAGTCTGGTTCCTCAAAACTCCTCTTAGGGAGTTTTTCCTCGGCCCTTACTCATTACCGAACTAAATCTGTGCATTTTTTTTTGAAACGCTGACCTCTTAATGTCATCGTCTTCAGGTCAGTCAGTACAACTTCGCCATGTGTAGCTACAGAGAGAAGAAGGCAGAACCTGTGGAGCTTCTCCAACTGGATGGATACACTGTGGACTACACCGACCCTCAGCCAGGTAACTCCACCCAATCCATCTCACCGCTTCTCTGTTTTATACACTTCACCTTTTCCCCATCCACAATCTAAAAATAAATAAATAAAGCTACTATAAGAGATCACTCTTTTCCAGTGTGGAAATTTCTAAAAAAAAATTCAGTTTGTGTGTGCAAGTTATAGAACTATTATAATTGTTTTACTCTTTACTATTTAATGCTAACATTTAACACTATATTAATGTAGATACAGTTCCCCACATTGGTGAGTATCTGTGCTCTTGATAAGAAAAACTCTATTTACTTGTTTCCCCTTTCTGGATTCTATGAGAGCACGAGAGCATAAGCGTTATACCTGAATATGATTATATATATATATATATATATATATATATATATATATATATATATATATATATATATATATATATATATATATATATATATATTTTTTTTTTTAAACGGGGGGAAATATCTCAAATAATTGCTAAAGAATATTAAAAAATTTTTTATTGATGGTGGCATTTTGGAAAGTATTATGTATATTTTATATTTTAAAAAGCATAAAAATAATATATTTAAAAAAGCATTTAATTTTTATTTTATTTTATTTGATGAGTACTATTTTAAAGAAAATTCTCATTAGCCATCTGGGCTTCTGTATGCAGGTGTGTGTCTATAGCTGCAATGTTTCGTTTATGACAAAATGTTTAATTAGATTTTTTTTTCTATGGTACATTTTACATTTATTCTCATTGAATTTGAAATATACAGTATGGAATCCCTCACACTGTTTACTTAATTGTTTTTAATATTGTAGTCACATGAATTTATGTCATAATAACACATGTACACTAGCAATGCAGTGTTAATTGTGCTATCTTTTAATGAATAAAGGCTGAGATTGATCTATTTGAAGTTATTATCCCCGTTACATAAGAACATAATTATTTTTAGACTCGTATTAGTGAAACGTGACAAGATCATACCGTGAAATTTGGAGAGATTCTGTATGGAGGAACGGTCTCCTGATCCCTTCTCCAACCTCGTCAGGCATTGTAGGAGAAGACTCACAGCTGTTATCTTGGCAAAGGGAGCTAGCACAAAGTATTGACTGAAAGGGTGCCAATAATTGTTGCACACCTATATTTAACAAAGAGATTTTTTTTATAAATGTGTTTTGTTTCTAATCGTTTGATATTCATGAGAGCAGAGTATTTTGTGATTTTCTTTTAACAAAAAATCAAAAGGTTAAACAATAAAGACAAATTTTCACAGCTTTCTTTGCTCATATTTACCAAGGGTGCCAATATTAATGGAGCACAGTGTGTATATACATATATATATATATATATATATATATATAAGAATTGTATTATTATTATTTTGTGAAGCACGTGTTTCTTGGTGCAGGTTTGGATGGAGGCAGGACTTTCTTTAACGCTGTGAAGGAAGGCGACACTGTGATTTTTGCCAGCGATGATGAGCAGGACCGGATCCTGTGGGTTCAGGCCATGTACAGAGCCACGGGCCAGTCACACAAACCCATCCCTCCAACACAGGTCCAAAAACTCAACGCTAAAAAAGGAACAGCACCGCAGCTCGATGCTCCGATTTCACAGTTCTGTGAGTGTTTCTCACACACACACACACACACACACACACACACACACACACACACATACACACACACACACACACACACACACACACTTAGACTGTTCATATAGGGATGTTAAATCAAAGTGTGCTTGTTTACTCACTATGAGAGATGTGTGTTAAATGTGTGTTATGTGGTGTGGTGGAGTGTGACCTAAAGACTGTAGTAACTCCATGTGAGATATTATCTCACTTTATGTTCACTCTCATAGTTCACTCTCTTATAGTTCATTCTCTCATAGTTCACTCTCTTATAGTTCACTCTCTTATAGTTCACACTCTCTCATAGTTCACACTCTCATAGTTCACTCTCTTATAGTTCACTCTCTTATAGTTCACACTCTCTCATAGTTCACACTCTCATAGTTCACTCTCTTATAGTTCACTCTCTTATAGTTCACACTCTCATAGTTCACTCTCTTATAGTGCACTCTCTTATAGTGCACTCTCTTATAGTGCACTCTCTCATAGTTCACTCTCTTATAGTGTACTCTCTTATAGTGCACTCTCTCATAGTTCATTCTCTCATAGTTCACTCTCTCATAGTTCACTCTCTTATAGTGCACTCTCTTATAGTGCACACTCTCATAGTTCACTCTCTTATAGTTCACTCTCTTATAGTGCACTCTCTTATAGTGCACACTCTCATAGTTCACTCTCTTATAGTTCACTCTCTTATAGTTCACTCTCTTATAGTTCACACTCTCATAGTTCACTCTCTTATAGTGCACTCTCTTATAGTGCACTCTCTCATAGTTCATTCTCTCATAGTTCACTCTCTTATAGTGCACACTCTCATAGTTCACTCTCTTATAGTTCACTCTCTTATAGTTCACTCTCTTATAGTTCACACTCTCATAGTTCACTCTCTTATAGTGCACTCTCTTATAGTGCACTCTCTCATAGTTCATTCTCTCATAGTTCACACTCTCATAGTTCACTCTCTCATAGTTCACTCTCTCATAGTTCACTCTCTTATAGTGCACTCTCTTATAGTGCACACTCTCATAGTTCACTCTCTCATAGTTCACACTCTCATAGTTCACTCTCTCATAGTTCACTCTCTCATAGTTCACTCTCTTATAGTGCACTCTCTTATAGTGCACTCTCTCATAGTTCATTCTCTCATAGTTCACACTCTCATAGTTCATTCTCTCATAGTTCACTCTCTCATAGTTCACTCTCTTATAGTGCACTCTCTTATAGTGCACACTCTCATAGTTCACTCTCTCATAGTTCACTCTCTCATAGTTCACTCTCTTATAGTGCACACTCTCATAGTTCACTCTCTTATAGTTCACTCTCTTATAGTTCACTCTCTCATAGTTCACTCTCTCATAGTTCACTCTCTCATAGTGCACTCTCTTATAATCCTGTTTTCTATTTTAGAGAGATATCTGTGTTGCCTACCTTCACTATTACAACCACATAATACCTGCTAATGAAGTCCACTGTATTATCTTTCTTTCTTTCTTTTCTTTTTTTCTTCCTCTGTCCTTCCTAGTGTTCATGTCTTTACATGTGTCCTGTGTGTGGATGCTTCTCCTCTTCTCTTCTTCCTTATCCCTTCCTCCCTCTCTTTGACTGTCTCTCTATTCCATCCTGGCAGTGATTAGGAATGCTCTTTTGATATTTTATTAGGTTTGAAATATAAAATGTAGGATTGGTATGCAAGGATGTTTATTGTAGTTACAGATGTGCTTTTGCTCTGCATACTTTCCTCTCTCTCTCTCTCTCTCTCTCTCTCTCTCTTTCTCTCTCTCTCTCTCTCTCTCTCTCTCTCTTTCTCTCTCTCTCTCTCTCTCTCTCTCTCTCTCTCTCTCTCTCTCTCTCTCTCTCTCTCTCTCTCTCTCTCTCTCTCTCTACACACACACACACACACACACACAAATATACCTCCAAAATTAATTCAGATGAAAGTCTGTTTATTCTTATCCAATACGCCGCTCAACAATCAGACATTTAAAAAATATAAAATTTCAAACGGAGTCGAAGCGGTGTTGATGGAAATGTTGATGACTTAATTAAGGTGATTTTTCTCCAACCATCGCAGTTGTGGATTTATTGCTCTAAATGAATTCATTGAAACTACTGGTTTGACTGAAGCGCCAGCGCGCTCAGCACCTCTCGGCAGCTGGTAATTACCGTGTTAAAAGAGACGCCCCATGAATTAAACAGTGTGTTTACAACCTGATTATTTCTGGAAACTATCAGTGGAATGTTACCAAATAACTACTTGCTGTTTCACAATGTCTACCCCTTCTCAGCTATATATATATATATATATATATATATATATATATATATATATATATATATGTGTGTGTATATGTATATTTATAACATAATTTTCATTAAATGACATTACAACTACAACTAAATGAGTTAGGGCTAGGGTTAGGGAAAATTACGTATTTGTTTTAGAATATTGGTGAGTTCGAACTACTTTTTGTTAGTAATTTCGGGAGAATAAGAAGGGACAACAGTCAAGATTCAACATTCTAATCTTGACTAAATCAGCGTAAAGTGTATACAGAAAGAATTTCTGTTTGACATGGTTTGGTATTAGATGCAAAATAATGCAAATCAGATGCAAAATAATGCTAGGATAAAAACAAAAATGAAACTCTATAACTAATTGAAAATAAGTAAACAATAAAAACTATCCGTTGCGACTCGAACGCAAAAATCAAACAGCGATTGGTCTGAAGTGTCACCGTCAATCAGGACTGTTTTATAGAGACAGAAATAGCAGAAATCAGTGCTGACAGAACTTGCCTGTGTTTCTGTAGGCTGATGAGGGCGGCCATATTGAAGGAGGGGATTAATTTAGAAACGCTGTGATTAAACATGACCCTGTGCTGTCACTCTTTTTCTCTTCCTCTCTTTTTACCTCTTCACTCACAAAGACGTCTCCTGTGCTGTAATTTCATGCTGTGGGGTATGCGTTTTTTTTTTTTTTTTTTTTTTTTTTGGGGTGGCGAAATGGAGAAGCACTAAATAGCCCCAAATGTTGGAGCGTGGACTCTTCTACAGAGCGGATCTATAAATGAAGAGCATCCCATCAATCATTGTCAGTTCAGCTCTGTCCTGCTTGTCCGAAGCTGACTAGTGTCATGGTGTGTTACTGTCCAGAGCCGTGCCTACCCTCCGCTAACGTCAAACCGACGTGACAAGCTCATCTTCAGACACGTTAGAGAGACACGGTGTCACCTTTTTGACGTACGGGTTCACGCGGACGCCTTTGTTTCAGCCTGGATGTGGTTGTATTCGAATATTAGAAATGTTTCCAGATAAACCTTGTCAGGTTTTTAGGTTGAAGCATTAAACGCACAGCATATCGTTTTCAAAAAAGGTCCATAAGGTGGCTGTACGCTTATTAATGCATTTAAGATCTATAACCGATATCGTGTTACATAGAACCTGTCCGATAAAAGAAAATATATTTTTTTTCAATAATAAATAATAAATTCTCCTCCATATTTCACATCATTTTTGAGATTGGAATTTTCCAGGTTTGTATTTAGGAATGTTTTAAAATCTCAGAACTGTAACCTGTCATTTCGAACGATATGCTTCGTAAATGCTTACGTCTAGCAGGTTCAAAACAAAGAAAAAAAGAACATTGGCCAAAGCAGAAACGTATTAAATAACTTTGTGTATATAATTGAAGTATTTAAAATTCATTTTTAAATACTTTGTCAGCTTCCAAATGCCATAAATTAATTTAATTGTTGATTTCAAAACACATTATTAGTTTCATCATGTATTTGTATAAACAGAATGAATTTATTTGCTCAAAAAAAAAAAGAAACAAGAACAACAACAATATGATCAGTAATTCTACTAGTTACAAAACATTTTCTTAACTTGCTTGAATAAGAATAAATGCGTTTCAGGCTTTATTAAAATTTATGTTTAAGCTTATATATATATATATTACTTTATTACTTTATATATAAACCTTTTTTTTCCAATACTGAAAATCACGATTCTTAAATCTAGGACTCAAAAAGCATGTGGATTAGAGGTTCTTTCCATCCTCTGGTACAGTAAAGAAGAAAGAAAGAAGATTTTAATTGCACAACTTCTGCAGTATTACGTGGTATATAATACAGCAGTATTAAAGTAGTATCGGTCTTTGGTGTGAGAATATAATGGCTTATAAACTGAAATCCTGATTTGTCCTTTTTGTAAAAAAAATTTTTTAAATCCTTCAAACCCTCCAAATCTCATTACAGCTTGGCGTGTAACTCGTAACATAATGATGAATATTGTAGACGAGACACCCATCTGAAATGCACAATCCACTAAAGGCGAAGTTTATGTCGTGCACTCAAGAAATAAACGGTACGTCGCAGGCATGTAACCCTAAAGCACAGGTGAGGGTTAAGCCTTGTTCCTGCATTCAGATGCAAAGCGCGGACACTCCGTAGGCCGCTGACCGTGAATGGGCACTGGCCTGCAGTATGGGCTTTAAGCTCCGTCTGAAACGGTGCATTAGAATGAGAATAGCCCCCCGAGCAGACTGGATTAAGCCACCGGGTTCTGCTTATTTGCCCAGGCCCTGATGTAATACCTAAGCGAAGTGAAAATGTGTTGTTGGATTTATTTAGTCCCCTTAATGGACAATAGCTGCATGGGCAGGGGGATAAGGGTGTGTGTGTGTGTGGTAAGAGGGGGGTATTGGGCCGGTCCTCTCCCTGATCGCAGGTTAGTGGCACGGGGTTGCTTTAATTAGACCAACCGGGAAGGGGATGCTGTGTATACGAGAAGCGCTCAGTAAAAGGCATTTTTGGGGGGCTGAAGATTATTTGGAGCAGCCGGAATGAGAAATTAGTTGACTAACGACGGCTCTGTAGACGATCAGCATTATTAGGGGCACTGGAAATCTCTGGAAATACAGTGCCCTCCACTAATTTGGGCACCCTTGGTAAATATGAGTAAAGGAGGCTGTGGAAAAATTGTCTTTATTGTTTAAACATTTTTTTTTTTTAATCACAAAAATTTGCTCTCTTCCTCTCATGGATATTAAACTCCTGTAAAGTATTTCTGTGAACGAAAGATCAAAAGGTTCAACAATACACACTTTTTCACACCCTTCTTTGCTCATATTTACCAAGGGTGCCAATATTAGTGGAGCGCACCATATATCAAATCTGCTGTATGAATACATCACTGCAGTTAATAAAATACGAGTTTTTAAATAGTAGAAGAGTCATGTGATATACGTTTTAATGAAAAAAAAATTACGGTTGACTTAGTGCAAGGTCATGAGATGCAAAGTACATGTCATAATGTCACCTTCACCAAAATACCGCTGTCCTATCGTCACCATGGCGACACAGTCGTCAGGCTGTCAAGCGTCATACACCTCAATAAACAAAGCTATGTCACTTGATTCAAGCATAATGATTTAAGATTTCAAATTTAATATAGCAGTATTTACGATCTGTGACACCTTTTAGACTAAGCTTTTATCAAATATATTTATGTAGTTTATATTTCAATTGTATTTATCATGAAGAGCATAAGTAAAGTGTATCTTATACTAACTAACTAAGCAGCTAACGGAGTTAAAGTGGGAACAATCCGAAATGTACTATTTCTGAATGAATGACAGTAACAAATGATTTATGATTTATTTATGATGACGATTTATTCTGAAAATTGTTTATTTAAATGGGATATTTTTACTGGTGTAGCATCTTAAAGACTGATTTTATTATAACAAAGCTCTTAAGAATTATTAAGCGAATCATATAAACATTACTCGGTCTCTTAAAGAGTGATTAAAGGATTAGAAATGATTACGAATCATTTAGATGAATCATTCAATTCTTCTTTTAAAGGAGAAGATTCGAATGATTCGCTCTTATAGACTGATTTTATTCTATTCACTTATTAAGCGTTATTTGAATATATTTATTGAAATCTTAGAGTTGATTAAAGACGGTTATTAATAATTATTGAATTATTCCGAATTATTATTATTATTATAGAAAATAGTTGATTTAAATGAGAGCATTTTGCTGATATAATCTCTTGAACATGGCTTTTAGTATATTCAATTATTAAAACTTGTTAATAATATTTTTCCTTAAAAAAACTTCACCAATTAAACGATTTACTCTCTTAAAGACTAGATCCTTAAGCATGTTTAAGAATGATTTTATTTATTAACTTTATTCATTTTATATGTGTTGAAACGCATGCTGACGGAAAAGTCCTTTCTGACACGTGTGTTGTCTAAAGCTTATCCTTCTCCCCACACACACACACACACACACAGACGCAGACCGTGCGCAGAAACACGGGATGGACGAGTTCATCTCGGCGAACCCCTGTAACTTCAATCACTCCTCGCTGTTTGAGATGGTGCAGCGCCTCACGTTGGACCACAGACTAAACGACTCCTACTCCTGCCTGGTACTCGCACACGATTCAGCTTGATTCAAATGGGACACGATTCATTTCTCCCTGATTTGTTTCAGTTCATTTCGCTTTCTTGTAATGCTGTTTAGACTAAATTTGTTGTAACGTTTTAGGAGCAGTTTTTTTTTTTAACTCTTGTATCCTGTTCAATTGATACCGTTTGAGAATCCCTTGTATTTATACCTCGTGTTAGAAAATGACTCAGATGTCTGTCTTCTCCACTCTATCCTCCCCTGTAGGGATGGTTTAGTCCTGGTCAGGTGTTTGTCCTGGACGAGTACTGTGCCAGAAACGGTGTACGGGGTTGTCACAGACACCTGTGCTACCTGAGTGACTTGTTAGAGAGAGCTGAGAACGGAGCGATGATCGACCCCACGCTGCTTCACTACAGCTTCGCGTTTTGTGCTTCACACGTACACGGCAACAGGTAAGTTATCACGCATTCATCTCTCGGTCTTCTCTGTGGTCGTCCCATTTCTCTATTTCTTCGCCTTTCTCATCACCAGTCACTTGCACAGACGTTTTTGAACTCTCCGATATGAACTGAAACCCCCTGGAAGCCCCACCCCCTCCTCACCAACTCACATTAGTAATGTTTCAGCCTGTGGTCTTGTAGTTGATTTCCAAGCTTGAGAAATGCACTGATCCCGGCTTCTTTGCTTTCTGAAAGTTGCAAACATGATACATTTCAAAAGGCAAACGTGCCTCAGGTGGAGGAAGACACCAGAGCAGACGCTGAGCAGTCACACATCAGGTCAAATGAGTGTCGAGCACGGTGCACATTCAGGATAAACTCCTTTAAAAAAAAATCCTTTCTGCGGGATCTTGGTTCTGTGGGAATGTACTCGCCTCTTAACCCTGAGGTTCTTGGTTCGAGTCTTAATGTGATCATGTTGCTGACTACCTTTGGTGACTTTGGTTTTGAGCGAAGCAAGCAAAGCAATCAGTTATAGTGTGTGAGTGGTGCTGAAAGTCAGGCTTCAAGTCTAAGGCCTGGAGCCTGCATGAAGATTAGCAGACGTTATGCCAATCTGGACTAAAATTAAATTGGGACGTTGCTTGTCAGTACCTTGTTATGTGAGAAACATTCATACACACTCATAGCTTACCTCACCTTGCCTGTCCACTGAGCCACCAAAGTAGACAGACAGCATGTGTTTTGAGTGACATGCCAGCTGAATTCTGAAGCAAGGCTGAAAGAATGGTGCCATTTAACTCTTTTGAGAAATAAATGCAGAAAAAAAATGCAGAGCCTTGTATTTGTCAGCACCAGGCTAGCGTGTGTGTATGGGTGGTGCTGTGACTCTGGGTTCAAGTCCAATCAGAGAGTGCAAGGCCTGCATGAGGGGAATATATAAAGAGAACAAATAGCCCAGAGCAGCATAACCCCTCCTTCCACCTCTCCAAGAGACCCAGTTGGGACACACCAGCTTTCACTCTCCTTCTCTCACTTTGCCAGATTTAATGCCCCACTGGGTTCCAGCACCTTCAGCTCTACGCTCTTACCCACAGTGCCACAAGTGCCTGTAGATGTCTGTAGATGTCTGTGCTATTTTTTGGGGGGATTATCTTTTACTTTCACCTATACATAAAGAGTACACTTAAAGAAAACATGGCACCACAATAAGCCTCAAAATGTGAATGTTACATTCAGAAGGGCACGTCCCTGCTGCTCTACCCACTACACCACCAGTGCTGATTAAAAGCATGCCTAGATCTGAGGAAGGAGTAGCTGGAACGAGGATACAACATCTATATTCAGGATAAACGCTGAGAAAATGATTTGCTTGATGGCTAAAGATCTTGCAGCTCATCATTCAGGTTCCTGGTTCAATTCTCATGTCTTTTATTGTTCTTCACTTAAGAGACTGTTTACTGAGCATCAGGGCTTGTTTTTACTTAGCACTAGTAGCGCAGTAGGTTAGTGAGGGGGTGTGTTTGTGGTGTTGAGAGTCATTGTCAGTGTTGGGTAAATTACTCAAAAAAAATAATAATAATCCACTATAGATTAATACTTTAGTAATCAGATTCTGACCTGATTCAAACCTACAAAAATACACGACAAACTGGAACTCAGAGTTCTTTCAGTCATTTTTGCGCTCGTCAATGTATGACGCGATCAGAAAGTTGGATCCTCACACTTTTTTCCTCACACTGACTGTGTGCTAGCGTTTGACAGAATTAAGAGACTGTCAGCCAATAAGACACGAGTAATCCACGTATTTTCCTGTAAACCCCGTCTGATTGGTCTCGCCTCCGTTCACGGAAGATATAAAATTACAACACCGCCGTCTTCTTTTACTGACATTCAGTTACGTAGTGACAAACCGCTCCGAGTGGAGAATTAATCGTGGCTAAAGAACAAAAAATCCTGTGCTTGTAGTCCAGGTTTACAGTTTATAGGACGCACCGAAATTTCAAAATGGCTGAAAGAAAAAAAATGGGTTTAAAAATACTGACCAGAAAACTGGTGTGTGGAACCATTCCACAGTTTCAGTGAACGATATTAGACAAGCGATGTGTGTTCACTCTGTTTTCGGCGTTGACGCGTCTGTTAACATAAATAATCATCCCCTAGTCTGGTTCCATCTCGTATGATTATGTTCTATTTCATTCACTTTGTTTGTTTTTTCCTTTCAGTTTGTATCGCTCACGTCTTTTCTCTTTTATTTCCCACCTGACCTCGTGCTGTTACACCCCTCTTGAATGCTTGTGTGTGGGTGTGTGGAGTAAAGTCTGAGAGTGTGTGAGCTGATTAAATGGCCGGTGTGTGAGGCCGATCTGCTCAGTACCCTGTCCCCGGCTCCTCCAGCCCCGTCTAAAAAAGAGCACAGACTGGTGGAGCTGATGAGAAAGCGGGACTCTAAGTCCCAGGTGACAGCAGGGCTCAGAAGGTGAGACTTAATATATAACGAACTCTGATATTAGTGCTCCCTTAATGACCCTTATTTAACCTCTTTGTCCAAGCCCAAAGACCGACACCTCATCAGCGTGACCAGCTATGATTGAATTCACATTTGACACCAAAACTCCACCTGATGGAATATCTTTGGGAATAATGAAGTTCAGTTCAGTTCCACGTGTACCGAAGACCTTCCTAACGCACTTTACACTGTTGTTTTTCCGCTTTAATTTGTCATAAGCGGAATGTAGAAAGGTTAGGACTGTCGGTCTTGCGGATGACGAAGTGTGTGACGGACATTGATGGAGTTGAAGTGGGCTGTCTGCGTGTCCCGTTATGATCAGCTCAGACAAGACGACACATGTAGCTCCGAGTCAGAGCGAGAGAAAGGAAGAAAGACAACGTGTCATCCTGTCAGTCCTGACCTCGAGGCACGGTGGTGTTAGAGTGTCCTGTCCTCCGTCTGTGTCCTCTGCTGTCCGTCTCTCTCGTCCACGTTTTCCTCTTTAACTCTCAGTTCGCGACAGTCCCGACCTTTAACCTTCAGGGCCAACCAAAAAATAAATAAACAAATAAATAAATAAATACACATCCACACACCCCTGGTGCAGATGGCAACACTGTGTGTCTCCGATGTTGCAGGATTTGACACTACGACCTCATTAACATATCTGGATTACCGTTTTTATTAACTGTCAAACGGGGGCTCATTTGCATTTCGTTTTTGAATATGCATGATGGCATGTAGGGTTATGATAACGGCAGCGCAGCCTGTTCACGAGCAGAGGGAGGAGAAAGGTTGATGAGTGTGAAACGGATCGTTAATTTTTTCGTGTTTTTTCTTTTTTTTATGAAATTCGCTGTGTTTTTAGTTGCGTTTTTCATTGTTGCCCAAACACACACCCATTACGTAGTCCTAGAGTTGGAGTAGGTCACCTGCACATATTGTAACACACCCTTCCACACACTTCCACACAAAGCATGTAACGGCTGGCTCTTTATGGTTTGTGACAGCACCGGGATGTAAGCAGAGTGTGTGTTTGTGTGTGTGTGTGTGAGATGGAGGAGGCGTGGGCCGTTGTGACATGGCTATGAAGAGCAGGAGATGTGACACACTCCTCATCACTCCTTAAGAAAGAGTGGTTAAGGAGGGGGGGTCACGGGTGTCACACCAGACGGGGGTTCACCTCTGCGTGTGTGTGTGTGTGTTAGGCGGAGGTGTTTTTGTTTTTTGGATAGAAGGGTTACTCTTCATCTTCAAAACGATTTCCCAACAGCATGTGGATAGGTGTGTGAAACAGACAGAGGTATAGCCTGCGTGTCTCAGCCATGATCGATGCACTGAGATCATCTGCATTATCATCACGCTGACACGGTGTAAACATGAAGAGATCCAAAACTCATGCACAGATAATGATTAAAAAAAGGTTGCTCCGCTGTTTAGTGCTCCATTTTGCACAGATTTAGCGCACTGAGCCACTGAATCTGGTTTTGCGTAGTCATCCGCATCTGAGCTCCTTGTCTTTTATACCACAGCGTTGTAAAATTAACACCAACTCACAGTGAAAAGCTGAAGTTGTCCACCTTGTCTTCAGGACGGAGGCTGGAATGAATTCCTAAACTTTTCTAGCATGTCCTCAGGCAATCGAGTAAAACCAGATCTCACACATACACACTTACACATACACACACATACAGACACACACACACACACACACTTACACACTTAAACATACACACTCATAATAACACACACACACACACACACACACACATGTTTGTTTGCTGGCTTCATGTGACTCTACATACCACCCTGTGTAAATGTCTGTGACCTTTGTAACCTCAGCCAGCAGAGTGGCAGTGCTAACTCGTGTGTGTGCGTGTGTGCGTGCGTGCGTGCGTGTGTGTGTGTGCATGTGTGTCGCCTCAGGCCTGATGGAATCGGCACTGTCACAGTGGAGGAACGCGAACACTTCGAGGAGATAAAAGAACGACTACGAGTGTTGCTCGAAAACCAGATCACACATTTCAGGTACACGGCTAGGAATAAATCCATCAGCAAATAAATGATTTAAATGCTTAATTAGTAATAGGTCTTTTAAAAAAAAGTATTTATAAAAGATACTGTTAGAGTATTCACATTAGTTGTATCTATATATTATATCTTCTAGAAATAAACCAAATATTTTTGCTTGTATTTCATTTATAAATAAAATTTGTGATTGCATTTATACATTTCTAGGTTGTAAATTTTCATTTTATTTGTATTATAATTTATTCATTAAAAATGGAATGTGAATAAAATGTCTATTCAATAATTATATACAAACCTATTAGTTTTATTATTATTATTATTATTAATCATTATTACTAAATATGAAGTTATTATTAGTAGTAGTAGTATTTCTTTCTTTCTTTCTTTCTTTGTTTACTTGTTTATTTTAAATCTTGTATTCCTTTTCTCTCTCGCATTCTAAAGGTACTGTTTTCCATTTGGACGGCCAGAGGGAGCACTGAAGGCGACTCTCTCTCTGCTGGAAAGGGTGCGTCATTTTCAACAACAGAAATAATTCACCGCTAAATATGTTCTGTAAAAGATCATCAGTTTCCACTCGTCATCATATTCACTGTAAAACTGCACGTTCTGTTTGTACCACTGAAATTGTTGCCGGAATCTCGTTAGCATAAATTGCAAAGTAATCGTGCAGACAGAACTGTATATTTGCCTGTATGTGTCCATGTGGGTTGCCAGGTGTTGATGAAGGACATCGTAACTCCGGTCCCCCAGGAGGAGGTGAAGGCCGTGATCAGGAAATGTCTGGAACAGGCGGCTCTGATAAACTACCAGCGCTTATCCGAGTACGCCAAAGTAGAAGGTAAAAGAAATACACACTAGTGACACGTGCAAGTAGAAGACGTGGTGTGATATCCCTTTAATAGACGTGTTACTGTGAATATTGCTGAAACTGAATTCTTACTGAGTGTTTTTATTTTATTTTGAGGTAATTGAGATTTTTTTAAAACTTTTTTAAACAATAATTTTGATCCACTTCCCCATTCCTGCACCATCTCATTTAAACTTGAGTCGACCCAGACGTAGACAAAACATTTTGGTGCTGGAAGCAACCTGATTTCGCCGTCCGAGTGCCGACGCTGAGGTGAACGAGAATGGAGAATGGATTCAGTGGAAAGATTTCAAGAATCTTGTTAAAAAAGACATATTTTTAAATTGTATAATGCTTACGAAGCTTGCTCTATGGCTTGTTTTATAAACCGTGCTAAGTGGTTCTATCCCAGACTGCACCTGTTGTGTTCTCTACGGTGATGCTTACATTATATCCAAGTTGTACTGTAAGTAAAAATGCATTCAATCCCCCCTCTCTGGAATCCTCCCCGCTGCCTTCTGTCAGCCTCTCACCTCTTTCCTCTACCAGGTGTCAAAAAGATGTAAAAAAACAAAAACAAAACAAAAACAAAAAACCTGTTGTTGTTGTTGTTGTTGTTTTCTTCCTCCAGCTAACACCTGCTTATGAACCCTGCTTCTTACTCCTCCTTAACCCAGGTTTTTATATCCCTCCGTTTCCACAGTTCCTCCCTCTCTCTCTCTCTCTCTCTCTCTCTCTCTCACTCTCTTTCTCTATCTTTCTCTCTCTCTCTCTCTCTTTGTACTTTTCCTTTCCCTGGGTTTCCCTCTGGCTTTTCTGCTGGTTCCAGACTCTTGCGTTACAAAAATCTCAATACAACAATGTACAGTAGAAGTGCTTCTTGTCAACTAATTGGCTAAACCACTGGCTCTGAGAATATGGTGCAAATATCTTCAACATATTTAGTTGGACAAAGCCGTTTTCCATAGGTTCACGGTTTTTCATACTTTCGATCAACTCTAAAGCAGGGCTTTCAGGTTATCAGGTCAAGTCAAGTCGAGTGGGTTTTTACTGTCAGTCCTCTATATAGCTTGTATACACTGGAACGAAATGACGCTCATTCCGGTGCAACACGGAACAATACGCGAGACTACATAAAGTGCAAATGCACAACAGTGTGAGACGAGTTCAAAACAATACATACACAGGACAATAGATACATGGAACATGGACTGTAAACTGTAAACATGAACTGTAAACTGTAAACATGGACTATAAACGGTAAACTGTAAACATGGACTATAAACTGTAAACATGGATTATAAACTGTAAACTGTAAACATGGACTATAAACTGTAAACATGGATTATAAACTGTAAACTGTAAACATGGACTATAAACTGTAAACATGGATTATAAACTGTAAACTGTAAACAGGGACTATAAACTGTTAACATGGATTATAAACTGTAAACAGGGACTATAAACTGTAAACTGTAACCATGGACTGTAAACTGTAAGCTATTATGAAATTTAGCCGTTCCATAGTATACAGTAGAGTGACTGATGCAGCTATGTAAAGTGCAGTGTGCAGTAGTACTGAGTCTTACTGGGTTAGGGCATGTGCACTGGTGGCTAGGGTTAGTGCGGTTAGCCCAGGTGAGCATTGGGAGGCAGCAGGGTTTTTGAGTAATCTGACTGCCTTAGGGAAGAAACTGTTACGGAGTCTGCCGGTGGTGGCATGGATGGTCCTGTACCTTCTGGCAGATGCCAGGAGGGTGAATAGTTCATGAAAAGCGTGAGGTGATACAGGTGGTGGATAGACGGTAGGACGTGTTGATAGTGGGTAGAGAGACCCTGATGATCTTTTCAGCTGTCCTCACAATCCTCTGCAGGGTCTTGCGGTCGAAGGCTGTGCAGTTCCCGTACCACACAATGAGACAGCTGGTCAGGACGCTCCCGGTCATCCCTCTGTAGAAGGAGGTGAGGATGGGAGGGGGGAGTTTGGCTTTTTTCAGCCACCACAGGAAGTGGACATGCTGCTGGGCCTTCTTGACTAGGCAGGTGGTGTTAAGAGTCCAGGAGAGGTCCTCAGTCATGTGCACACCAAGAAACTTGGAGCTTTTGACTTTCTCCACAGTTGTTCCATTGATGTGCAGTGGTGAGTGGTCCGCTTGGATTCTCCTGAAGTCGACAATTATCTCTTTAGTCTTATCAACATTAAGAGATAGATTGTTGTCTCTACACCTGGTTCTCCTCCTCCCTGTACGCTGGATCATCATTGTTGCTGATGAGGCCCACAACTTTGTAGTGTCATCAGCAAACTTGATGATGTGATTAGAACTCAAAACAACTGGTCCAAGAGTGTCTCAGCGGGGTGGTCTCGGTCCCGATCCGAACAAACTCTAGCATGGTTCAATTGCAGTGAGAAAGTCAATTCGACTCTGAATCAAATTCGAGTGCAGGAAGTGAATCCATTTGAGCTGAAACATTTTTTCCCCTGCTAAACTGAGCCATGATCACCATGCTGAGGAGATGGATTTGATTACATGCACCTAGTGAGGGTTTGTTCACCTTTTTTGCCATTTCTTTTTATCAAAACAAACCAAACCAAATCGCGAATGAATCAAAAGTATCAAATTTCGTTCCGATTCAAATTCGCCAAGGTGTGATGTGAAAACACCCTTATGTTGCAGGGTCAGCTTCAAATTCCGAAAGTGTTGCAAAGTTCTACCAACTATGAATCAAAGCCAAGTTAGCATGATTTTTTGGGGTTTTTTTTGCGAAACACCTCCTGCTAACCTGTTATTATTAACGTTCTATGGAAGTTGAAGTATTCCTTTAAACCAGCATCAGTTGAAAGTTCCCACACCAAACCTCACCACTCAGACTTTCTTAAAATCCCTTAGAGCCTCTATCACACATGCATGGAGAATTCCTCTCCCATTCTCTTTCTCTCTGTCTGTCTTTCCTCTGACCCCTGCTCTTGCATGCCCGATCCTCTTTTGTAGGGAAAAAGAGAGAAATGTATGAGCATCCTGTCTACTGCTTGGCGTCACAAGTGATGGATTTAACCATTCGTGAGTACCTGCCCTCATCCTCCACCAGTCCATGCCTATTCTCCTGCCTTTCCTCATCACTGTCAGCACCTCACCTGGCTTTTCCACACTCCAACCCTCTGACCAATAACATCCTGTCACTCTTTTTGCTTGCCTTTTTTTTTTAATAAATAAAAAAACAAACTCTCCTTGTCTGGCTGAGTTGAGCGTTAAATATTCAGCTAGTCAGTCCGTCTACCTCTATCAGTCTCCCATGTTTGTTTGGAGCTTCTGGCGCTATATCTGTTAGCTTTTTATTTATTTATTTTTTGGTTCCTCTTGCTGACTTGTGCATTTCCTGTCTGTTGCGATTTGAATGCATTTTTACTTTTGCTTCTGTTTGACTTCCCACCTTCGCACCTCAGCCATGTCACAAGCTTTTCGACAGAGGTCAGGTACTGTACGAAACCTGCACACCGGTTCACTCAGGGGACTGAACTAGGAGAACTCAAAGATCTAGAGTTTTTTTTTATGCCTATACATCGGGTCTGTCCGTGTGTTCAAACCATGACTACAGTTGCTTTTTGTTAGTTTTTTCTTGTGTTTTTTTTTTGTTTTGTTTTGTTTTGTTACTGTGTGTCTTCACGGTCTACCATTTGGTATCACTGTCTGTCTCACATCAGTACGCTAATGTCGTTAAGCGTCAATGTCTTTTCTGTATTCTCACCTCTGAAAAGCACCGCGGGTCAAGTTTTGTCTTCAGGCGACCTTCTACTCTTTCTCTGTTATTCTGTCTGTCTTTTCTTGCTCTGTCTCTCTTATCCTCCGACTTTAGCCTCTGAAAATGAAACGGCGGCTGACTATCTCTCTTCTTCTACCCTTTTCCTCCTACCCTTTTCCTCCCCTCTTTCTCTCTTTTATTCTCTTTGTTCTCTAGTTGAGAAATCTCAGAAGGATCAGAAGGATCCAGGTGAACCCTTTTTTTTGACTAACTACTACTAAAAAAAAATGGAGCATTCCCTGTCCAGACTTGGACATAACCTCCTCACAGCGTTGCTCGAGCACTGCCTGAAAAAGCCACAGCAATGCTGCGATGGTGTTATGCTAACCTCCGCTAGTTCCCCATCTCTAAAAGTTTACAGATAAAAAAAATCAAATAGCTAGAATACAAGAAACTCATTAAAATCATAGGGGATGGGAGGGAATGCCTCAAACTATGATACTGCTTCATCCCTTTAAGATTAACATGTACAGCCCTGTAATGAAAACTAATCTTAGACAGTTCTACAGTGCTGTAAAAAAATAAAATAAAAAATAAAAAAAGTATTTTCCCCCTCCCCCCACCTTTGTTTTTTCATTTTCCCTTTATCTAAAATGACATATTGTTCAAACCATGCAGTCTGACAATTAAGCAAAAAATAGTGCAAAGCAGTTCGGGGGGTGAATACTTATTCACAGCATTGTATTCTATACTAAGTAAAACCAGGCTGTAACAATTTAATTCTACATCAAAACTTGTAGAATTAAATCATATTTCCTGTGCATTCCTTTAAAAAAAAAAAGAAAAAGAAAGTTAAAAACAAGGAAGGTGCCATTGCGTAATCTACAAATTGGGTCATTTTATTTAGCGTTCATATTCAAGTCACCTCATGCTAGATGAAATCTGCTTCTTCATCACCCCTCTCTGTTGTGTGTGAAATACCCGATTTGGCACAGCAAGGCATTTCTTCTGCATTCGGTCTGAAGGTGTTTTGTAATACGGATCGCGCTTTCATTTTAACCCTTTGAACCAGAACCAGTTTGAGTCTAGAATCCAATTCAGGGCTCTTTACAAGGCCAGGTGGACGGTATAAAGGGTTAACTGAAAAGTAGGCAGTATGTGGAGTGGATTCTGTGATGGAGACTCATTGGCTGAGAAGAGTGAGGATTTGGTCACATCAGTGTTAACAAGGACACCAAACACTGACGTTTCTGTTCGTTTCATTTCATTCAAGCAGAACCGGATCACAAAACGCAATCGCAAATCAGAAATATACACTCAGCAGGCAGTTTAATAGGAACACCTAGTTCATCCAGCAGCGTGATGCATAAAATCATGCGGATACAGGTTGAGAGCGTCAGTTAATGCTCACATCAAAAATCAGCATGGCCAGATTGGTTGAGTGTTTCAGAAATAGAAACAGTTTCGAGACGTTGCACCGAATGGTGCGAAAAACAAAAAAAACGTCCAGCGAGCATCTGGTTCAAGCAGACGAGGAGGCTCTGGCAACTCAAATATCATCGTTTTACAACCTTGTTAAGCTGAAAAGCACCACAACACGCTGAACTTTGACGCCGATGGGCTACAATAGCAGAAGACCACACTGAGTTCCACTTCTGTCCGTCAAGAACAACACTCTGAGGCTACAGTGAGTACAGCTTCACCCACAGATTGGAAAAACTGTCGAGATGAAAAAAAATAATAACTCAAACCTGACCTCATTCCTGATGTTTGACGTGAGCATTAACTCAAGCTCTCGACCTGTTATCTGAAGCAGTTTGTGCATGGAAATAATTGCATGAATGAGCAGGTGTTCCTATTAAAGTGGCTGGTGAGTGTGTACTCAGTTAGCTTTCCACAATCACTCTTCTCAGTCAATACCCTGGTCTTATTACCATATTAACAATCCGTCAGTGACCTCTTTGTTCATTAATGTCTATTTACTTTGCAACACCACCTCCATGATGTTGGATCTCATTAGATGGAACATTCCCATAATGCTCGGTGTCTTATGTGTAACCATTCTGCTTAAAAATACAAGAGTTAAAAAACAAAACAACAAAAAAAAAAACATTCATCAGGGAGCAGTAACTTTAACCTTAACACTCCCGGACTTTATTTCATTTTAGAAGTGAGATGCAGATGAAGGGCTGATTATTAGAGAGAAACAGAGTGAAGAGATTAGCGAGCACAGCTTCCTGCACGTGCCGAGCATTCTGCATGATAACTGTAACATACTTTTTTTTTCTGCTTTAATTTGACTCATTACACTTTGCATTTTGCTTTATGACGAAGTCTGATAACTTTTTGGAAAGAGCATTAGATTTGAGATTTTCAGCTTTTTAAAATAACACAAGCGCCTAGGTAATACAATTAACCCTTTTCTGCATAAATTATGTAAAAACCCATTTGACATTTCTCTCTATTCTTTTCTTTCCTTTTTAGATTTGTTTTACTTAATATTAATAGTAATATATAAAATCATTAATAATTACTATATTTTAAGATTTTTTTTTACTTAATACATTTAAATATAATTTTTAAAGTCATTAATAATGATACAATTTATTTATTTTCTAAACAAAATATTGCAAGAATCCTGACAAACCTTATATGTAGTTTAGGACTGTTGAAAAGGACATTTTTTTTAACCTAAAGACGTTAATTGTAGTATATCTGGCAAAAAAAATTATAATAATAATAATAATTAATTTGGGATTTTGTGTAGAACATTTGAACAAGTATACCAGAGGCATATACCAGAGACCGGACACTGTGCATGAAAGGGTTAATGCATATTGCAATTTTGAATTAGACATATCTCACTGCATGTATTTTAGAGAATCGTCAGGATTTTAAAGAAATGTTGATTGTGAAATTCTATTGATTTAATTTTTTTACATAGACAGTGGTCTCAAGCATACAGTAGCTGCAGAGTAGCCAGAAGGAAGGTTTTAGGTGTTTGTGTGCGTGTGTGCGTGCGTGTGTGTGTGTGTGTGTGTGTGCGCGTTACGTCTGTGTCCTGTTAACAGTTTTGCCCTTGTGCCTCAGAGAACGTAGGCCGCTTAATTACGCCTGCCAAAAAACTGGAGGACACTCTCCGCCTGGCCGAGCTGGTCATCGAGGTGCTGCAGCAGAATGAGGAGCATCACGCAGAGGTGAGTTTCCCACATAATGTCCTCGGTGTTAAAAATACAGTACATATAGTCACAAGAGTGCACAAACTTATGCACGTCCACAGGTTGTCACTGCTATAAATCATAAATAAAACATTACTTTTCTTTTTTTTTTCCTTTCTAAAATCACAAGCCGATACAGGGTCAGGCTCAGGACAGTAAATGGTATGGCGTCACAGATCATTCTCTAAAGGTGCATTTCCACCGAGTTTCTGGAATTTTCCGGACTTTCCTGAATGAGAATTCCTATAGAACTTCTTAAAGCCGTGACTCAACAGATTGTGAAAAGTTTCTTGGACTAGATGTTGAAACACGAAATCATGGCCTGTCATTGTAACAAAAAGGAGTATTCAAAGAATTGATTGACAAGTAATCACGATTCCGTAGCATGTTTGTAGCATCAAGCTAACTGAAGACATTGTATTTGTTTGCAATAATAGTCAAATGAAATGTTGACTTCATGTGTCTTGGCATTATTTAAATAATTTTTAAAATAGTACTAGACTGTCTAGCGATGGTTAGAAGTCTGGCTTATGAACGATACAAATAACAACTGAGGACAAACAGAAAGAAATTACATAAACCTATTAGCGAGACACCGGTGCTGGTGTTTACATCGGAGGTGGTAAAAGTAGCCAAGTTGTTGTTTTTTTCACTCAAGCCAAAGTAGAAAGGTATAAACTTATTTTACTATATACTTAACTATATTTAAATAAATCTTCAAATTCTTCACTCAGGATAAAGTAGAAAAGTATACAGTCTTAAAATTACCTCAGGTAAAAAGCACACGATGATATCCACCTCAAATTACACACTGATTTTAGTTCCTGGTAGTAAATTGGTGCTTCTTTAATTTACCAAGGGACATAAGAAAACATTAGCTAAGTCTAACTAACAACACCTTTATTCCTAATCTCTCACATTAGCCAGCATCGTATGTAATAACTCTGCCAATACTAGCCGAATGCTAATAGCTAGTCTCAATATTATGGTTAGGTATCTGTTAAAGGTGAAATTTCTTAGGATTTTAGATTTTCGAAGCTGTCTGATGCTACAATGAGAAATGTAGTGAAATCTAGTGAGTAGAAAACATTTTTCTTTTCAAATGTATTTGTAAGTAAGTAATTCTACTCGGTTGCTTTCCACAATTAGAGGTCTTTGGGACCATTTTTTTGTTCATTAAAAAAAAAAACCTATGTGAAATATGAAATAGATACTCAATGCAAAGTTTTATTTATTTTATCTTTTATCTGCCACTTGAACAATCAATGAAATTCAGTACAGAAAATCCTACCGCAATAGTTCCTGGCCAGCGTGAATTAAAAGAAGACTCCTTTGGTAGAAAGACGCCTAGAGTTCCTGAAAAGGTTCCTGGTTTCCTGCGAGGGGAACGCGCCGTATCATTTCCCACTAGGCAGATATCCTTCAGTGCAACACACATTTAAACGAGATATTTATTCCTTTCTGAATGAATTGACAGTCTTTTGATTCTGTAGAGCTGCTGACTTGATACTGGAGACGATTTGTTGCTTAAATGTTCATCAAATGCAAACCGTTTTCCCGAACCGACGCTGAATTTGTGTAACTCTGGTACGTTTTTTTTATTTTTTATTATTTTATTTTAAACCGATCAGTACCATAATTCACTGCTGCATGCTTCCTGTGAGCGCAAATCAGTCCGACTCGGAGTGTTCCTGAAGGTCCACAACACTTCACAGCCGTTCGGACTGTTATTACTACATTTTAAATGATTCAATTATTACATCTTTTAAAGTGCTGTGAAACTTCAGGACTTCGGCCTCGCTAGAATATAACCAGCCGGGGCATTTATTTCTCTCACACATCACGGTGTCATTGTGCTCTTGATGTACAACGATCTGATGATTCAAGCCATCTTATTATTTCTTATGATTTGTTTTGATTTCCTCAAAAATGGGTTGAGCAACAGTGTATGCTTACTGAAATATTCATGAGTAATCACCGTGGTCTTGCTTTGGGAAAGACTTCAGGTCTGATACGATGCTCCAGAAGGAAAAGCATGTTCTCCTGCCATTTTTGAGCACTGGATGCATGGATAAAATGTTATGACATACTTTTGGTGTAATGAAACATCAGAAGAGTATCATCTATCTTTTTCCCATTCTTGCTTTTAGGGGTGTGATGGTATGTCAATTTGGTAGTATGCACTCTTAGAAAAAGAGAAAGAAAAAAGAAACCTCAAGGGTTTTTAAGGTGGTTACATATTCAAGCTTTGTGAAAGGATTCTACTTGGAGTCTCTTGTGAAAAGGTCATAGGTTTTCCCAGATAATTACGTTATACCGAATGATTGTAGAGTTCTAGATTGTACCTTTTTTCTTCTTCAAAAAGTGTACCATGCTAACGGACTTAGGTACACTGTTAATTTAGTGCTATAGTAGTACAAAAAATGACATTCTTTGCTTTAGTCCGATTTTTTTTTGTACTGATTTTATTTATTTGCTTTTGTTCTATTGATTTGTTCAATTTCATTTGTTTTATTTATTCATTTTTTTATGATTAGATTTTTTTTCTTTACAAAATACTCTACTCTATGACATACCATAAAGTATAATACTACCAAACTACTATACGAGGCGAAAATCAGATAAATGGCTACACGTTTTTTTTTTGATAAACTAAAAAAAAGAAAAAAAAGAATTCACATTATTAATCAAATGGCTAAACATTAATTAACGATAAAAGACTAATCACTAACAATGGGCTTTCATGCTGTTTCACCCCTAATAGCTTTAATCCTCATTATTACTGGAAACTGCCTTTATTTGGAGAAGAAAAAAAAATGTCTTTGCACTTAAAGCCCAAACATGATTGTTAGCTTGTCATGAATTACAGAGATGATCAGTAACCTTAATTGTGTTCTCTCGCTGTTTGTCGGGTTGCCTGGACACATGCGAAAGGGTAAAGAGGTATGTTAAAAGGTCTAAGAAGAGCCCCCATGACCCCTTCAAACCCATCTCCTCCCCTGCATGCCCACTACTTCCCTAGCTTTGGACGAAGGGTTTATATTCAGCCTCCTCTCCTACCCCTCTCCCCAAACCCACCCTTTTCTATATAGAAGTAATTCCTGTTGTATTCTGGGGCATTAACCAAACTGCTTGCGTGGGCACGAGTGCCAGACAGACGGCTGCTTCTGCTGCCCTGAAGCGGCTCCTGGCGAGCCCTCTGAAAATGAAACCGAGCTCATTTTCATAGACGTCGTCTTGCACAACCCTCCCAACAACCCCCCTTCTTTTGCTCCGGGCAGTAAAATCGCAAGTGTTGACTTCTCATCCTGTAATTACAGTCATTCTAGCGCCACAGAAACATTGCAATCGGATTCTATAGGAGGGAAATCAACACTGCAGATTTTACCGTGTTCTTCTGCTCCAACCTGGTGCAGCCCATCACCATGATGTACCATGTTCCAGTACTAACTCTCGATTTATCTTCATTTATTGACTGGCTGTACATGCACCAGGTAATTAGCAGACCACGCTCACGTTGGTGTCGAGTTTTTCCTTTCGTTCCTGCAAAACATCTAAAAGGAACGCTGTGTAAATGACCCCTTACATAACCCTTTCATTCATCTGACATGTTTTTTTTGCAAGACGTGCAAGACATGTCGTGAAAGCAGATCATTCTTATCAGCAGCAGAGCAATCTCGGCCATGTCATTTCCACCAAAGCAACTAGTGCAAAAATGAATTTAAAAAATCGATTCCTTTTCAATGTAAGTTCTGAATACAATTCTGAATATCCTGGAGCTGGAGACTGAATCTGCTGCATGATGGGAATTTTTCTGAGCCAGAAGGGCACTTCCGGGGTGCATGCACGTACGCATTCACATCAACAAAATGTGCATAGAAGTGTCATAGCATTTCACCGTGGTCTCCTCCTCTGCAGAAGCATGTAAGGTGTGTTTAAGCCGTTAACACTTTTAACTCGAAAGTAGATATTTCTACACATTCCTCACCCTTCTGAGATCTCACTCTGGTCTCTATGGGCCAACAGTGTGTGTGTGTGTGTGTGTGTGTGTGTGTGTGTGTTAATGCCGAAAGCTGTGACTGCCTGTGATATAGCTGTGTCAAAGCTGTCATAAGTCTACAGGGATTCATAAAATATGGCACAAGTTCTACAAAGTGAGACGTAGAGGCTGTTTATAGATCTTTGGAGACTGATGGTGTGTACCGATCCCAAGAGAGAAACCAGTTTCCGTTGTCATAAGCATTCTGTTATAAGAAAGATAATCCACAATATTGCTTATTATAGTATAGCAGAATGTCGGCACGTGTTTTATTCCTTATCGAATGCCTGTCAATCATACGTACACCATCATCCATCCTACACTCTGCAGGCATTTGCATGGTGGTCTGACCTCATGGTGGAACATGCAGAGACGTTTCTTTCCCTCTACGCTGTGGACATGGACGCAGCGCTGGAAGTCCAACCTCCGGACAGCTGGGACAGTTTTCCTCTCTTCCAGCTGCTGAACGACTACCTGCGCCTCGACTGTAAGAATTCCAGATGTTTTCGTCTATCCTACACTATTCTAGCCCCTATTTATGGCGTATTGACTTTTACAGTGCATGATTTTCACAACAGGAAAGAGATCAAAGTTGCGGCAAAGTATCGATCAGGGTTTGGTTGTGAAAATATCTATAGGTAGATTTATATATTCTTTCCGTTTTTTAAATTACATTAACATTTACCTTCTTTGGCTGACACTTTTATCCACTGTGACTTCAAAGTGAGACAGGATGGGCCTCGAGGGTGACGGCTTGGTTGAACTCATGACCTTCTGCCCGGTGCTTTACTCACTGAGCTACCATGCACTGTAATAGCAACAACGGATTTAATGCCATTCTGTGGGATCTTTAAGTTTATTATTTTTGTAACTAAATCCAGACTGATGCTTAATACAATACTTGGATAGCTTTTTGACCTTGTTGTTAGGTCAAAGAGCTAGAACCTTCCAGGAATTCCAGGTATATTCATATTGAGATCACATC
The DNA here is from genome assembly GCA_012411365.1 of Ameiurus melas. Classification (NCBI taxonomy): domain Eukaryota; kingdom Metazoa; phylum Chordata; class Actinopteri; order Siluriformes; family Ictaluridae; genus Ameiurus; species Ameiurus melas. Next base: position 11,462,118 of record CM022752.1, read on the forward strand.
ACAATGGACAAGATCTCAGTACAACTAATTTAAACTAATTCATGTGAATTCTGATTGCACCAGGACCAATGACTTAGATAGATACCGGTTCATAAAAGTGCCGAATGGAAATTGGGTAAGTGCAAACTGGGTGAAACTGACCAGACTCCCCAACACTTCAACATTTTGCACTCTTTTCTACGAAGGGGGGTGAATACTTATGCAATCACAAGTTTTCGATTGGTTAATTTGAACTAATTTTGCAAACGACATTTATTCTTCCACCCACTTCGACATTACATATATTTGCATTTGCATATATTCATGCCATACAATCCAAATGACGTCGATTTCATTTCCACACTACAACATGGAAATGTTCGAGATGGGCTGAATCTTTATGCAGCTGCAAATAGGGGGGCCAGTGATAAACTATCAAATTAAAAATGAAATTCCAAATGGATTGTTTAACTCCCATCATGTGTAGTGTTAATAATAACTACTACATTAATGCCGGACGTGGCGAAGGAGAGCACGGACGCCTGGAGGCCATCTTACATCACTAATGATCTGGAGCGAACAGGGAACTGTCCGTGGTGCTGAGCCCATCCGCTTCATCCACTATAGGGCACTAATTATAACGCTGGAATTTTTGCACAGCTTGACAGGTTGTTGTCTAGTAACGTGTTCTCAATATGAAACGGTGGTGTGTGTAAAAAGAGACGAGAAAACGAGGGGGAGGGATTTGTTTCTTACTAGTTACTAGTTGTTTCATTTACTAAATTTTTTTATAAATAAATACAATACTTGTGCAAACAGGCAACTAAGCTCGTGTTGGGCTGCAATCCAATATCAAAAGATAGTGAAAAGAATATCAACCAATTGTATTGTGCAGTTGGATTTAATGATAAGCAACATTAAGGACTTAAGTGTTCATAATGCTACATGGCACCTATATAAGGCTTTAACCAACATACACCTACATAAACATTTGTAATGGCTTATTCCATCTGTTTTGTTGACATAAGATTGCACTCATGACCCTCTGGTTTGACGTATGTTATAGAACATCATGAGAACTGTCTAAGTCAAAACTGCTGAAAACTGCCTTTTTTAAAGATTTACATAGGCTTGAGTCACTTATAACAGAGTATTATTAATGTAAAGTGTTATAACAGGAACACGTTACTTAATTTGAAATCTTGGTCAGATCCAAAAATTCCAAAGAGTCGGTGTTCTCCTTAGCATTCCTGCAATTCTCCATCTCTAGCCATGAAAACGATCAAGTGCATTCTCGACCTCAGGGTTTGCTGCATCTGAAAGGTCACTGCACGTTAGCTGTAGGGCTTTCAGCATAGCTTATATGCTACCAGGCAGGCACTAAAGAAAGACGCCGTTCAAGCTGCTAATGAGGACTAAAACAGAGCATGACATGCGGCCAAGTGGACAACCGCTGCAGCTCGAGTGGTTAATTGGAAGAGCGCATTCGGGGGGAAGCAAACAAACATGGCTCCTGCTGTGCATGATCGACCTTGAGTTAAACTAGAGAGAGAGAGAGAAACCGAGAGAGTTAGCACTTAGCTTCTGTAGTTTCCTTAGCAAACATTTAGTTTTTCTCCAGAATGGTTTCAAATCCAGGTAAAACAGATCAGAAAAGTTATACAGTGATTGAAATAGTGGTCTCTGCTCTTCTATAGATAACTTGTGTAACGGGAAATTCCACAAGCACCTGCAGGATCTCTACGCTCCTCTAGTGGTGAGATACGTGGACCTGATGGAGTCCTCCATCGCCCAGTCTATACACCGGGGCTTCGAGCGCGAGTCCTGGGAGCCTGTAAAGTAAGAAGTCCGCCTCTGTTTATACTTTGTTTGTCGTATTTCAACTGAACTGGTGATAAGCGATAAATCCGCTAGTTGAACTCGGTATCTCGATGACGCACTTATCCTCGCTACTCTCAAGTAATGTGTTTGTTTGGATACGGCACTGTTTCTCAGACCCCTCACCGTTATCACATCCTCACGCTTGCTTGAAACCTTTTTAAAGTCTATTTTCTGCTCATTTTTTCCCCTCCCCCTTCTCTCAGACCATCGCATCGGTCTTAACATGCTCTCTTACTGTCGTTGTCATTTCCTGTGTATTTCTTGATCTGATTTTTCTTTTTCTTTTTAAAGTATAAAGTCACACTGTGCGATTTCATCTCACTTCACACTGCTTCTTTATTAATTTCTTTCTATTTTCTGCTCATCCACAACATTCTTTCTTGTCTGTCTGTCTGTCTTTTATCACAGGAGTTTAACAAGTAATCTGCCCAATGTCAGCCTTCCAATTGTGAACCTCCAAATGCCCAAAGTTCCAAATCTACCGGTGTCAGTTAATCTGCCACCAGTGCAAATACCTCTCTTTTCCACCCCCAGCTGGATGACGGCCATATCGGACACAGAGTGTGTAACCAGGGTTTTTTGATTCATGCAAACGTGGCCTTGGGATAACGATAATGTTGATTTGTTCTATTTTTTTTAAAAGACTATATTGATTTGCGAGAATACAGGCATCAAATTCGCTTTATTTACTAAATACATTTACGTACTACATTAATTCATGGTATAAATATCTATTTAATCATTTTATATCTATGCTCATCCCAAGGCCACAGCATGGAAACTTAGCTTTAGTCTTACTAAAGATGCTTATATGATATTTATCTTCATTTCCTGCTCCAAGCATGCTAAAGGAGGAACGATTTCAAAAGTGTTATAAAACAGCCCAAAGCTCGCATGTGTTTTTATATACTTTTTTTTTGCTACATTTTCCCCATCCACTTTCCTCTAATACTTTTAGCTTTTAGACAGTTCACTCCTTTCCACTAGGTTGCTGAAAGGGGTTCCGCTGGGTTCTATTAGTGGTCTACTCTATTTCCGGGTTCCACACATACACACATATAGTTCCTATGTTCCTAATATTGCGTATAGATAAGGAATGTGTTACGAAAGTGTTATTTCACTTATACCACAGTGACTTGCCAATGATTACAATCTTTCATTTTTTTTTTTAAAAGAACATGTTGTGCATTTTAACGGTTTATAATTAGAGATGGTGGATAGTTGTGGAACATCCACACCTGCATTATAGCATTGATAGACTTCCATTTGTTCGTTCATTAACTCCTATTCTCTCTCTCTCTCTCTCTTTCGCTCTCTCTCTCTCTCTGTCTCTCTCTCTCCTCTCTCTCACTCACACACAAAAAAGGGAACTCCAGAAGCTGATTAGCATGTCCAAAGTGTCCGTAGGGTATGAATGGCTGTGTGAGTGTGTATGTGATTGTGCCCTGCGATGGACTGGCACCCTGTCCAGGGTGTACCCCGCCTTGTGCCCGATGCTCCCTGGGATAGACTCCAGGTTCCCCCGCGACCCTGAAAAGGATAAACGGTATAGAAGATGGATGGATGGATCTATTATTATTAGTCTTAGATTATAGAAAGCATCCGCCATACATCTCACTGTGAATGAGCTGTTACTATAGAAACGACAACATACTAGGAAGAGCACGTTAATATAAATCTGTCATTCAACTGTGCGGTACAAGAAGTAGTGCACGCCTTCTGACCAATCAGATTCAAGTATTCAATAGCGCTGCGATATTAATTCATTTAGTAGGCTATGTCACACACCCAGCCTCGTTTGTCAAATTGAATACAAGCGGATTTGCTCGTAAGTCGATTGCACGCGCATTTACAAAAGAAATTTGGTGTACATGAAAGTCCGGTAAATTCTGAAAAACATTCGTGTCCTATTCGTGTTCCTGGATGTGTGTAAAATTAAGAGTAGAAAGACTACCTAATGAACACCACAACACGATCGACTTCGAATCGGATCATTTGCGTGGATTACTTCCACTTCAGTCTCGCAGACTTTACCCTGATAGTTCATCCCGTGCTCTTAGCTGTCTGTACACTTGACCTTTTATAGAGTTTTGTGGGCGGAACTATATGCAAATGAGCTGTGGAATAGGATTTGAACTTTATGGGCGATCAATCTACGCATTCAAGTGCGAAGAATATTAGCATAAAGTAATAATTGATTATCGAGGACTACAAATTATCAATCAATCAATCAACACTGTAAAAAAGGGAAAGGTCCTCATTGGCACGCACAAAATCCAGTTTTACAATGAATAGGTGATACAGAGTGATGGAATGTATTGTATCTTTAAGCTCAGTGTGCATGAACAAGGTTTTGGGGACAAAAAAATGGTGTCTCCCGGGTTTTATTTCCCAGAAGGTTGAGGGTTCAGGCATGCTTACTGGGTTATTTTTTAGGAACTAATATATATTTTGTATGTATTTAAATTGTATGTGTGTGTGGCACCCTTCACAAATTTTGAGACTTCTTTAGATTGTTTTTTTTCCCACTATGTTTTTAGATCTACTTAATTTTCGTGAAATATCTTTATGATTTCTTAAAACTGAGGTGTAAAAATGGTATAGGTGGAAAAAAAACAAACAAACCCAGATTGTTTGTCTTTTTGGGCTGGCAGGTTTTTCCAGATTACCGCACACTCATATTTATACTCCTTCACTATCCTTCTGGTTTGACCTTTAACCCCTAAGCCCTTCTTAACGTGTGTTGTCGATCGCTGTGTGCACTGACCGTGTCGGTTTGTGTAGTAACGGTTCGGGGACGTCTGAGGATCTGTTCTGGAAGCTGGACGCTCTGCAGACGTTCATCAGAGACCTGCACTGGCCTGAGGAGGAGTTCGCTAAACACCTGGAGACGAGACTTAAACTCATGTCCAGCGACATGATCGAGTCGTGCGTGAAAAGGTCAGAAATGCAACGACTCGGTTTGATGTAGTCTCACAGTGGCTCTAACTGAGTCTACCGCACTCACCTTCACTGTCTCTCTCTATCTGTCTGTCTTTCTGCCGCTCTCTGTCTGGGTCTCTCTCTTTCTGTGTCTCTCTGTCTGTGTCTGTCTGTCTGTTTCTGTGTCTCTCTGCCTGTCACTCTCTTTCTGTCTCTCTCTGTGTGTGTCTCTCTGTCCGGGTCTCTCTCTTTCTGTGTCTCTCTGTCTGTGTCTGTCTGTCTGTTTGTGTGTCTCTCTGCCTGTCTGCCTGTCACTCTCTTTCTGTCTCTCTCTTTCTGTCTCTCTCTGTCTGTGTCTCTCTGTCTGGGTCTCTCTCTTTCTGTGTCTCTCTGTCTGTGTCTGTCTGTCTGTTTCTGTGTCTCTCTGCCTGTCTGCCTGTCACTCTCTTTCTGTCACTCTCTTTCTGTCACTCTCTTTCTGTCTCTCTCTTTCTGTCTCTCTCTGTCTGTGTCTCTCTGTCCGGGTCTCTCTCTTTCTGTGTCTCTCTCTGTCTGTCTGCCTGTCTCTTTCTTTTTGTGTGTCTCTCTGCCTCTCTCTTTTTCTGTGTCTCTCTGTCTGTGTCTGTCTGTCTGTTTCTGTGTCTCTCTGTCTGTCTGCCTGTCTGTTTCTGTGTCTCTCTGTCTGTGTCTGTCTGTCTGTTTCTGTGTCTCTCTGTCTGTCTGCCTGTCTGTTTCTGTGTCTCTCTGTCTGTCTGCCTGTCTCTCTT
>CM022752.1:11477666-11825166 GCA_012411365.1 Ameiurus melas
ATTATGAATCAGTTAGTCTATGTGCTATCGTAAAATAGTCCGACTGGATCTAAACGAGGGAGGTCAGTAGGAATTCAGTATCGACAGACAGATTTTTATCATTCATGCTGTTGAGCGTGGAGCCGTCCCATGTCCGAGTAGCTTCTGGTTACTAGATTTGTCACCGTTTTCCGGTGTTCGCAGTGGTCATAACATTACAGCGTCATTACAGACGCGTTGTGAATTTGATTCATGTCTATAAATGACAGAACGTTGGGTTCCAGTGCAAGATTAAAGGAGCGAATTTCAAACACTAAACCTAGCTTGACTGACTAGACCTCGACTAGGTAATGGTGTAATGATTTGTAGCTAAACCATTTGAGATCCATGAACGATGCATGTCAAGTGCAACAGAACAGTACGTTCTCATCATATCATTCAGAACAGAAAGAAATGACCAGTGAATAAAGAGAAATCTTCAGACAATAGGTTGAGGGTGCTTCCTCATTCTCTGCCCTGGAGTAAATCTCCGGTTAAGGAAGGAGGACACGGTGAGGGACAGAGAAAGAGAAACCCTCCAGACCTGAAGCTTATTGTCTTAAGGGCTTAAGTTAAGAGGTAAACGAGAAGGGATGGACGGAGGGCGGGAGAGAATCGAGAACACTGTCTGAAACGATGACCAGAGCCGTCCTTCTGCTCCTAATCCTTTGTCATGCGTGTGGGACGGTTTGTCGGGTACAGCCGTGTTTACTCAAAACCTGCTTTTTCATTTAAGAGCGCTTTAAAAACAAAATGGCTGCTCTGAGACGTGTTGTGAGGACTGTCGGCGCAAATGTATAGATAGAGGAATATGTTAGCTTCCGAGGCTAGCTCATTGTGGCTGACGATACTAACATCAGTTTGAGTCTCTTTGCTGCGTTTGTATTAGGGATGCATCGGTACTATTTCTTTTTTCCAGACCACGTACATGTACATCACTAATACTGATACTGATACCAAAACGAGTAACCTACTGATTATTAATCAACCAGGAGCATCACGGAACATACTATTTATCCATGTATACGTGTCCCCGGTGAGGATTTCAGGCTCGCTCTATATACCGTTAGCACATTTGTTTTAAATGAAGTATATTAGCTAGCTATATTAGCGCCATCATATGGAGTCCGGGTAATATGACAAAAATCCCATATCCCGATACTTTAGACATTTTCTCTGATACACAATGTTTATCATGATCTAAAAGGTTTGATTGTAAGACTGTTGAAACCGAATAAATAAAAAGACTAACGATGAAAAAACGCAGTCTCTTGATTGTTGATACTTTTAAATGCCTTTTAATTTACTTAAATTAACTAAAAAAAATTAAGACATGCTAGAAAAATAAACAAACAAGCAAACAAATAAGTAAATACATTTGACAATTTTATAGATTCAGTTCAAAATCTTAAGATCAAATCATCTGCTTCCAATCACAGTTTGTAATTATTATTATTATTATTATTATTATTATTATTATTATTATTATTATTATTATTATTATATTATTATGTTCAAAAAAGCCTGTGAGATCTAAAAAAAAAAAAGTGTCGTGACATAATTTATCAGGACACTGATATTATACCATCACCTCAGCCCACCTTATTGGATAAAAGCTGTTACATGCACTTTTCCTTACCTAGCATGTTTGTTGAGAGCGCTGAATGCTTTGTGGTGAGTTTTATCTTTAAGATGTTTGATCAGGTTCTGTATCGAAGCGTCATCTGTTCGTTAGTGCGACAACATACACTAGGATTAGTGTCACATGGTATCAGATGTTGGTATCGGTGCGTTTTGGATTTCTTTGGAGTAAACGAGCACGACATCAGACTCGTATCTGATAGCAGTATCGTTATCGATGCATCCCTAAATTTGAAGCGTTCTCTTCTTCTCTGTTGAAACCTGTCTGAGACTCGCACAGCCTTCTCCTTCTCTTTATTCCACTCTGAACAATCTGTGCTGCATCCTAAAAAAAAAGCCTCAAACGTGTTGCTTATGCATTGCAGTGTGTGTCTGTAAACCCTCCCCCCCCCAAAAAAAAAAAAACAGAAAATAAATAACTAGAGAAAGAGAAATCACTCCTTATATTCACATCCTTTCTTTGTTTCCCTCTCGCTGTGCCTGTCTCATTGCATTTCCTTTGTTTTGTTTTGTTTTGTTTTTCTCCCCACTCTCTCTCTCTCTCTCTCTCTCTCTGTCTTTGTCTCTCTCCCTCCACCTGAATCAAAGTGGAACTTATCCTTCCTGTTGAGTTGTTTTTATCACATTATCTCGAGTGGCATGATTCAGAGTCGACTAATCTTCCTGTGTACATCTACTAGCATGACCCGCCTCCTTGGAGAATTCCCCTCATACATGCGTTCACAGACATCCAACCATCTTCTCCACTCCAGTCTTTCACCCCATTTCATGTCCACACACACACACACACACACCGGGCCCCCCCGTGCCCCCCTCTGACCGCAGATGGGTATGCAGGGCACACGTTTGGCTTCTTTCCCCACCTGCTGAAGTGGCTATGCCAGCAGAGAGTGCAACAAACAGACCAAGCAATCTAAAACACACACACACACACACACACATATACATGCACATGCACACACATTCAACATTCAATAGCCATATCACCACTTTCTTCTCAATATCTTCATATCATATATATTTTTTTTTTACTTTGATCACATCTCAGCATTTAAAAAAAATCTAATCTCTATTTAATCTCTGTCTCAGTTATCACACTTATAACAGAAGTTGCAGGGCAGTTGTCATTGGGGCAGTAAATTAATGTTTACAGAACAAATGTCTTGCAGACGTACCATGACATTAAATGTATCTATAAACGGATAAAAAGTACAATTTCTTGTTTATTAATAATATATTTTTTTAATGCCACATGCTTTTATCTGAAATAATACATTTCAGGTTGTACCAGTAACTTCACATCAGGCCGCATCACACCACACCGTCGTAGAGTATTTCCTATAACAGCGCACTCTTAAGTGTTTTATTCCTTCCACGGTATGTCGTTTTAAACGTCCTCGTTGGTACAGATTGTTCTTACGCATTAACGTGTAACCGTTCTATTTTCTGCCTAGAGCTCATGATAGCCTTGATGACAAACCAGTTCTAGAATATGATTCCATGGCGGTGATCTTGTTGATGTTTCCCCTCATCCATCACGTTTATGTTTTTTCTGAACCATTTCATTTCTTCAGATCGCCCCGGACGCTACAGTTTGGTTGGCCCTTTGATTCTTAGCGTTCCTTCTGGTTTTTGTTTTGTTTTGTTTTTTTTTAAATTGCCTGCTAATCTTCCTTGTGGGAGGGTCTGATCTAACTGGATGTTAGACTGGAAGCCGTACTCGAGCAGGCATGGAGTGTGTTCGGCGGAGGTTAATTGGGGTCAAGAATGAGGATTTCTCAGCAGCACGCAACACAATAAGATTACACTCAGTGCCGTCCTTTTTGCCATTTTATAATAGTATTTTGTTAGAAACGGCCATATGGGCATGTGTGCCAAAGACACCAGCAGTTACAGAGCACGGTTTAAGGATCATTAATGTTTCGGCTACTGACATCTAAAATGTGTTGATTAGACAATGAGAAATGTGGAACATCAAGTAAGGAATAAAACACTTTAAAACAGGATGTGCTGTTATAAGAAAACCATCAGCGACTTGGCGGTGTGACGCTGTTACCCAAGCTGAATTATTTGTCAGTTATAACTAATAGACTACAATAATTTGTTATGGAACAGTAATTCTTCAACGACAATTTTTTTTTCCATTTATAGTTACATTTAATGTTGTGGAACATCCCTGAAACATGTTATTGTTACTCTCTTTAAATATATATATATATATATATATATATATATATATATATATATATATATATATATATATATATATATATATAAATTTTAAAAATGTTTTTTTTTTGTAAAGTCCTGAAGACCTTCCTGTGGCCGAAAACATACTGACCGTTACAAACCAATGACGCTGGAGACTCCTTCCAGAAAACTTTACTGCTGCAACAATTACGCATTTATCATTGCTAAATGACAACACAAATATTTAAATGGAATATTATTGGCTTATACGGTACAAGTCCATATTAATGAGTTGTTCCTGTAGAAATGATGACCTCTCAGAAAGATCTGGAACTACTGTCAGAGCTGCTGTTAAAGAAAATGAATCGAGGCCTTTCTAATCGATCAGAATGGGGACTTCGCGCGCACTGTGGTATAAATGTTAGATACAGATGGTCTTTGGTCTGTTTTAATCCGATACGCCGCATAACGGCCTCCGAATCATTTAACGTCACGTAATAAAAACGTGTGAGGAGTATTTTTCATCAAGGAAAGAAGGATTTCGTTTCATCACTGGCTTTAAGAATGGCACGTTACTACCACAGTGTTAGTCCAACTTTAACTTGCTGGAATACCAGCATGCAGTTATTTCCTGAAGCTCATCGCTAGGACCATATCCGACTCCTGAACTTCATGCTGAAGCTACAGTTAGTCAGGGACAACCCCCGATAGACAGAGGATGTAAAGGGAGGGGTGAGGGAATTCATTTATTTTGCCCTCAGTCATTCGGGCTAGTCCTTTAAAGAGTGGCTGAAGAAAGTGGGATTAACATGAGCGCTCATCTGTCTGATTCAGGCTGAGCTTGAAGATCATTGATTAAAAAAATCCCAGTGTTTTATGTGGATGTGTGTGTGTGCATATATGTGTGTGTGTGTGTGTGTGTGTGTGTGTGTGTGTGTGTGTTAGAACCCTTGAGCTCAGCTCAGAGACTCAGGCATCCACAGATATGCCATCGGATTACACGGGTCAATTATACCCTTAATCTGCCTTTCTAGGGGGTGGGATTACGGCCGGCTGGCATTGATTGATTCAGCGTATTTCTGATGACCTTGGTAGAGGCTGAGTCTATAGCGTTACTGCTTGTGTTCGGGTTCTGTTGTCCAGCTAGACCATTTCACTGTCTGCTACCACTTTGCAGTCATGCTCATGACCTGCTGACCGGAGTGAATGGTTTAATCAACTCGCTGTCCAGAGAGAACCACCGGACCACTCGATCAGCAAATCTCTGGAGTCGTTGAAGCTGAAGTTAAGACTACTACTTTATTCAGCATTCGAGACTATAGAATTTTCCTACAGTTATACAGTATATCATATTGTACCTGGTAAATGAAAACGATTCAAACCTTACGATAATCTCGTCATAAAGATGTCCGCGTCGTGTTTTTCGCCCCAGACTGGTATTAATGAAGGAGTGTTGCAAGAAGTAAACAGGACATTAGAGGGCGGAAATATATACTTTAAAAAAATGACTAAAAGAGGTGGGGAACCAACAGGTACCCCTATGGTTATCGTTCCAAACATGTTAAAAGGTTTTTCTTCGTTCAGAAAGGAGGCAGTGGCACTGCTGTAAGCTGCTTAGGTTTCCAATAATTACAGGAACTGGGATTCCCATTTCCCCCCCCCCCACCCCACCCCAGCTCTCAGCATGTCGAGTGTAGACCTGGTGGGTTAATGCTACAGTGCAAATAGGCACTAATTTTGGATGACAAGAAAATATATATTTATAGTGTGTGATTGCATTGGGGTCATTCTGGTTTTCTAAACAGGAAATTCAGCCAACCACTTTGCTCTCCCTCTCTCAGTCTCTCAGTCTCTCACCATCTCGCTCTCTCTCTCCATGATGCAAACCAAAGTATGGTGGTATTTGTTTGATTAACTCGTCTGACAGGAGTGACAGCTGCTAGCGGGTGCGCGTATACGAGAGTCTCAGCGCGGGTCCGCCTTTGTACATCTGTCAGCACGGAGGCAGGGGGATTCGGAGGGAGAAAAGAGACAAATTGGTCCCAAAAGGCAGGCCATTCACCTTCAGCTCACCCCCTCCGCCCCCCGCCCTCCCTCGGCTCATTCAGGTGCTCTGCGGGATTCTCAAGTGCTCGCTGGCTTATTCCATTTTGCCCCCCTTCTCCCTTCGCCCCTCCCGACCCCATTCAAGACCGAGCCCCAGAAGTGTTGAGCTCCTCATTCGGCTGCGTCTCAATCCGCCTCTAAGCGTTCCTTTGTGAGCACTTTGCTCACGGCTCCTTACTCACAACCCCCACTCCTTCTTTCCTTCTTTCTTTCCAGCCTTTTTTTTTCTCCCTCGCTCCTCTTTTTCGCTCATTGTGTGTTTACTCAATGACACGGACGTGGGCTATAATTCCCAGCGTTTAGTTCATCCCAACAAGCTCGTTCTCTCTCTCTGAGCATGTTTTGGTGAAGAGAGCTCTGTTTGCATACTGTTATCCATTTAGTGAACAGGCTCTTATGCATAAGAACAGAGTCCACTGGAGGTCCAATAGTAGAGGGGCTTTTTTGCCCCTTCTTCTATTTCCATCCAGAGCTGCAGATCAACAAGCTAAAAAAAACTGTAGTGACACATTTTTTTGAGAGAGAGAAAGAAAAAAAAAAAAGAATAGCGCTCCATTTTAAATGCTTGTTAAAATATCAAAAGGGTTTATGAATTAAACTGTTTGTCCTGGGTGTTCTTCCTAAGCCCGTCTGTGTGCCGAAAAGATTAAGCGGCCCTTTACAGATGTAGCGCTAGCCTGAGCAGAAACATTGGAGGCTTGTTGCACTTAAGGCTCCAACGAGGCATGCAAACCTCCACTTTGTACGCGCCGCTCAATCAAAAGCAGTTTGAACCTCACATGCTTGCTGAGCCTACAACTTTTCTTCAATCCCACCATTCAGGGGGACCTCTTTCTGCGAAGAGAAAAAGAGAGAAGGAGGGATGGAGAACGAGAAAAGGGGGGAAAAAACGAGGAAAGAAGAGAGGTTGAATTTGAGTGCTAACACAATGGCGCAATAGAGGAACATGTCTGGGGTCGTGTGTTTCCAGTGAAAAGTTTTCCTCTGGGTCATGATGTCCCACTGTGCTGAGAGAGAGCGAGAGAGAGAGAGAGAGACGTGAGCTTGTCGGTGTGAGTTACCATGGTAATTGAGTTCCCTCGTCAATGGACCTCCTCTCAGGGGCCAGAAAGCACACAATAATAGGCCAACAACGGCTGTGAACAGCGAGCAGGTAGGATTAGCCCGTCCCTTTGTCCTAAAAGCATAATGTCTTGTAGTCAGTTTTAAAGAGTCCTCTGCACCGGGGGCCGGGTTTAGCTCCAAGCCTGAGCTCAGTAAGAAAAAGAAAGATGGTGGAAAAGAAAAGCAGACAGACTTGAGCTTCGCTCCTTAGTCCTCTAGGTTTCGTGCAATTTTATTTGATTTTTTTCGAAGCAAGGAGCTTTTGAGTTACAAAGACAAGGAATTCTGAGTCAGTCTTTCTCAAGCTTTCCAGCAACCTGTCATTTCACATTAGCATCAACACTAGCGGCAATCTTCATTCCATCCCTCTCGCTAATTGCAGACACAGCTGGGTCCCAGCGGGAGAGCTTCTCGAGCGGCGTTGGCCGTAGAGAGCAGGCCTCACTCAGACACACGCTCTAAACTCATACTCGCACATACACACACTAACTCATTCAAACGCACGCATTACCACCAGTAAGGGCAGAAAGAGGCAGAGTCACAGGTTGCTTGTAATCCCCCTGTACCCCCCACTGAGTCTCCACCTCCTCCACCCTACAAAATTCCTGCTTTTACTACAAAAGAGGGATTTTTTTAGGAAGCACAAAGAAAGGCCTGATCCGGATCCTCACTGACTCCCACTGCCTAGATTCAGGTGTGCTTAGGATTAGTAAAAGTAGCATACGTGTGTGTGTGTGTGTGTGTGTGTGTGTGTATTGGATGGGTGTGGAGGGGCGTGCAGCCTTGCACTGAATTCTGTTTGTTGCCCCCTGCTAGGCACCACGGCTTCCTGTAACATGTCAGAGATTGGAGTGTGAACGCAGGCTCGCTTGAAAACTGGGTGTTTTTCTGGTGCGTGTATGTGTGGTGTTGCAGGGGGCAGGAGGTCGCACAACCATTCAGCACTCCCTCCTAGAGGTGTGGGGGGCCTGCAGATGTTCATGTGTGTGCACGTTTCGGTAATGCCTAACACACACACACACACACACACACATAAATCCTAATATCAGATGGAACTCATTAGATGATCACAGTTTTTTTTTCTTTCCATATCCGTTTCATTACGTATTCAGAGGCATGATACTCTTGTTTCGATTGGCAGACGCTGCCAGCTTCCTGCTGCTTCATATCCAAAAAGTGGCGCGGTACATAATGCCCTCCGAGAGAGACTTCTGTTCCTTTCGTCATAGCAGAACAAAGTGCCACAACCAGCACTGTTCATTTTGCAAGCCAGACCAGGCCTGTTTTTGTATTTGCATCCCTCTGTGTAGATCTTTTGTTTTGTTTCGTTTTAATTTAAAGACATTTATGTCTGATTTGAACTTCGGAATTATGCCTATGATGTACATCTATGATATTAACAATGATTGGTTTTTTTTTTTTTGTTATTGGATAAGACACTTTTACATTTGGTGCTTGGGAGTTGCTTTGTCATGTTGTATTATGTAAGCTAATGATGCCAGTGTATCCAAGGAGAAGGTACCCAAGAATTAGGTAGAATAGGTAAAGGGCACGAGAGATGAAAGGGGAAGACAGAGCATGTAATTGAGGCAGAGGGAAATGGAGAGAGGGAGATAAAACGAGAGAGAAAGAGAGAGAGTATGTGTGAGTTGTGAAGTTGTCCAGGCCTGGCCTCTCTGTGGGGTTCTATCACGGACCGGCTGCCCGAGCGTTCACAGGCACACAGCACTCCCAGATTAACATAGATCCCTGACTCCCACACACACACACACACACCACAACGAAGACACCACAGAGCCCCCCAGAAACACCACCAAACCTCCTTCAGATCCTCAACCTCTTCATGTCACCACTTCTTGTATAATATCACCATCCCTGCAAGCTATGGAGGCAAACAGAGGAGGTTCATTTCTTGACTAAAAACATGAACATGAGATCGTACCTGTCAAGCATTTTCCACGGTTCTACTGAAAGTGCTAAGCACCTAGATAATCCATGTAAAGCTCCAGTCAACTAAAATATGCTTGTATGTAGCATAGATACATGGGAAATAATGTGACGGTCATGTTTTCAGTGGCCAATTTCCCAGTGCACACCACAAAATGAGAACTTATTCAACAAGGAACCAATGGTACTTGGGTTTCTAGTTCTGGTTTAATTTCCACCAATTTAAGAGATGGCCAGAATGGTCACAGTGATGAAAATAATTTCACTGAAGCGTGCAAGAAGTTCTTCCATTGAATGGTTATTAGGTCAACCAGTGAAAGTGATTTAAATTTCATCAGACATTATTTACAATAAATGACAAACTTGGGTCAACTGGTCCAAGGTGACAAAATGAGCTCCTTTATTGACATACAAAGAACTTCATGTAGTCGAAACTTGAGGACCCTAAAAATGAATAAAGGTCATTCTGGACAGTTAATATGTCGAATAGGTTGTTCAATAAACATAATATTATTTTTTAGTTGTCAGTCTACTCTGTTTTGTTGGTGCTATTTGGCATTCTGATCCTGCTAACCTACACCTCAAAGTACCATTAGGTTACACTGGTCAAACGTGCAGAGATACCACAGATTATCGAGTGAAACTTTGCTACTGAACCTGTGGCCAATGTAGAAAGTACAGTTCCAGTTTAATGTTGCCATGATTTCTGGATGATTTAATTTGCACAGCGAAAAAGGTCCATTGGTGAATGGATGAATGCTATGAGGCAATCCTGGAAACAGTGGTCCCCAACAACCCTGTCCCTGGGCATCTACCTGCCTCTAGAGATCAGTACCACGAGCCCTAATTCAACACGTCGGATTAAAATTAATTAGTCACAGATCTGTTGTATTTGGCTTGGAAATGAACTCCTACAGATAGAGCTTTTACAAAATAGGTCAATGATGTCCTGTATATCCTCCCCTATGCTTGAAAAATTGTACCCCAAACTGTGCTCTTTTTTTTTCAGATTAGTTTCCCCCTCCAAAAAAAGAACACAGCACAGTTTGTTCTTTGTACCCTTACTGTTAGGACTCCTGTCAACAGCTCGGCTCAATCACAACCAATCAATTAGATTACAGCCCAGATCCTCCCCATGGTCTAACATCTGCAACCCAAAAGCCAAGAGCACCGGCTGTTTAATAGTTGCCTTGAGTTCAGTAAGTTGCAGGGATAGGATGAGCGGATAGAGGGAGAGATAGTTGGGTAAAGTAAGGACAGTGTGCCTGCCTCTCCTCTGGTGAAACAAGGGTGATGAGTGTATGCTAACAGAGGCTGATGGCAGACTGAGCATCTCTCGCAATCTGTGACCACGAGCAGCAGAAACAGATTGTGGACTTGGTGTCAATTAGTAATTTCCTCAAAGGAAAAGTTATTCTCTGCCTGAAGCTTTGGTCCACAAATGTTTAAGAATCAGCTGAAGCTTCAGTCAAGGGTTCTCTAGGTCACCTAGGGCTTTGGTCCAGAGTAAGTTTGCTGATGCTTTGGTATAGGGTTGTTTTCGAGATGACTAAAGCTGTTTTTCCCAGAGTAGTTTAAGAGTCACTTGAAGCTTTGGACCACAGTTATTTAGGTCACATGAAGAACTCGATTAAATACAGACAAAATGCACCTGAATCTTATCCACAGGACCGATTGAGAGTCGTTTGAAGCTTTGGTCCAGGAGTGTTTATGTCACTTAAAACTTGGTCCTAGATGCTTTAAAAGTTGACTAAAGCTTTGGTCCAGGGTTAACTCAGAGTCAATTAAAGATTTGGTCGAGTATGGTTTAAGAGATGACTGAAGCTTTGGTCTAGAGTGGTTTAAGAGTTGACACAAGATTTGGTCCAGGATAGTTTAAAAGTCAAGCAAAGACTTGGTCCAGGGTTGTTAAATTCACTAAAGCATAAAGGTTGCATAAAAGTCAACTGAAGCTTTGGTCTATGGCTTCTGCTCAATTGGGTGCTTATGCACTTCTTTAAACCAGACAGTATTAGCGAATGATTCAAGTTGATCCATTGAGCCAGTTGACTTGAAATGTAAGATTGTCCCATATTGGCAGTATTTATGTTCAGAAATGTATAAAATATAAATGTAAACCATGCAGTCCCTATCTTCTTACCCAATTAAACTGCTTGTCTTGTTTAGATATGTGGCAGTTTGTAGCTGTGTTTGTGTGTCTTGTTGGAAAAACCTGCATTTGTGTTTCAGCAATGGTACACTAGCACGATGAACCTACTGGGTACCTGGCTAACAGATCGCATGGACCTGCAGCTTCACCTGTACCAGCTGAAAATCCTCATTCGAATTGTAAAGGTAACCTCAAGTTTTCAATTTATCTTCAATTAAATAAGATGAACCAAACAGTGTTTGGAGAATATGAAGGAAATTGGTGTGGGCAAAGAAGTTATTAAAACATTTACTGTACATCACAATATACAGTCACAAAGGGGGATTCTCCCCCACCCCATACACTCCCAGTTTAACCTCATAAACACCCAGTTTAACCTCATAAACGCCCAGTTTAACCTCATAAACGCCCAGTTTAACCACATAAACTCCCAGTTTAACCATTTAGACTCCCAGTGTAACCTCATAAACACCCAGTTTAACCTCATAAACTCCCAGTTTAACCTCATAAACGACCAGTTTAACCTCTTAAACGCCCAGTTTAACAACATAGACTCCCAGTTTAACCTCATAAACACCCAGTTTAACCACATAAACTCCCAGTTTAATCTCATAAACGCCCAGTTTAAACCCATAAACTCCCAGTTTAACCTCATAAACTCCCAGTCTGTCTATTAGTTTTCACTTTATTTGCAGAGTACTCCATAGCAGATTATTATTATTATTATAGTATTATTATTTATCAGTGAACAACTGATAACGTGCTGGTAACCTTAACAGGCTAGCAAATTAATCAATTAGTCTTACAAATTTCTATTACAAATAATACTAGTAATATTATTAAAGTAATATTAGTAATATAAAAGTATTATTATTTATTCTAGTAATATTAAAGTATTATTAATTAAAGTAAGTTAAATACCGCAGTAGACACAGTATCCCCATACATTTTGATCTATTTACATATGAGATTGATTGACTTATTTATTTTTAAAGGTGGCTGATGTAGGATTTCAGACTGATAAATGGGCTAGACTCGGTCTGCTAAATCTTGCAGCGTGATCTCCGGGTAGCAGCAGGAGCAGGACCTTGTAGTATGGCATCACAGGTTTATTTCTATCCTGTGAAGCCACCAGTCAGGCTTCACTTCCTCTGCTACATAAACCTAAAGAACATCCACAACTACATAGTGTTCAGACAAACAGGACTGCTTGTTCCCTAAAAAACAGATTAATGCTGGTCTCAGACTAAAATTTATGTAGAGAATCTCACTGTATAATTAACATGAACGAGAATCCTCCTGAATGGAGGAAACGTGCTGGCGATTAAAATCAACTTTTTGTTTCATGGTTGAAAAGAAATATTTTCAGCAAACATTACATTTGAACATTTATTTAAAAATGAAAAACAAAAACTGTATGCTTATCTAGCTAGTACAGTAGTTTAGAGTTGTAGTTATAGTACTTATATAGTTAGTTATAGTACTTATAGCTAATACCAGTGGAAGAAAAATAATGGTGGATCAGATATTAGAGAAATCGGATATCAGATCTTGTAACAAATGGAAAAGAATTAAATTGGGAAAAATCTATATATTTCTGGAACTACAAATTATTACAAATAAAGAGACTTAACTGTTTTTTCTTGTGTTACAATTGATATTATATTTATGTTATTATAATTACAATCTAAGTGATATTGCTTAGGAAGTATTTAAAGAAAACAATATTGGATGGGTATCGGTATTGGCTAATGCTCAAGGTTTCAGGATCATTGTTGGGGTGGATAAAAGTAGTTTTGTGCCACATCTAGTTACAGATTATTACTAGTGCTTTATTTCTTTGACTGAAAAACCCCAACATTTCCTTTATAATTTTTTTTTAAACAAAAAGCAGAACTGCATTAAAATTACTTCTCAAACATGGAACATGAAATAACATAGAAGAAAATCCAGAAATCCTTTTTTCCATTTTACGGACTAAGATATGGAACAAATAACATTAAAGTGATACAGTGACACTCCTTCCTTCTCTTGGTTTATTACTATGGAGTTTAGTACTACTACTTAAAGTACCCAAATAAAATAAAAAAAAACTCTCTGTGGACCTTTTCAGAAAAAATACCGCGATTTCCGTCTACAAGGCGTCCTAGACTCCACTCTGAACAGCAAGATGTACGAGACGGTGAAGAACAGGCTGATGCTGGAGGAGGCCACGGCGTCTGTGAGGGACGGAGGGATGCAAGGCATCTCCATGAAGGACAGCGATGAAGAAGACAATTAGGCGCCACGTGGAGCGACCATGTTTGGTGTAGTCTGCCGAAGCGATGCATGTACTCCGTTCGTCATGCTTCCTTAATAATTTTTCATTTCGAGTCTAATGACCATTAACGGGGGCCAATGTTAGTTACTGATATGAGATGAGAAAAACAAAAAATATATATATATTTAATGTTTGTCAGAAGATTGTTGTAACAAACGGGGGGTTTGTCGGGGGGTGGTATGATGAATCAAAATCTGTGTTTTACAAGTAATAATGTCCAAAATGCATTTCCTAAATGTTTCGAAGCAATATGGCGTACTATTTGTAAGCGATGTTTTGCGTCAGATGGTTAGGAATGTATGCCCTGTTGTGTCCCTGTTTAATGCAAACGTGTACGGCGCTTCTTATGTGTACTGTAAATATATGAATGGTACATAATTGTGCATAGTCTCCTTTGGAGGGTTTTTTTCTGACTGTATGCCAAATGAATTGATTATGTTGTATTGAACTGGTTTGAGGTGTTTAAAGGTAGTGTTTACACAATAAAAGAATAGTCTATCAATAATCACAGTATCTCTGGTACCACAAGCCATCTGGGACGGCCATCTTTCTTTTTTTTTTTTTTTTTAAATGAGTTAGTAGATATTTTAGAAATGCAATATTCTGAAATAATTATGATATACTTTGACTAATATGGACAATATATTTATGTTTTTATGTCATTTTGTGATTTATAAATATGCTTTTTACATATTTTATCTATTAGCCAGTACATAACCTAAAGCCTCACTTTTCATACCATTCCTGCAAATTATTTTTTTTTCTATCTTGCTCTCGACATTGTTGCTTTTCATCATATCTGATGCTGTGTATTGCCCTTGGTGCATCCATGTTATCTAAAAAAGAAAAAAATATATATAAAAACATACAAAGAGCTCTGAATTTTGTGGAATGACAGATTCATCCTAGTTTTGCCTCATGTATTGTCAAAAAGAAAAAAAAGAGCCATATAGTAGCTAAATTAAAATGTTCATGCACAGAATTGGGTCTTATTATTATTATTATATATATTTTTAAATATGCCTTCATATATGGTACTTGTTAAAAAGCAAACAGAAGGAGATTTGAGTCAGCTTGGATAGAAATTTGAAAGAGTCTTATTGTACAATTACAAAGTAAGAACATGTCTACTCAACACCTGCATCCTTAAGAAGGTCTGAAGTTGGGACAGCGGGATTAAATCCGAGCTCACAGGCAGATTGGAAGAATGGCTAAAGACGATACACCCTCCACTCCACTAGCAGATCACCTCACACAGATTAAAATCATTCTCCTAGCAGTTCAGAAACAAATCCATCAGTCCTGAAGATGAAGGAACAAAGGGGTGGTGGGATTAGTATGAGCAGTGCCCTATAAACGCAAGGAGGATGGGATGACTTCATTAATCCATACAGAGGTTATAGAAAATATATCAAAAATATGTATAAGAAAAATAGCTAGGACGTGTAATCAATATGTATAACTCACTTCTGGATATGTCAATGAAGTGTATTCAATATGTAACCTACATTTAGAAGTACTACTTAAAGCATAATCAAATAATCTGTATGGGTTAAAAAGCATAATCTATAATATGTATAATCAATAGTTGGAAGCATAATCTAAATCTATAGAACAATGGTTAATCAAGTTAAATTCTGAGTGGATTTGAGTTGGATGAACGCCATGTCTTACTGTACAACAAAAGTTCTTCTGTACCAGCTGGCACTTTTCTACACAGCAATGAATTGGCATAAGACATTCACTTTTGAGGGAGAAAACTTTGAAGCCAAGTGCCTATGGAAGCAGGAAGAGGGCCTCAGGAAGGGAGTGTGGTTCAAGGACAGGACAGAGAAGCCTGAGTGAAACCATCTTCTTGTAGAAAGGAAGAAACCTTGTCCTCATAAAACCTTGTGAAGAAAATCAACTCACTGCGCATGCTCGACAAATTTAAGATAACGTATAGACATGAATAATTAATTAAGGCAATAGAGATTGGTCTGTTCCCGGAAAGAAAAGGGGTTATGCTCCATCTAGGGATAATTTTACTGTTTCCAAAACGTATATAAAGACGTTTGTGTATGTATAATTTGGACTCTCTGCAGACTGTCAGACTTTGTTGGTTTTCAATAAAGTTTCTTACTTTTGACATCTACTAAACTCTCTGACTTAGAAGTTTTTTGACTTAGGCTAGAGAGGTTGATTTTATCCACAACAAGGTCAAAAACAAATCCTTCGTTTAAGGGAAGAGGGATAGGAAAACAAAAATAACAAAAATCGGACATGCAAATACAGAACACAAGAACAATGTCTCAACAATGTCTAAATATTTGGGTGTTAATCAAACTGGGCCAAAGAAGCTTAAAAAGGTGCCATTTGCATTTCATATAAATAAATTGCAACTTTATAAAACCTAATCTAAATATACAGCCCCACTATAACTATATTTTATTTTGACATATAAAAATGGAATTCGTCAAAAATCATATTATTTTTCCATTAAAGTGTGAGTCTCAACCCTAAACAAATTCACCTGAAGATGATGAGAAGATCAAAAGTACGTTCTGCATATCTTGCCTTTCTTTTCGACTACAGTGCCTTCCACTAATATTGGCACCCTTGGTAAATATGAGCAAAAAAGGCTGAGGAAAATTGTCTTTATTGATTAACCTTTTGATCTTTTGCTTAAAAAATTCACAAAAATACTCTGCGATCATGGATATCAAACAATTGCATTATCCAAAAATGATCTCTGTTGGATATGTGTGCAACAGTTATTGGTACCCCTATGAATTCATATGAGAAAAATATATTTGATGTATATTCCCGTTGATATTTTAAATTTTTTAGTACACCTGGATGACTAGGGACAGGAAATTGTTCAACCATGACTTCCTGTTTCACAGGGGTATAAATATGAGGTAACACAAAGGCCAAATTCCCTTAGTCATTTATAACAATGGGTAAGACCAAGGAATATAACTGATGTGCGGCAAAAGGTTGTTGAGCTTCACAAGACAGGAAGTGTCTATAAGAAAAATAGCACAAGCATTGAAAATGCCCATTTCCACCATCAGGGCAATACTTGAGAAGTTCCAGTCAACTGGAAATGTTATGAATCAACCTGGAATTGGACTGTGTGTCTATATCGTCTCAACACACTGTGAAGAGGATGGTTCGAGTGGCCAGAAAAGGATCACAGCTGGAGAACTGCAGCAGTTAGCTGCATCTTGGGTTTTAAGAAAAAAAGTCTCTACTCTCATCCAAAAGCAAACTCAAGTGTCTTCAGTTTGACAGACACTTCTGGAACTTCAAATGGGATCGGGTTCTATGGTCAGATGAAACCAAACAGAGATTTTTGGCGATAAACAGCAGAGGTGGTTTTGGTTCACACAAAGAGGTAGCCATATGGAAAAGTACCTCATGCTCATGGTTAACTATGGTGGTGGCTCTTTTATGTTTTGGGGCTATTTTTCTGCCAGAGGACCTGGACATTTTGTTAGGATACATAGCATCATTGACTCGATCAAATATCAACAGATATTAAATGAAAACCTGACTGTCTCTGCCAGAAAGTTTAAAATGGGCCGTGGTTGGATCTACCAGCAGGACAATGATCCAAAACATACATCAAAATCAACACAAAATGGTTTACTGACCATAAAATCAAGGTCCTGCCATGAACATCCCAGTCCCCTGACCTGAACCCCATAGAAAACCTGCGGGGTGAACTGAAGAGGAGAGTCCACCAGCATGGACCTCAAAATGTGAAGGATCTGGAAAGATTCTGTATGGAGGAACCGTCTCAGATCCCTTGACATGTATTCTACAACCTCATCAGGCATTATAGGAGAAAACTCAGAGCTGTTATCTTGGCAAAGGGAGCTAGCACAAAGTATTGACTAAAAGGGTGCCAATAATTGTTGCACACCTATATATAACAATGATGTGTTTTTTTTTTAAACCTGTTATGTTTGCAATTGTTTGATATCCATGAGGGCAGAGTATTTTTGTGAATTTTTTTAACAAAAGATTAAACAATAAAGACAATTTTTCACAGCTTTCTTTGCTCATATTTGCCAAGGGCGCCGATATTATTGGAGGGCGCTGTATACTGTAATACCACCTGATGAACATACAACCACTTTGAACAAATTATCCATATGAAGGTAAATGAACAACTTAAAACAGATAAAGCATACTCATTCCATTAGCATGGATGCTAATTAGCCGCATGTAGTGCACTTGCTAATTCTATGCTCAAACTTGTTGCTCATTTAAGAGCAAAAGCCTAAAAGCCAATGAGGTTGTTTCAAAAATTAAATTCAGGATTAAAAAAAAATTATTTAATGTTTATAAATGACACTACTATCGTGGAATCAACAAAAAGATTTGTGAAAACATTTCATAGCTTTATAGCAGAACTTTAAATCGTCAAGTGTTTCACACCGACCCTTGTGATGAGCGGTTCCTGATATAGTGTAGCACAGCAATTTGCCTTCAGTGATTCTTTCCAGCACTACATACACAAGTTCCTTTAGTTACCCACAAGCAATTGGACACCAACCGATTCACATTGTGTAGCATAACGAAGTTAAAAGTGCTCCATCTGACACCCCTGGAGCACTGCAGCACCTGAGAGAGAGAGAGAGAGAGAGAGAGAGAGAGAGACATCTCATCTATTTAAAGCCTCGGCTCACAGACCCAATTTTGCCTGTTCTTGAGCACCAGGGCACAGGGCAGAGAAAGACTAATGAGAGAGGCTCATTGTTGGAATAAGTTACCCGTGGCTTGCCGCTGTGACCTAGTTCTAGTAGAGTAAGCCCTTGCAAAACACCGCTCTCATTCTGATTTTCTGTGCAATCAAAAGAGGAAAGTGAAAGAAAATCATGACAATCTCTCCGAACGGGAGTGCCACAAGGGCCGACTCGGATATCATACGTTTAATTTGCTCATAAATCCCGTCACGGTGCAGCAATTTTGCTCGACAGAGTGCCTGGCGACAGATTAATAGACGAGGAGATTTAGTCAGGCACGATCCGTGCTACTGTGGCTTTTAAGCTCCAATCAGGTTAGGAAATGGGAATGATAACAGTCTGCAAATAAAAGATTCTCCAATTGACCGGCACAGCGTGAGTCGGCTCCAGGTTCGTACTCGCGATGCGTGCAGGAGGGGAGGGGGGTGGTTTGGGGGCCCTGAGCCCTGACCAGCAAACGCAGCGTGCGACCTCAGAGCGGATGTGCTAGGCAAATGAAATGTAGAAATTGAGGAAAACAAATACACGGAAAAAGTAGCATAAGATTATGTCTGTGTGCCCATGTCGTGTTTCGACTTAAACACTTCATTTCCGAGTCGGCGGAGAGGATCGTCACCTGCCGAGGTCTGATAGATGTCGAAACGCTGTGCTGCATTCACCATGATGAATGTTTACTCAACAGCTTGTGTTCAAGTGGAGGGGAGGTATACCTGCAAGGGCTGCCATGTTCATAGACGCCAATGGTATATAACCAGGTAGAAGTCAGATCCCTTCAATAAGAGTAGGCTCAAAGCCTCTTAGACTTTGGTTTATTATTTAATGCCTACCTTCTTAGCTGTGCATAATTATTTCACCCCACCCCACCCCCAACCAAATGAATAGCTTACTGTTGAAAGCAATCGTACGCCATGTTCCGACCTCGGGATAGACATACAGAGAGATGGAGATGATAATCAGATGATCTGCTTCTCTCTTTAATCAAATGCACTCTGGCAGATAAACGGGTGGCCGAGGGACCGTATTATGCATTAGATTTGATCTATCAGGATGAGCTCCACTGTATACTTGGAGCAGGTCAATGTGACATACACACTTTTTGATTTTCAGTGCTTTATCTATTTGGGAAAGCTCTCCACATTTGAAAACTGTAAAATAAATAAATAAATAAATAAATAAAAAATTCCTCCTGTGTATTGTTCTGAAAATTACAGGCTGTCCTGCAATGAAATATGTCTTTTGCATGGAAATAGAAAGTTGTAGCATTTTTAAAGTCTGGTTTACCCGGAGGACATTTCTTTGTTTATTTATTTATTTAACTTTTTTACCACCGTATTTTTAAAACTGGCTCTTACAATGATAGCAGAAAAGGTCTTTGCAGGAGGATACACCAAATTAAAAATGAAATAAAATATTTCTACATAAATGTTTGTGAAATATATGTATGGTTTCTTAAAGTGGCTGTTGCAGGAATAACAAAAACAAAAATTTTGGAAAAAATCGTCCATTTTTTCATCTATTTTCCCAGAATTCAGTCAAAGCGACATCCGACTAGTTTTCCCAGAACACAACACGTTTATAAAATGTGCTACAAACTAGCGACTCAAACTGTTCCAACATAGTCCTTAGCTGTAGTAATAATAGAACAGAAGAAGGGACAATAATTGTCTGCGTGAGCTGTGGGGACATATGGAGAACATAATGCTGTTAGATAAAGCCATTCTGGAGGCAGATGGTTTAGTAGCTGCATTGTTCTAAAGGATGCAAGGATGGGGTCTCATTGGGTGGAGTTTTAATGAAAAAGGAGCCTTAGTATTAGTCTTAGTGGCTAGCTACCGTAGCTACAGGAGTTGTGAGGTGACATTAAGTTAGTCGGCCAGTTTTAAGCACAGAACAGCAAGACTCGTTGTTTGAACACAAAACAATGTGGTTAGCTATCTGCAAGACAAACAATTCATTTACAACACGCTCCTCATCTGAAGGACAACTTGGTGTACCCAATTGAATCTTTCATAGAACTCATCGTGGTTTTGCCGGCACAAAGACATGAAATTTTGACACAAATTAAGATAAAATAAGACACCTCAAATGATTTCTGCAATGCGCAAAATGGCCGCCTACCTCGGGAGCTGCCTTCTAGTCAGAATTCAATGAATACCTGCCTGAGTTGACAGAAATGGCCTAAAGATACACAATTTAGATGAGATTAGTTGAGATGGCTAAACAGGATGACGCGCATGAAAAAGAAGAAAAACTGAAATCGACATTTGATTCATAAAATAAACAGCCACCGGTGTGTGTTTGATCTTCCCGTCCCACCGACTGAACGATAATTTTTCCAGACTGCTTGATATCTTGAGGCGTAACGACAAACAAATATGCTTCACATCTTCTCAAAGTGGATAATCACACCCTTGAGCGCATTCACCTTATGTGCTCGGCAGCATTATGCAAATGTAATCACGCCCTCATTTTAAATGCACCTGTTTCTCTAGCCTCCAGCGATTGTTAACGCACAGACCGGACATGTTCCGTCCAAAAGTACCCTGCGGGACCAAACAAGGGCTCAGCGGGACCAGAGGGGACATCTCCTTGCCCATTTTGTGGTTCAGATCTAATTCGCTGGACAGATGAGTGGCTGTGGACGTGCGGGCGTACAGGTTGCCCCAACCTCTCCCTCCTGTCTGCCGTCCTCACTATTGTCCTGGGAGAAAAGAAAACCCTGTTGAGGCCCTTTCGCTTCGAGCATCAAAGGTGCGCTGGAGCCCCCCTTTCGCCTTTGGAAAAGCCTCCGCCATTCAGAACTAACATTATGGAGAACCTCCTGCACTCGGGCCAGGGTCAGAAAAATAGAGTGAGATAAAGAAATAAAGGGAGCCGGAGCAGAAGTGGCAGGAATGCTCGCTAATTGAAAGGCCGGAGGAGAGAGAGAGCGAGGCGAGAAAAACGAAGAGGAGGGAAGAAAGGTGAGCTAAAAGACGGTTTAAAAGCAGAAAAGAGCAAAGAGAGCAGGCAGCTGACAGAATGTGTGGCAAGGGTCGCAAGACACTCTACACTTCACAGACAAACGGGGAAAAAACATGAGCTAAGAATTAAGTGACTCGCTGCCAAGTTGTATAGATCTGCATGCGTGTGAGTGTGTGCATTGAAGAGAATTGAACCGACAGTCAATGTGTGGAGAGAGAGCGAGAGTGAGAGCGAGTGATGGGGAGTGGAGCTGAGATACACTGACAGGCTTGAGAAACGCAGGCAGGCTTCGGGACAAAAGTACTGGCTGACAAAAGGACTCAGAGATCCATCTTTGCCGTGCACTGTTTTATCGTCGCATAGCGTGCAGAAAAGTCTTTAACTGGTGGTTTTTTTCCCCCTGATCACAGCAGTAAAGCAAAATCCATCAGAATGCACTAGCTTTGAGAAAGCAAGCACTCCAAAAAGTTAAGAGTTCAATTTGAAAACGACTATGCGTGTTCTTTTTGTCTTTTTTAACATGGACAACATGGCTAAACGGGTCACTCTCCTGATCTGAGACACATTACGGAGACGAGGAGCGAAAGACAGGCAAGATGTACTTGTGTCAATTATTGATTTCATAATTGATTATAAATCAATAATTATTGAAAAAAAAAATCTGATGTCCTAATAGGATGGCGAGGTGAGTTGGCCATAAAACGGATACTTTTAAAATAGTCTTTCTCCACGTCATCGTTCATGAATTAACGATAGGCTTGATCAGACATCAATCGGAATCTGTCGTATCATAGCTATCAAAGGTAGAATCATTGCCTTATGAATATATCATCTCTGAACGTACCGTATCGTAACGTATTACATCATAACATAGCGTATCTTACATTATCGTATCATATCGTAATGTATCATATCTGAACAAATCGTATCGTATCATATAACGTATCGTATCGTAATATAGTGTATCATAGAGTAACATCATATCTGAATGTATTGCCTCGTTACATACTCTATCATAACATTACAGCAGTGGTTTTCAAAATGGGGGCCGCCAGGGGGCGCCCGGGGGGCCTCAACAACTTGGTGTGAAAAATAAATAAATACATGATATTGAGATATTATATTATATATATATGCAACACTATAACATGTTATATATGTATATATGTTATATAATCAATTCCTAATGTAATGTAAACATGTAAGATGTAATGATTAACAAAAAAATATTTCGGAACCCCTGTCTTACTGTATCATACCTGAACATATCATATCATATCATATCATATCATATCATAACATATCGTAATGTAGCGTACCTTACCATATCAAATCATAATGTTTCCTATCATATCGTAACATATCATCATAATGCATCATAACATAATTCATCATATCATAACATATATCATATTATATTATATCATATCATAATATATCAGAATGAATTGTGAGGAAACTTGAGGTTTATCTACTTGGAGAGAAATATCTAGACTAAAACCAGAAGTGGCACATTTGTAACAAATCACATGACTACACTTATATGAAACCTCATAGAAACATTATGTACATTTTACACATGATCATGTTTTTCACATGTGACTGTGTGAGTAACGTGCGGCTACGTAAAAAAAAAAAATAACAGTAAATGTAAAACGTAAATGAATAATTGGAGCAATCATGAGCCTTTCTCTAAGGGAAGTAAGAAAGGTTAATTGTAGGGTTAGGGGTGTCCACATCATTGAGTTATGACTTAATGTATACAGGGGGGAAAAAAGCTTTCCTTGACCCTCAAGTGCACACCTTTTGTACCATTAATACTATATTGTCTTAACTGTAAAATGCAATTACAGTCTAATTATATAAGATAGAAATCTTTGACACTATAGAACACTATATCCATATGTCCAAGGTACAAAAGCGTATGTGCCAGCCCAGTGACAAGAAATGGTACAGTCTAGAATCCTTTTTTCTGAGCTTTCAACCACTTCTCAAAATACTTATGTTCGTTACATAGCAGATATGTATCAGATATCAGCACCTCCTTTTGAAAAGGTACACATACTTGAGCAAGTGATGCAAATTTGTTGACTTTAGATAATGTCCTTAATTCTAACCTTTGGGATGATTCACTTATACAGAAAATGCGAAGACAATGAACATTTCCCTCTGGAGGAAAAGGTGAGTAGCGACAGTGACACATTCGCTCGTCACGTCTCATGTTCTCGCACCTCTTTTGGCACGCAAGATCGACGTGTTCAAGCTTCAGGTTGTAATTAGGAGGACTTGAGTTCAACCCGTGAGAACCGTAGATGCTGTTCAGCCATTCATTAATAGACAATCAGGGTGTGTGGGTGTGTGTTCACGTCCATCGCCCAGCCAAGGCATGTTCTCAGATCTACGCATACACACACGTACACACACACACACACACACACACACACACACACACACACACAGTCTTGCTCTCTATTATGACAAAGCCTGTTGTCACCTTCTTCAGTTTGGTAATTACGCTGTCTTCAATCCACGACAGTGTTTATGTGAAACACTTCAGTATCTTTTGAGCAAATGAGAGACAGATTCTCTTGAGTTCATGATTTTGTCACACACTGAGAAAGAGAACCAATATTACACAAATATAACACAACAGCAACACAGCATGGTGGTGTTCACAGACTGAGCTCCAGATGTCACAACACATATTTCAATTTAAAATATCTGTTGCTGCAATTAGTGAATCGATAACATAGAACAGATATGTTACGAGCACGTAAAAACAACAACAACAACAACAAAAAACATCAACGAAAAAAGATTGAGGCTTGGATCTGGGAGGCATGTGTTAAATAATGGGTCCTGTGGCCATTGCTCGTTTACTCCTCCAGGATGAACAGATGGGTTGAAAAGTCTTTTCTAAACTTGTCTTTTAAAGGATCCCTGATGTGACATAGGAAGGTTCCGCCCACTTTGTCCCTCCCTCATTAGGATGTAAATTTAGCTACATCAGCTTTAACTCAAGACTGTCCATTACACGTCCAGTCCAACAGTTTACGTAGCACAACATGGCACAACATATGCATTATAAAATTATATTTTATGTATTATTTCATATATGTGAAGGTCAGATGTTTCATGCACTGGAAAATTCATGAAACGGGGTTTGAAATTCATCTGCGTGCTCTCCAATGAGAGATGAATTTGGGGGAATTAGGTGGAGTCTCAGACTAGATCTCTCTGTGCCAAATTCGCTTTTTCAACTTTGGGTGATAAAGAAGCTCTACAATGTTTAAATATTCATTCAAACCACAATATCAGACAGACAAACAGACAGACAGACAAATTGAATCTGTTACAGAACAATAATAGATTAACCTTTTTTGTTTTCTTAAAAATATATTTTGAAATTACATATACATATATATATATATATATATATATATATATATATATATAATTTGTATATATATGTATATGTATATATAAACATGTATTATAAATATATGATTATATATATATATATATATATATATATATATATATATATATATATATATATATATTGTTCATAACATATAATAATCACACAATACTTTGAATAGTAGATGTAAAATTAAATACATGTTGTTAAAAAAAAATCTGGTGAAAATCTGGTCAAGAAATAAAGTGTTGAGATAATACTAATATAATTAATATAAATAAGCAATGTATCTTTAAAACATCCATACTAATAATAATAATAATAATAATAATAATAATAATAATAATAATAATCATATGCATCACTTATTTATAATAATTATAATTATAATAATAAAATAATAAACATAACATTGTTATTATTAGTAGTAGTAGTGGTATTATTATTATTATTATTATTATCTCCATTTCGAAACTTCCATGTATATAGTACCCTTCTAGCACTCAAGATCACTCCACAAGTTGACAGACAGCTAGACAGATAGATAGACAGACAGACAGATAGACATATAGACAGATATCCAGCCATAACGGTGGATGGATGCACCGTGTCATCTCTGAATAGCTTTTGAAATATCATTTCCTCCCCTTAAATAAACGCGGCGTTATCATATAAACGGGTTTTGTGTTGTAAATGCGGCTGTGTGCGTTGGCTCGTGTGAACGCCGAGTGCTGAGGCCAGTTTACAGCAATAGGATCAATGTTTATTGTGTCGACAAGCCGGTAATTGTGTCTGAATAAACTCAAATTAGAGGCGGATCATTAGCATATGAGTGCAGTGAGTGGAGGCCGCTTAAAGGCTGCAGGTGCGGGAGCGGCCACATTCTCTCTCTCTCTCTCTCTCACACACACACACACACACACACGCTGACTCACCGCACCGTTTATCAACACGTGTGAAATACACGGTGCAAATATGGGTAACACATATGTCTGACTTTTCTTTCTTATTTTCTATTCATTCATTCATTTATTCATTAAAAAAAATATATATTCAACCTCAGAGTGCTTCACAGTTGATAAGCTCAAGAGTAGCCTACATAATCAAATCTACTAACATTGCAATGTTCACTGAATCTCTACACTGTTTAAAAGCTTCATTAGAGTGATGCTATAGACATATACCTTTTACTTCTCTAAAGTACCTTTAAAAATTTTTGCCACACAAGAAATTAGTTCATCATTTCATACCTTATGTGCTTGTGGAGGAAAATGATATACTAACAAAAGCAAAAAATCTTCTTGCGTTTTTGTTCTAAGAGAAGGGAATTGTTAAGCCTCAAGAAGACTAAAGAATCGAAACTGTCTTGACAAGAAAGAAGGAAAGTTGCATTAAATGCTTTACAAAAATTATTCTGCTACAAATAAAACTAGTGAAAATATTTTTGTTGAAAAAATAAAATTCAGTCTAGACACAAATGTGTTCAGTTTGAAAGCACTGAAAGAATTTCTGACGCGTAAAAAAAAAATCTAATCAATGACGCAATCTGGAAAAGCGCGCTGCTTTCCCTCTGGAGGGATTTATGGTAACAATTTGTTGTGAGTCTCAGGTAAAATCGTCTGCAAACAAATGAATTCAAGCAGGTCCTCAGGAAGAAAAGACGAGAGGGGGACTGGTCATTGTAGCGAGCGCACAAAACTCTGGATTCCAGCAAACTTTTCTTTTTTTTTTTTCTTTTTTACGCACCGCTTTTTAAAAGGGCCTCTTTTTATTTGCTTGGTATACCTCTGCTCAAGCAGAGTCTTTTCTTTCCTCCTTTAATCCGTTCTTTTATTTCGGGAGGAAAAAAAAACACAAAACCAGGTTCCACGCAGTGCTTTAGTGGCTAAAAGTGAAAGAGCTGCTGCTTCTTTTTTCTCTCTCTCTCCCGAGTCTGAGCTCTGAATCGCGCTGCAAAATTGGCTCTTGTGAATGGACGAAGGAGGGAAAAAAAAAACGTTTAATAGGATCCGAGGGAGGCTCTGCTCTCGCAATTTACTCCTTAAACAGGTGGAAACTGGACCTTGTTCATTATACAAATAGCAAGTATGAACGGGCATGGAAATGCCATTGGAAATGACCGAGATTAAAGAGTTGAGATGAAAACTGAAACAAGTCGGAGGCAAAAAAAAAAAAAAGAAAAGAAAAACGAACAAAAAAAAAGGTTTGACTTTAAATGAGTTCACACACAACGACTGAGCTCAGGATTCTTAAAAATCGGCTTGGCGTGGGAAAACGTCAAAATATCACTATTCCTCTAAACAAACAAACAAACTTAAGACATTACAATAATTATAGATTTCGTTAAAAATCGATAGAAAACCCAATATCCCTATAATCAAACCATTAAAACCGGCTTGGGAAAGTAATTACTTGAATAGTAGGCTATTTAGTCTGTACAATCAGGAATAATGGTACCACGCACTAAAGCTATTATCTGGAAATGGGAAAATAATATACATTTAAAAATATTTTAAGGTATATAATTGGACTGTGGCTTTAATTCAATAATTTAACTTTAATGCTGCACTCTAGAAGCTAATTAAAAAGGTACAAAACATGAAACTTCACATGTGAAAAGAAAACCAAAAAAAAACAAAAAACAGCAGCAGCAACAAAACGTATAGAGAAATAAATGGTATCAATTAAAGCTATTGATTGTACCACCTTTATTTCTGGGAGTGTAAAATATTTATGCACGGATGCACTTCCTTTTTTTCAAAATGTGTATTAACTAATATACAGAAGAAGAAGAAGAAGAAGAAGAAGAAGAAGAGAAGAAGAAGAACACCACCACACACTGTTGTTTTTATGCATATGCAAGCTGCACGTGCACATTATAGTTGTGAATTGTGTGTGTGTGTGTGTGTGTGTGTGTGTGTGTGTGTGAGTAAGTGCCACCAGATTTGGGCCCAAACACATAACTAATAATCTGTACTATCTGTCGTGAATAACACAACCACCCCCATGGCCGCGTATAAATGGGCGGTAGCAGAGGGGACAGGAGATGGCGATGGCTTTCCCGTGTCACCCCGAGAGAAAGGAGATCATCAGAGAGAGTGTGTGGAAAATGTGACAGAGCGCAGTTAGCAGTGAATACACCACTTGCTGTCAGAAGGGGTGGGGAAAGGTAAACTACAACATCACCTTTTTTTTTTTTTTTTTTTGGCTGTGCGTTTTCCAGGAGTGAACTTCGCTGCGGAGGGGGGAGTTCTGTCTTATTCTTTCCTTAACGAGGTCTGTAATGTCCTGTTAATTTTGTGTGTACTAGTTAATGAGCATTAATCTGCTACCCCTGGATGCTATTGTTCCCGAGAAGGTCATTTGAATGTAAATGGGAGGAGGGAGGGAGGGGGTGACACTGTGAAAGCGAGGTGCTTATTAAAACTGATGTAGTGTCCCTGATTCTCTGGCTTCCAGCAGGAGACACCGGAGAAGAACGCTGCTCACACCAAGTTCGGCAGGAAAAAGAAGCAATGGCGAGCTCTTTGCCCCTGGACACGGTTATGTCCTGCCCGAGACTCGAGCCCAGGAGCGCGGTCGAGTCCTCTCCAAAACCCTTGGCTTTCTCCATCGACAGGATCATGTCCAAGACGACGGAGGAGCGCAGAGGACCGGACAACACTGAAGGGAAGAGGACGGCGGGTTTATGCGCGCCCATCCCTTGCATGATTCCCATCCAACCTTTAGCGTACGACCTCCAGGCCAAAGCGCTGGTGAACTACTCCGAATTTTGGAGAGCGAATTTCCGGGGTGCGCTGTGCGCCTCGGCGGCGGTGGCGACGTGCAAATCCAGCTGTGGTGCGTGCACGAAAACGGACCTGCTGCCAGGGAGCAGGGTTATCAAACCTCAAGTGATCCATCAAACAATGACCATGCCAGGCAACGCATCTTTGTACTATTTAAATTACCTGGATGCTGCGTATCACCAATCCGAGCTGCTCAGCGGACATTTGTTTTCTTCAGTGGTTGCCAGTTCGCAGGCGCAGGCTATGACTGCGCACCAGAAACTACTGCTCCTCGAGAGCGCAAAGCTGGCTGAGAAAGTGCCCACGCCGCAGTATCCACATAAAGAGCGTCTGCCCGGGCAGCTGGACCATCTCATGAAGGAGAACCACGGGGTGGGTTCTGAGAAGAACAGCGCCAAAGTGCACAGCAAGGCGAATACCTGTCCTGTGGACGGGAAACCCAAGAACTTCACGTGCGAAGTCTGTGGAAAGGTAAATTACTCTAACAAAAAATTTTCTAATGCGATTCTTCATGAAGTCCAACAAGAAAGATGTTCATCACAGTAATTCAGCACTGCGTGCATTAAAAAAATATCCATGCAGAAAAATATTTAAAAATCAAAAGTATCAATTAAATAGTGGGCCTTTTATTATTATTTTATTTATTTATTTATTGCAGTATTATATATTCTGAAACAAGCACGAGAGAGAAATGCGTCAGTGCATGTTGTTGTTTTCTCATAGGTGTTTAACGCGCACTACAACCTCACGCGCCACATGCCGGTGCACACGGGCGCCAGACCGTTTGTTTGCAAAGTGTGTGGGAAAGGTTTCCGCCAGGCCAGCACACTGTGTCGACATAAAATCATACACACACAAGTGAGTACCGTCAAAATGTGTCATTACACGTCATACAGTGTTACGTTATTATTATTATTATTATTATTATTATTATTATTATTATTAAACAGCGCGCGTATTTTGCATTGGCACTGAATTAATATTGTGCTTCCACTATTCGTAGCCTCAATAAACGAATCATAACCACCTTTTCACAGGAAAAACCTCATAAATGTAACCAGTGCGGGAAAGCGTTCAACAGGAGCTCGACGTTAAACACGCACGTGCGAATCCACGCCGGCTACAAACCGTTCGTGTGCGAGTTTTGCGGGAAAGGTTTCCACCAAAAAGGTAAGCCGTGAAACTTGTGGGGACATTATTATTATTATTATTATTATTATTATTATTATTATTATTTTAAAAGCTCAAAGAAATGGGGTGTGTTAAAGCCAGTCCATCCGAAGGAAATGAATAAACATGCACACAGGCTTGGATGTAAATATGAACTGTCACTTAATGCTAAAAAAGAATTTGCACATTTTCCACGGGTCAAGGCGCAAGGCCTCGGTCTCTTTTATAATCTGACAGTTCCCGGCTGTTTAGGGGTTTGATTGTGAGCAAGTTTGACAACTTCTTGACTAAAGCATGCAAAGCAGTGATTAAGAGAGGAAAGAAAAAAAAACACTTTCCTCTGATGCAACTTTTTTGAGTTTGGATTTTAAAAATAATGATCATCATTTTTAATGACTATCTTTTTTTTTTGTTGTTGTTCTTCTTCAGGCAATTACAAAAATCACAAACTGACGCACAGCGGCGAGAAACAGTTCAAGTGCACGATCTGCAGCAAAGCCTTCCACCAGATCTATAACCTGACCTTCCACATGCACACGCACAACGACAAGAAGCCGTTCACGTGCGGGACTTGCGGGAAAGGCTTTTGTCGGAACTTTGATTTGAAAAAACATGTGCGGAAACTGCACGAAAATAACGCGGCCTGCTTACAGACGGGCGAGGAATCCTCCAGAGTACAAAACTGAGATCCAGTTTAAAAGGACTTGCGCTACGAACAAGCTACGCTGTGTGCAAAACAAACAAACAAACAAACAAAGACGAGATCGGATATGGTTGGATGAGAGGATCAATTCACAGCGGAATTGTAAATAAAACAGAATAAAATATTATTTAAAAAAATAGGATTTGGAAGCATTTTATTGGTCGTGATGTTTTGCTGCACGAGTGAACACAAAATATTCTTTAATACTTTAATTTATCTTTAAAACAATCTTTGGAATTATTTATGCATTATAAAATGCGTGTTTGCAATTATTAGTAGAATATTAATACAGATACACCCCTCTTGAAAAATACGTTCGAGACCACAAATGCTAATTTATTTTATTTTATTTATTTATTTTTTACATTTAGCATCGTCTGGATTACAAATATAAATATGGGAGTGTAGTTATAGATAATATTGGAAATCTTTTAATCTAATTTAATACTAAATTTATTTGATTGAATGCGTCATAAGACGTCTTGATTTATTTGGTTTATACATGGACCTCTCTCTCTCTCTCTCTCCTTCTCTATCTATTTATCGATCTACATTATATATATTTAAAAATATCTATACACGCATACATTTCCAGGAAATTAGAGGAATATAAGAGAGTCGCCATCACGTAGTTCACCATTCAGTAACGTCTCCAGACGGCGTCTCCGTTATATTCCTCTAATTTCCTGCATTCTGCTGTAATAAGGACACTTTTCACATTCTACCAAACAGCACATGCACACAATGCAACACCATACACCTCCATAATGCAGTGTCGGAGCCAGTGAAGCGTACACACTCGGACGTCCGACCGGCACGCGCACTCGACTTCCGTTTAATCGCTCAAATTATCAGATAAAACATGGACTCTTCAAAGTCTCATTATCTTAATCAAGTAAAGAGGCTCTAGGGGGAAGCTTCTGCGCATCCAGTCGCGCTCATGAAGTGAGTCTAGTCGATAATAAAAGTCCACATTTAATCACTTTAATAAGGCGGAATGTATTCCGCGCGCGGCTCCTGGAACAATATTATCCTAAACGCGCTCGCGGAAACGGTGATGAGAGACACAGAGAGAGAGAGAGCAGCGCGTGATCACCAATCTCCGCGTCCCAATTACGGGGACAATGTCAAGGGAACCGGAGAGAAAGACTAAAGAACCTACTGACTGAATGGCCTGGGCATGATAATCTATATATGCACGTGATATATAATGCTTAACATTTTTATTTTAAAAATGTAACGTGAAAAAAGCATTTCTCAAACCTTACTCTAAACGCTTCAAGGGTCAAAGTTCAGAGCAATGAGTCGCCATTTTACAGAACACCGGGACACGTTCCCCAAGTTATTCATTATAAAAAAAAATTCTTGTGAATATTTGAAATGTCACTGCAGTCACAATTTTCCATCCTCATACAAATGTTTGTAAAAAAAATTATATAAAATAAAATAATAATAATAAAAAATTAAAGAAAGAAGAAAGAAAGAAAAGAAAAAAGAAATGAACAGCTTGAAGAATTGATTGATGTTGCTCTGATTACCGATGCGCGTTTCCAGACGCCGCTCGACGCCATCTTGAAAAAGAATCAAGATTTGTCATTACTGTCACTGTTACACAAGTGAACATTAATAACTCCAGTGACTTTCCACATTAATGATCAAGGAACGTTGGTTGTTCGTGCAAAAGGAATTTCATTAGTCTCAATTTCCACACAAAACACAGTTAAGTTATATTGGAATATTTTCCATTGTGCATGATGTAAAGAAAGAAAGGAAGAAAAGAAAGGATTCACATGTGCCACATGGGGAAAAAAAAACCCACAAAAAACCTTGGGAATAATCTGGGTATTTAGTCAAAGTGCCAGTGAACAGTTTGCACTTTTAAATTAGTTTGTTGAAAACGTAGACTATATTTAGTAGCCTAATCGGATCATAACTTAAAAACAAACAAACAAATAAAGTGATGACGTTTACAAAAAAGCGTTAGTAAAAACAAGCAAGCAAACAAACAAATAAATATGCACCCGAAGTAAGCAAAATATAATAATTATACAACATCAAATATTATTATTATTATTATTAACAATAATGATAATCATCATAATAATAATCAACAGCAGCACTTTATACAAATCTGCTCATCTCTGAGAAAAGGAGAGAGAGAGAGGGGATAAAATACCTAGAGGCAGCCCTTATTATTATTAGTAGTAATAATAATAATAATAATAATAATAATAATAAGGATTTTGGGAACAATGGCTATATTAGACATTTATTTTAGAATGAGGAATATTTCTCCAACTGCAAAAATGATACACCTGCAGCCCTCAAACGTACGTCATCGTGAAATGATACATTATAGGCGCAGCAGGACATAGTTTCGATTAAATTAATTGAAAGGTAAGCAATAAATATTCGAAAATCCTACACCTATACTAGCTAACGCTAAACTACCTACTATACCATTTCAAAATGATCTTTAAAGGCAGCTATGTCCACATTCCAGTACAAACACATCTGCCCTGAGACATGAGTCATGACACAGGAGAGCGCCGCCTAATTAAAACACAAGTCATTAAAGCCTCCCATCAACACGCCAGTGGAGGTTTACCGCGCTCTCTGATTATTTACACACTGTGCTCAACTTATTCCGACATCAAATACACGCCTGTCCGACTAAGTCTCTCACACACACACACACACACACACACACACACACACACAAACCTTGCGTATTAGATCATCACAAATCAACAAAAGCAGTTGGTGTAAAGGGTGTCACCAAAAAGCCATGTTTGTGCGAGACGGGCAAAAAAAAAAAACAGCAGCAGGACTTTATACAAATCTGCCCATCTCTGAGAAAAGGGGGAGAGAGAGAGAGAGAGAGAGAGAGAGAGAGAGAGAGAGAGAGAGAGAGAGAGAGAGAGAGGAATAAACAACCTAGAGGCAGCCTCGTTGCCCTTTTCTCCGCACTTTACCTCTCAAACATCTGAGCAACCAGCTTTGCTCCTAGAAACATGTTAATTGCCGGCGGAGCTCATTACAGCTGAGGCCGCGTGAAGGCGGCGAGTGGGGATTTTCTGCAGGGGAACAAGAGCGCATTAATGAACCGTCAACAACGCAGAGGCCGAGATCTGCCCAAAACGGAGGCATTGGAGCCGACACAAAAGCCTAGTCGACGCAGGAAGAAAAGGAGACCTGGACTTTTTTTTTTTTGTTGTTTGGCCAACTCAATCGATTGTAAATGGGAGATTAACGGGGGCAGTGGCGGCGCGTTTCTGCTAAGAGGCGACGAAGAAAGGGTCCCAATTAAGTCCACCAAATGTTAACTACGTCCCTTTTCTCTTCCCCTCTCCCGCTGCCCGCGCGTTTACACCAAATGAAATTCTAATTAAACCGCATTAAAGCGTCCTCCTCACTGCAGGGTTTTTTTTTTGAGCGTTGTTCTCTGCCTGCTTGTTGTTGCGCGAGCCGAAGAGCGACGCCGCTGCTTGGCAACAAAGCGTTCGCGAAAGTTATCAAAAGAGCGTCGTCAAACGCGCGCTCTCCGGTTCCGGTACTGCAGAACCGGGAGGGGAAACACTGAAAGGATAATAATGATAATAATAATAATATATATTTTTTTAAACCCATATTATTATTAACACTACACTGCCAAAATAAATAAATAAAAATGCACACAATTCGAAAAAAAATTATAAATTTCATATATAATTATATATATATATATATGTGTGTGTGTGTGTGTGTGTGTGTGTGTTTAAATATTATATTAACTTTAAAATCAGGTCAGAAGAAAATGTCACTAAAAAAAACAACAAACACGCAGAAACCTTTCTTACGAAAACACAAACAATTATAAAGGTTCGTTGTTGTTCCAACACTATAGCAACAGCATAAACACTACTACTGTCAAGTTGACACACCACCATAGCCAGAGTTTTTTTTTTATTTATTTTTTTACATAAGGTTGTTATAACAGCTGAATTCTGAATACGCTTCATGTTAAACTCAAAAATCAAGCCGACTATAATTTAGAATAAGGATACAGTGTTGTCACGGTATCATTATATTGTCGTCACCAGAAAGTAATTTTTTCTTAAAAAAACAAAAAAAAACAACAACATTCAAATTAAATTCACCTTGACGCGTTCACTTTCAGATAGCATTCTGAGGAAACAAAACCACAGCTTCTGTCTCTTGTGACAGAAGACCACAGATGAAAACAGACACCACTTTTATAAATGTTTCTATGTCTTGTCTTCCTGCACATAAGTAACGTGTGCTCTCAAACTTCTGAAAATGTACAGTTTGCACAATTCAATTCAATTTAAAAACAGCTTCTTCTTCTTTTTTTTTTTTTTTAAATTGGTACAACGGTTTGAAATGTTCAGGTGAAGGAATTAAGATGATGTTCTTTTGATATCATCTGTCTGAAATTGGGTCAATTACATCACCCTTGCACATCAACAACTTTTGTTTAATAAATAAATAAATAAACAAACAAACAAATAAATAAATAAATAAAAAATGTTGGGCTTGGGTGCCCATGACCCCATGGCAGGGTCAAGGGCACCCAAGTCCCACTGATGCGCGTGGGGAGTGAAAGCCAGCCCGTCTGGCCCGATCAGACATAATTGTAGAGTTACTGTAGCACAAATTGCTGAAAAAAGTGAATGCTGGCTATGATAGGAAGCTGCGTATGGGGCTGCATAGCGGCAGACCAGTCAGAGTGCCCATGCTGAGCCCTGTCCACCACACCTACAATGGACACTTGAACATCAGAACTGGACCAGAGCAATGGAAGGTGTCCTGGTCTGATGGATCACATTTTCTTTTACGCATCCCTTACCTGGGGAAGAGATGGCACCAGGATGCACTATGGGAATAAGTCAATGTATAAGAAAAATGGTCCAAATGGATGCATTATGGAGAGATATAGTTAGGCATCCTTTTGTGGTATTCAATCAAGTAAACTTCCTCATTCCCTGTGTGCTCGAGTGACATTTTCATGATAACATGTTTATATTTTACTAATAAATTGTACTTTATTTTTGTAGCACACGTAACTGGGTGACATAAAATGAATAAGGGAATAAGGCAGAGGAAGTGTGATGCTCTGCAAAATGTTCTGGCATTCATGTGGAGGTTACTTTGACACGTGCCAGCAACCTAATCATTGCTGCAGACCCCTTCATGGCAATGTTATTCCCTAATAGCAGTGGCCTCTTGCAGCAGGATAACGCACCCTGCCACAATGCAAAAATTGTTCAGGAATGGTGTGAGAAACATGGGAAAAGTTCAAGGTGTTGACTTGGTCTCCAAATGCCCCAGATCACCGTTTAGTGCTTTCTCTGCTCGGTGTTTCGAGCAATTTAATCATGACACTGTTTGGATGCGAGGGTAATTTGCAGAAATATTAAAAAATATATATTTTTTTCATTTTATCTTACCCAGTTACGTGTGCTACAATTTATTAGTAAAATATAAACATATGTTATCATGAAAATGTCACTCGAGCACACAGGGAATGAGGAAGTTTATTTGATTGGATACCACAAAAGGATGCCTAACTATATCTCTCCATAATGCATCCATTTGGACCATTTTTTGTGCAATTAGCTGTTCTTCATACATTTACATACTGTGCTGAGGTTCCACCTCAAAAAGAAAAAAAAAAAAACCCACACCCAAAAACCACTATAGTTCTGTGGTTGCACCATTGTCAAAAAAATGGAAAAATTTCACATCAAAATCTTTTTTTTAATGCGTGTATAAAAAGATACATTGGGCAGATCACAAAGTAAATCGGATAATATAATTAAAAACAAATGAGATGCTACAATTTATACATGAACAGGTGTCTCAATAAAAGATCACACATCAGTTGTTTGTGCTCTTCCAGACCCTCAGTGGGTGCAAAGGCGGCTTCTGCTTTTGAGTTGAAGCCATCCTACACACCCACAAGGCCTCGAATCGTCAAGGGCACGCTCTGAGAAGGTGCTTTATGGCTTAGAGGTCTCCAGGCAGCAGCATGGGAGTAGAACGTGGGCTCTCTGCCCCGCTGGAATAACATCAATGTCAGTCTCTGGCATGACCTTGGTTCAGAAGCAGTCTTTGGCCCTCGAGGCTAAGCAGCTGAAGGGGAACTTCTGTCCCCTCGCCCAACACGTTACACACAGTCTGTTGAAAAAAAAATGGAAAAAAAAGAAAGAAAAGACGAAGGCCTGACCTCAAAACAATCTGCTGCTCATTCACTAGAGCTCTCACAAGTCTCCCCTCCACCTCCTTCTCCCAAATCCTCCATTAGACAACGATCAATGCAGACAGCCTGGCAATTTAAAATAAATGGGAACATAACTAGGGCTGCTTATCCTCCAAGGAGAGAACATCTGTGCAAGGATTCAGTTAACAGAAGTCTATTAAAATGTCCTTTCTGGATACTAATGAAAACTGATCTGGAAACAGTCTCATTGTTTGGCAGGAACACTAATGCCGAGATGTCCGGTGTTAATCCTCTGACCCAGGATTCCCCCTTCACTTCCACTCCCTTGTGTCACAAAGGATGGAGGTTAATTAACTCGGACCTGCAGATCTACCCTAAAGCTGATCTTCAGTTTAACACACGGGCTAAGATCGGGGAAGTACAATGCGGGATTAAAAGTACAATGTGTTGTTGACTGACCAAATCATCGGTGGTGTAGGACAATCACAAATGTTTGCAGTCTCAATCAACATAAATGTTTAAAAACAGACTGTGTGGATAAAAGTCATTATTATTGCCTCATAAATGTAGTTAGAGTGGATTTGATTTTTATGCACTATGATTTTTTTTTTTTAAGAAACGCATGATACAGCAATACCTAAACAAGAAAATCAACACAATTGAAAATACAAGGCTTTGATGGTGCACCCTGTAATGAAATAAAGACATCAAGTGCAGAGTTGGCAGAAGCCCAGGTGTGTGTTTATCCCCCACTCACGGTTTTGTCCCTCTCCTTCATGGTGGTGTCCATGGCCAACCTTGCTCGAGGGCTTTCTTCATGAGTATACACAACGCATAACTAGTCATTTGGAAAGGCTCCAGATCGTGCTCTTCAAAACCCTTTTAGATAATTCACCATCTTGATAACTACCCCCACCTTGGCACCCTAGACTCTTGTTCCCTACCCACTCATCAGGGCGACTGGTGCCCTGACCTCCGGGGCATGAGCGAGTCCCAGCTGAGGAACATGGGCAGCTGCCAACCAGCGCCACTTCAACCCCGACCATCCGGATGATCGCATTTGTCAAGCCGCCACTCCGTGTCACCCAGCGCAGGGTTGATCATTGCAATTAGGGCTCGATCCGGGGACTGCCATGTCATTCAGTACACACAGAGAGACAGAGGAATGACGTTGCAAGAGAAAGAAAGATAAAAATGAAAAAAGGGGGACAGATAGAAAGTGCAAAATATTAAATTTTCTGCAAGAAAATCATCAGTTTGTCTGAGCATAAATTATTTCCTCGACATTCTCTTCACCATTTACAGTGCCTTGCGAAAGTATTCGGCGTCCTTGAACTTTTCAACCTTTTGCCACATTTCAGGCTTCAAACATAGATATAAAAATTTAATTTTTTTGTGAAGAATCACCAACAAGTGGGACACAATTGTGAAGTGGAACGAAATTTTTTAACTAATAAAAAAATGAAAAGTGGGGCGTGCAAAATTATTTGTTAATACTTTGTAGAGCCACCTTTTGCTGTGATTACAGCTGCAAGTCGCTTGGGGTATGTCTCTATCAGTTTTGCACATCGAGAGACTGAAATTCTTGCCCATTCTTCCTTGCAAAACAGCTCGAGCTCAGTGAGGTTGGACGGAGAGCGTTTGTGAACAGCAGTTTTCAGCTCTTTCCACAGATTCTCGATTGGATTCAGGTCTGGACTTTGACTTGGCCATTCTAACACCTGGATACGTTTATTTGTGAACCATTCCTTTGTAGATTTTGCTGTATGTTTGGGATCATTGTCTTGTTGGAAGATAAATCTCCATCCCAGTTTCAGGTCTTTTGCAGACTGCAACAGGTTTTCATCCAGAATGGTCCTGTATTTGGCTGCATCCATCTTCCCCTCAATTTTAACCATCTTCCCTGTCCCTGCTGAAGAAAAGCAGGCCCAAACCATGATGCTGCCACCACCATGTTTGACAGTGGGGATGGGGTGTTGAGGCTGATGAGCTGTGTTGCTTTTACGCCAAACATATCGTTTTCCATTGTGGGCAAATAGTTCGATTTTGGTTTCATCTGACCAGAGCACCTTTTTCCACATGTTTGGTGTGTCTCCCAGGTGGCTTGTGGCAAACTTTAGACGAGCCTTTTATGGATATCTTTGAGAAATTGCTTTCTTCTTGCCACTCTTCC
The DNA here is from genome assembly GCA_012411365.1 of Ameiurus melas. Lineage (NCBI taxonomy): Eukaryota > Metazoa > Chordata > Actinopteri > Siluriformes > Ictaluridae > Ameiurus > Ameiurus melas. Next base: position 11,516,320 of record CM022752.1, read on the forward strand.
ATAAAGGCCAGATTTGTGCAGTGTACGACTGATTGTTGTCCTATGGACAGACTCTCCCACCTCAGCTGTAGTTCTCTGCAGTTCATCCAGAGTGATCATGGGCCTCTTGGCTGCATCTCTGATCAGTCTTCTCCTTGTCTGAGCTGAAAGTTTAGAGGGACGGCCAGGTCTTGTTAGATTTGCAGTGGTCTGATACTCCTTCCATTTCAAAATGATCGCTTGCACAGTGCTCCTTGGGATGTTTAAAGCGTGGGAAATCTTTTTGTATCCAACCGGTTTTAAACTTCTCCACAACAGTATTACGGACCTGCCTGGTCTTCATGATGCTCTCTGCGCGTTTTCAACAGAACCCTGAGACTATCACAGAGCAGGTGCATTTATACAGAGACTTGATTACACACAGGTGGGTTCTATTTATCACCATCAGTCATTTAGGACAACATTGGATCATTCAGAGATCCTCGTTGAACTTCTGGAGTGAGTTTGCTGCACTGAAAGTAAAGGAGCCGAATAATTTTGCACGCACCACTTTTCAGTTTTTTATTTGCAAAAAAGTTTAAAATATCCAATAGATTTTGTTCCACTTCACAATTGTGTCCCACTTGTTGGTGATTCTTCACAAAAAATTAAAATTTTATATCTTTATGTTTGAAGCCTGAAATGTGGCAAAAGGTTGAAAAGTTCAAGGGGGCCGAATACTTTCGCAAGGCACTGTACAGCATCAAAACGCTTACAGTGATCATTTAAATATATATATATATATATATATATATATATATATATATATATATATATATATATATAGTTTAAACAATTGAAGCACCTGAACCTGCCTAATCTCACAGTGTATATTGGGCTAATTGCTATGGAACTATTGTGAACATATGGCAAGTGTTCTAAGCTCAAAATCAGCCTTCACAAGACACAAAAGAAGAGCAATTACTGAGAACAGAGAAAGCACTCCTCTAGAATATGAGCCATAAAGGGGTCATGACTCATCGTTACCAAGAGCTCAGGTAAGAAAAAGACATCACATTCCACAACAGAAATGCACATGCAAGCCTGCTTTAGACAAGTACGATTCCAAGTTTGAAAAGGGTAAAATGAAGTAGAGAACTTCGGCTGGCTACTGGTTCATGACTAGTACGAGGTTCTGAAGCTTGTCACAAAATGTAGCAAGTGGTGAAATCTGTGTTAGAGAGTTACATAAAAAAATAATCATAAAGTAGCAATATGCTGAATGCAAACAATGTCTATTCATTGTCTATTCAGCACAGATTTCCTTTATGAACATAATCCAATCATTTAAATATTAGACTCATTCAATGTACAGTAATTTCCTGGAAACCTTGAGGTTTTTTTTTTTTTTTTTTTTAATTCTTGAACTGTTGGCAGAAAACAATAGGCCAATGTTGACATTTATAGACCAAATAGTTTTTACATTAAACAATACAATTGTATAACAACTTTGATAATGGCAGTATAATGCCAATGCGATTATTATTTATTATTAAAATAAATAAATAAATAAATAAAATTGTAAGGGGGCGGGCTTGCGGTTGAGAGAAACACCCATCACAACTGACCCCTGGTGGTGCTTGGACCCCCAAAGTCTATGCTTTAAGAAACAGATTGCTTTTTATCATCACACACACATTAATATGTACAATAAAATAAAAATACTTAAACAGATTGATATGTTTGTTTTATTTATATATATATATATATATATATATATAAAATATATAGTCTTTTTTTTTTTAAATACTGTATCTAGTATACTAGAATCTAAATTTATCTTCATTATCCCAAAAGAACATACAGATATAATGACAAGTTTCTTACATGAGTGTTGTGGATAAAATCAACCTTTCTAGCTTAAGTCAAAAACATCAAAGACAGAGAGTTTAGTAGATGTCAAAAGTAATAAACTTTATTGGAAACCAACAATGGTGACTGTCTGCAGAGAGTCCAATTTGTACATACATGAACATATCTTTATATACTTCCCAAAAACAGTAAACATAATTCCTAGGTGTGGCATTCACCGTTTCTTTTTAGAACCGACCAATCTCCCATGCCTTAACTAATTATTCATATCTATATGATACCCCACCATTGTGGCGCATGCGCAGCCAGTTGTATGTTCTTCAAAAAGGAAAAAAGAATCCGTAGCAAAGCTCGTAAACCGTTTTAATTGAGTTTTGTATAACAGACCCAACGAAAAAAGCTCATGCTACCACAGGCTAATCATGAGATTAATCCAAGAGATGTTATTAAATAACTGAGGCAATAACGGAGCCTCTTCCAGATGCCACTCTGGAAAATGATGGCTGGAATCTAAGTGAACAAACAGAAAAAAAAATTAAAAAGCCCTTTTTCTTTTGCGAAATGTGTTCAGAGGATCAAGCATTTCAGCAGCCATGGGACACTAAACGGTCACCATCAGAAATACTCTAGAAACAAAGTCAAACCGTTCAAATATTACGCTCATTATTTAAGCGTCACAGAACATTTTATTCCTGAAGTCCAAGCTGACATTTATAGACATTCTTGGTTTTGAGTTACTGAGGCTGGACATGCCTCCTACAGGACGACACTTTTCACTGGCAGTGTAAAATAAAATATTTATTAAATATAAATATAACAGGTTGAGCACATCATTAACACCCACTTTATGCACTAGTGTGTGTGTGGAACTGAAAATTAACAGTAGATCCACGCTTTCACAGAAGAGCTACCGATGCTGCAAACAGCACTTGTTTATAAAAAAGAAAAAAAAGAAAAGAGATCCTTGGTTTAACCCTACCTTCTCCTAATTTCCATCAGTCAGCAGATCTGGGTTTGGGTCGAGGCGGTCTGCTCTTACTCCGTGCAGGTAAAGAGTTATTTTCAGTATCTTTCTGTTCCTGGAGTCCTTGTAAGATCATCTCTTCACACCTTGGGGCTTGACTCTTCCCTAGCAAGTAGCTCTCCCATTCTGGAAGCTTCTGCTCCACTGAGGCCCAATAACGAGTCTAAAACATTGAGCATGCAGTGCAAAATAAAGTCAATCCACAAGATCCAATTACCTGTTTAAAAAGGTATACCCCAGAATATTTCGAATCATTTCTACCTACTATATTTGTCATGTTTGGGTACCGATTTCACTTACAGCGGAAGTCTAAGAGCAGTTGTAGGGGCAGCTGAAGAGTGTTGTCAGAAGTTCTTTCATTTACATGTATTTGTAATCTAAGCTGAAAATCTGTATGATTAGTCCCCTCACAAATGGAACAATATTTTCAGAATCAAGAATTTTTAATGAGATACCAACATAGCATGTCGTTTAATCGAGCTTTTATAAAAGTTGTGCGCCAAAAATGTTTTAATAAGCCAAACCGAAGTCAAATTTCCCATCGGATTTACGAGAGTTTTGGAAATGCTGGCTTTCTTCATACTTCTGTGCATACGTTAATCACTCAAAGTGCAAAGAGTGTTCCCAACACAACTCATTTGCATTGATTGGCACTTACAACACTCTATGAAAGTTCGAGTGCACAGACAGCTGGGAGAACGAAACGAATGATCAGGGTGAAGGCTGAAAAACAAGTGGAAGATATTTTGATAATAATAAGCAAGCGCTAAATCCTCCATCAGCTGAGGTATTAGTTTACGGCTTACAGCCATGTACAGACAGACGAGTTTGTCTGTACGGTGGTGTTTTTTTTGGTCATAATTGAGTGATTAGTTTTATTGGTCTTAATTCATGGGTTTAATATAAAACGACTGGTTTTCACACAATGTTCGATAGTATTCCAAGTCTCTGACCTAGTGAACTGACACGAGGATGTGTTTTTGCTAGAAACGCCTAGGAGCTTTTATAAGTCACTTCGGATAAGGATGTCTATTAAATGCTGTAAACATAATAAAAAATAAGCAATTTAACCTTGACGGTACAGTCCAGATTTAAAATTGCTGTAATCCAGCAAATTATATAATCTGAAGTCGAGCAAGGTGAGGTTTACCTTAGTTCATCTTCTAATGCATACAGTTACAGTGAGCAGCACGAGAAGGTTATGAACCCCCCCCCCCCAAACTTACTAGACTTTCATGAATATCAAGTTATTGTGGATGTGCTTGTACGAATAAAATACGAATAAATCCGTTCATATCCAACTTGATAAATGAGGCCTAATGTTTCTGCACACTGTTACTACAAAAGCTTCCAGGAAAGTGAAGTAAATTTGGTAAGACGTTCCCTCATTTCGGTCTCATTCCGAGTCCTACTGCAGAGTGATGGTTGTGAGTTTGTGCTATTTATCAATGGCGACCTTTAGGACTCTTAAAATGAATGTAAAGTAACCAGATCACCAAGAATAAGAGCAGTACTACCGGTGTAAAAACACTCGAATCACAAGTGTGTGGTTTGTAAGCTACGAATTCATCACTTTTCAACAAGCCTGAATACCTGTAGGTTGAGAACATCAGGATGCAGAAGCGGTCGTGTCCGGAGACGTTCTTCTACCTTCTGGAAATCCTATAGCAAGATGGAAAACTTGAATTAAGAGGTCCAACTTATTAATCACTAGTCTATTGCATAACTATTTTGTAGCACAACTTTATACACAAGATTACACAACCTGTTGGCTTTTAAAATGACCAAAAGGTACATGGGCGTGTGGTGTGACAAAAGCATTCGGTCTATTGCTCGGATTGCTGTGGCATCATCGGGAGCCAACGAAGCGAAATTACCATGCTATCTGGGTGGGAGGGATGGCATACTCTCTAGCGACACTAGCCAATCGTGAGCATCTGTGAGATTATGAATACAGAATAGGGCAGACAGCCTTTTCCTCTGAGATAGTGTTACACTGCCACGTGTTGCAGCAAGAGCAGCAGTTTGAAAGGATGTGGTTGGCTAGCTTCACGTGACTCAGGAAGCATGCGTCAGCTCTTACTTGCCCTGGTTGCTATAGGTCATGTGATAGATAGGACAGCTGGATGGTGGGTGGGAATTGGCAGGTGACCAAATTTGGGAGAAATCAGGCGGCAAAAATGTACAACCTAATCACTCAGACTAGACAGGTTTCATGTCTGAAGACTGTATTTTGCTATGCAGCAGAGCCACAGGGCTAATGTAGACAACAAATGCCAAAAGTTTAGAGCTCATGGTTTAGCATTGTGGAAACCCCTGACCAGAACTCAGTCCGTAGCCTACAAGATTTCGCAGAGTTATTTTGGGATTGTTCTGGGCAAACAGCCTCAATTTTGTCCTGGGAGGGACTGAAAAACCCTTGCACACTCACATCAAGATATTTTCTGACTCCGTAACGCACGTGGGCAAAGAGACAAAAATTTGCAGATGCCAAAACGGTCTTTATTTATTCATTACATTTGGGTAATCGTATAAAATGTGTCAATTTCACCCGAATTACTGTTTTAATAATAAATGCTTGATTATTTTTTTCTCAACGTGGAAAATGAAGTGACCAGTTGCTTTAGCACCTATAAGAACAACTTTCTATGCTCCAACACACCAGATTCAAGCCAGCAGGTAAACAAGTCCTCCATGACATGATTCCGTGTTAGAACAAAGAAGAAAACTTATTTACTAAACATTTTAGGAAAATCCTCAGCCACATTAGATGCAATTAAAATGACCTAAAAATGTACCAATATCATTTTCATAATACAGGATTTCTATGAAAAAGGCTTTAAAGTACCTCCAGTATTTCTGCATTCCTTTCACGTGCAGCTTGGGACATAGTGGCTTGTTGGTTTCTCTTAGCTTTCTGCTGCTCATAGCAAATCTCCATCTGTTGCAGTAGAACAGCCCTCTTCCCCAAACTGCAGGGCAGGAACACGGTGAGACAGTCAGGACATGAAACATTGGGCATGACTCCGCTTTGGCCAACAAGTTTCGGCATGCGGCTCTCTCTCTCTCTCCAGTTGGAGTGTACTTTTCCTATTACCACCAACCAGTCCATTTTAAATACATATTTAAAACACTTACAAACTAATTATTTGGGGAAGTTCCCCCCCTTGAGATGTAAGCCATCAAACACATCTTTGAACCATGTTGGAAATGACCTGATGAGAATGTTATCCTGACATGGTCTTACACTTTTCAATAAGAATGGTAAAAGTAGCCTTCATACCTTTCTTACGTCATTGCCCTCGTTCGTTCAACAAAACCTCTCACAGAACACAACTGGTCAACCCTAATAATTCGAAACACATTTATCGAAGGATTTGCCATAGGTAGTACGCGGTCATCTCCATAAATATTGGCACCCTCTGGGAGAAGATAGTATAGCTCCTTGGTCCTGGTGTTTCAGTAGGTTCTCTAAGATATTTTAGGGCGTCAGGTGTGTTCATCCCGAGGTCACGTGACACATCAATTAGACACAGGTGAACTTCATTCAGTGGCACTTCAATTAGCGCCAGAGCTCATTTATGGGCTGAATAATTACGCAATATATTTATATGACTATGTTCATTTCCCTAAGAAACTTAAGATCCAAATTAAGTCCATTTCAGTTTCAGGTTGTAACAATACAAAATGTGGACATGTTCAAGAGGGCAAATACTTATGCACGACAGTATGTAAATATTTCTCTCTGCGCCCCAAACTTACATTTCCTCGTGTTTCTTGCTGAGTTGAAGCTCGTCGTGGGAGTTAGACGCCATTTGACCTTCTTTAATTAAAGAAAGAAAAAGAAAAAGAAACGTTAGGACTAATTCTATTTATTCTCAGCTCACAGCTTTAAGCTACCGTGTTCGCTCAATCTTAGTTTCCGTTTCCCTCGAATGTTATCTATGAAATAAGACAAATAATTTTTTTTAAATGTTGTTTGACTTTAACTAAAAGGAACGTTTAACTAAAGGAATTCTAAAGAAAATAAAACTAGTTACGGTTAAAGTCCTGTACATGTAACCCGCTCGCGAATACTTCCGGACAGCATTGCCTGTGACCATAGAAACCCAGTTCCAGCATTTTCATTGGCTGTAATGGATCAGCTGATCAAATAGCAGGAGCTCTGTGAACGTCCGCCATCTGCTGTTCATAAAAGAGAATTACAATATTCTTGTGTTGTAAAAAAAATAATAATAATAATAGTAATAATAAAATGTTGCATACAAAGATCCGTGATTCTCTTAATTATACTCAATGCAAACTGGTAACTCGGGGTTTAATAAATCCAAAAATGTTACCTAAAATATCCTGAATTATCACAGTGGCAGAAGTCTACTTTCTAACTGCATTGTTCTCTAACCGCGCATTATTACTTAGCTACTACCACCAGCAGATGGCGAGAAAAGCTTAAAAAAACTGAATTAGCTTTCATTCACGAAATGAAGGAATTGTGTACTCAAGCTCTGTAGAACTCAAAGTGGGGTCCGGGGGTCCATTTTAATTTTAGTACCGTTTCTTTTTATCTCATTCTACCCAGGGTTGTGGGGAGCCTGGAGCCTAACTCAGGGAACTCGGGCACAAGGTGGGCGGAGTGGCAACCCATCACAGGGCACAATCACACACCCATCCCCACGCTATGGACAGCTTACAATGCATGTCTTTGTACTGGGGGAGGGTACCGGAGTACCAGGAGGAACCTGCAAAGCATGGGGAGAACATGCTATCTCCCTGTCCACAGGACGGAGACTAGAATCAAACCCCCAACCCCAGACATGCTAACCATCATCTTCATCACCATTATGATGATGATAATGAAGAAGAAGAAGAAGAAGATGATGATGATGATGATTATTATTATTACTAGTAGTAGTAATAGTAGTAGTAATTTTAATACTACTACTACTACTAATAATAATAATATTTTAGTGATTTAGTCATTTTTAGTCAATTAGTCATTAATATTATTAGTTATTATTAGTTATTATTATACTTAATTGATATATATATATATATATATATATATATATATATATATATATATATATATATATATATATATATATATATATATATATGCTTAATACAACCCTTTATAACAGCAATAAATGTCCACTGATTGATTGATTGATTGATTGATTGATTGAATTGTTTGTTTGTTTGTTTGTTTTACCATATAATATTTTACCCTAATATATCTGTTTTGGTTCAGAATTAAAAGTTCTCATGTCACCAAAAAAATTTATATTATTATAACACATTTGCGTCAAATGTGTAACATTTAATTAGTTCATAAAGTAAATCTGTGCTGCAATCATATGTGAGTGCATTTTATAAAGTTGGAAATGTTTGTTGCTGTTTTCATCTTTCATTTTAGTTGGTGTATATATTCATTTTTAATGCACAGTTTTAGAAAAAGAAAAAAAAAGATTTGGTATTGGTATCAATTTGGTATTAAAGCTTGTTACTTCTAGGCATGGCCTCTGTACTTGTAGTTTTAGGACCTACAGAATATAACAGCGTTAAAATTCAATATTACATTATTTATACCTTAGAGAATTCCTTTGTTTTCAAACACTATTTATGATTATTATTGTAGTATTTTCAGTGTAATACAACGCAACATTGCTATATCCATCCATCCATCCATTTTCTGTACCACTTATCAATCAGGGTCTTGGGGAACCTGGAGTCTATCCCAGGGAGCATCTGGCACAAGGCGGGGTACACCCTGGACAGGATGCCAGTCCATCGCAGGGCACAATCACATACACACTCACACACTCATACACTACGGACACTTTGGACACGCCAGTCAGCCTACCATGCATGTCTTTGTACTGGTGGAGGAAACCGGAGTACCCGGAGGAAACCCCCGCAGCACGGGGAGAACATGCAGCCCTGGAGGTGTGAGGCGAACGTACTAACCACTAAACCACCGTGCACAACATTGATTTATGTGGGGTTTAAATAATATCTAGTTTGTAAATTATTTGAAAAGAATAATAAATATACTATAATAAGAGACGGTATTTGAGGTTATGTAGGATGTTACAAAGTGTATAATGTTAGACATTAAATTATAATTTCCTTCCTTGATGCTCCAGCTCTTCTGAATAAATCTAAGGAGAGCAGAGGACTAGAAAAATATCAGCGTGCTCTCACTCAGTATCAGTTTCATCTGTCTTTAAAGAAGAAGGCTATTCTGTTCAGCTCTCTGATGTTAGACATGTTATCAATCCTCGGCCTCTGAGGGTCGCTCCAGACGTCACTTGCAATGTCATATTTTTGCTTTTCAAGTGTCTTATCGTTCATCAAAGTGAAAGTGTGTGTGCTGTGGGATGCCCACTGAGATCAGGAGGGAGATGGACCTTTTTAGGGCAATACTCTATCATTCTGTGGAAAAGCAGGGACTTTGTCTCTCTCTCTCTCTCTCTCTCTCTTTCTCTCTCTCTCTCTTTCACTCACACTCACACACACACACACACACACACACACACACATCTACATGCACTTGCACGCCTGTATTTATATTCACACACACTCAGCCATGTGACCTTTATCTGCGTGTGTTAAAGGCGCCCGTATTGTAACCCAGAATAGAATATAAGCGGCAGTAAAGTTCAGTGAGTGACTGGAGTAAATGTGCTTTTAATAATGTGTTTTTATGACATTTATTTATATAAATGTGTTACAAAGTATTTATAGAAATTATATTTTTGGTTATATGCCACAGCTATTACACCTGGCCAGAGAGAGAGAGAGAGAGAGAAAGAGAGAGAGAGAGAGAGAGAGGGAGAAACAGAGAGAGTATGAGAAGTAGAATGAGAGAGAGAATGAGTGAGAGTAAGAAACATAAGATAAGTGTGAGAGAGCCAGAGAGAGAGAGAGAGAGAGAGAGAGAGAGACACACACACACACACACACACACACACACACACACACACACACACACACACACACACATACAGTATGAGAGGGAGACACACAGAATGAGAGAGACAGAGAGACACAAAATGAATGAGAGTGAAAGAAAGAGACATACGGAAAAGAGAGAGACAGATACACTCATGGAATAAGAGAGAGACAGAGAGAGACACACAGACACAGAGACACAAACAGAATGAGAAACAGACAGAGAGAAACAAGAACAAGATGAGAGGGAGAGAGACAGTGAGAGAGAGGCACACATAGAGAATGAGATACCGAGAGTGAGAGAGAGAGAGAGAGAGAGAGAGAGAGAGACAGAGAGAGAGACAGAGAGAGGCACACACAGAGAATGAGATACTGAGAGAGAGAGAGTGAGAGAGAGAGAGAGAGAGAGAGACAGACAGAGGGAGGCACACAGAGAATGAGATACTGAGTGAGTGAGAGAGAGAGAGAGAGAGAGAGAGAGAGAGAGGAGAGAGAGAGAGAGAGAGAGAGACAGAGAGAGACCCACACAGAGAATAAGATACTGAGTGAGAGAGAGAGAGAGAGAGAGAGAAAAAAGGAGAGACAGAGAGAGAGAGAGAGAGAGGCACACACAGAGAATGAGATACTGAGAGTGAGGAGTGAGAGAGAGAGAGAGAGAGACAGAGAGAGAGACAGAGAGAGGCACACACAGAGAATGAGATACTGAGTGAGAGAGAGAGAGAGAGAGAGAGAGAGAGAGAGAGAGAGGAGAGACAGAGAGAGAGACAGAGAGGCACACACAGAGAATGAGATACTGAGGAGAGAGAGAGAGAGAGAGAGAGAGAGGGAGAGACAGAGAGAGAGACAGAGAGAGGCACACACAGAGAATGAGATACTGAGTGAGAGAGAGAGAGAGAGAGAGAGAGAGGGAGAGACAGAGAGAGAGACAGAGAGAGGCACACACAGAGAATGAGATACTGAGTGAGAGAGAGAGAGAGAGAGAGAGAAGAGAGGGAGAGAGAGAGAGAGAGACAGAGAGAGAGACAGAGAGAGGCACACACAGAGAATGAGATACAGAGAGAGAGAGAGAGAGAGAGAGATGAGGTGGGTCTGTGATTATTTCCCTGCTGCCTTTGTGGTTTGATTAAAGTTTCTATGATTTATCAGCTGACAACATTATTATGCTGTGTACAGTATCTCTGTGTATGTGTGTGTGTGTGTGTGTGTGTGTCCTATAAAGGTGTAATGAGTTTTACACATCATACTGAGGATAAAATATAACATCCACACACCTGCCAAATGTATTAGAATAAAGTTTCTCCGTACTGACGCCTGTATTAAAACGGGCCTCGTCTCCTGTTGGGCATTTGACAGATATTAGATTATTTACTGAATGATGGATGTGTTTACTTCAACATGTGAACGCCTGCAGTGTTTTCACAGTGGACCAGTTAATATCTGATCATTTGTGAAAGCATTTCTCATTGGTCTTCTATTTTTTTTTTGGCACAGAGCCACATAATCGGACTTTGTGCAATCTCTGTGAGCTGGCTACTGACGGGAAACAAGCTGTCAAGTCTGTATTTATAGAATATATCCAAAATATGTTTCAATTTAATAAATCACATTGACTGGGAGCTCCATTAGCTGTAAAGATGGATTAGGTTTAAAGTCTCCAGCTTAGCTTAGCTTCATGAGAACATCAACAGGTTGCAAAAAAAAAAAACGTGCTAATTTTTCAGCCACTTCCGCTTATAAAGGATGTTCCTTTATGTAGGAAAATAACACTTTTAGTTCTTTCTCTGATTACAACCATGTTCTGCTTAGAGCTGTGATTAGTGAGTGCATTTCAGTGTAGCATGTCTGAAACGCACTGATGAAACCGGACATGCGATGAAATAAGGGATTGCATTTATGTCCGTAGCAAAGTCAGGTTGTAATTCTTAAAAAAACGCAATTTCCCACTGATATTTTGTCACCGAAGAGATAAAACGCAGTAAGAGCAATAGAGTAAAGGCTCTGCTTTTCAGTGTGACGGGTTGTCCTCAGTCATAAATGAAAAACAATACTGTCTGTATATTATTTTTCAGGTTTTCGTCACCCATTGTGGTCAGTTTTGTTTCTGGCGTGGAATCTTCTCCATAAATATGGGGTTTTAATTCTGCAAGAGAACCACGGCAAGCCTCCAAACCAAAACACTAGCCACATGTCGGTCACCACATGTTGGTCATGTGGTAACACTTCTAAAACATTAGCCATATGTCAATCATGTGGTAACACTTCTAAAATACTAGCCACATGTCGGTCGCTACATGTCAGTCATGTGGTAACACTTCTAAAATACTAGCCACATGTTGGTCATGTGGTAACACTTTTAAAATAAGAGCCACATGTCGGTCACTACATGTTGGTCATGTGGTAACACTTCTAAAATACTAGCCACATGTTGGTCATGTGGTAACACTTTTAAAATAAGAGCTACATGTCGGTCACTACATGTTGGTCATGTGGTAAGACTTCTAAAACACTAGTCACATGTCAGTCATGTGGTAACACTTTTAAAATAAGAGCCACATGTCGGTCACTACCTGTTGGTCATGTGGTAACACTTCTAAAATACTAACCACATGTTGGTCACTATTAGTCGGTCATTTGGTAGCACTCCTAAAACAGTAGCCACATGTCGGTCACTATATGTCGGTGAAGTGGTAACACTTCTAAAACACTAGCCACATGTCAGTCATGTGGTAACACTTTTAAAATAAGAGCCACATGTCGGTCGCTACCTGTTGGTCATGTGGTAACACTTCTAAAATACTATCCACATGTTGGTCACTATTAGTCGGTCATTTGGTAGCACTCCTAAAACAGTAGCCACATGTCGGTCACTATATGTCGGTGAAGTGGTAACACTTCTAAAACACTAGCCACATGTCAGTCACTAAATGTTGGTCATGTGGTAACACTCCTAAACTACTAGCCACATGTTGGTCACTACTTGTCAGTCATTTGGTCACACTCCATAAACACTAGCCACATGTCGATCAGTCAAATACACTAACAATTACAAGCTATTACACACTACCACAGGTCATCAAAAGTACCATGTACAATCTGTCATAAGCTCCATTTTATGGCATAATGTGTGTTTATTTTTTGTCATTTTTGTAAGTTAGAAAATCCCCTTATGCTCATTTCTCCAAACCCAGTCTTTGGTATGCACCGGGAGGTGTGTGAGCTCTGTGTACTTCCTGGTTGGAAGGGGTGGGATGCCGCTGCTGGTTTGCACTTTGTACTTCCTGTCTCTGAAGGGCCGGGCCCCTCGGCACTTCCTGCCTGGCGGGGTGGAGGGAGTGCTGTGACCTTGTCTCGCATGCTTTTCCTGCTGCTTTGTCCCATCAGAGCCTCTCTAAGATGGAGGACACGGCACTCGATCCATCCAGGTGGAGGAGAGGAAACGCATGAGGAGAGGCTCATGTGGAAGCATCATATATCTTATCGCACTTAAACTATTTGTTATGGAGTTATAGTCTAGTGATAAGCTCATTGGGTGTACTTGTTTTAAATGACATGCATTGCTCGAATCAGAGACTGGATAAATTATGGCAGCATCTTCCCCTGGCTTTAATTTTTGTCCAGAAATGTATTTGCCTTTACTTTATACATTTAGGATAAAGACCAGATAAAGTGGGCACTACAAAGTGAATGAATGATAAATGAATATGCCTGTAGTTATAAATTATAGGCATACAGTTTTTCACTGTAGATTTACTGGTTGGATATGAATGTCATTATTATATAGCTGCTACATCACTAGCTAGAATTTTAGCAAGCCTGCTGGAGAAAGAGGCAAGAAAAACTCTCATGTAATAGCCAATTGTTTCTTGCATCATTATTGTTAGCGATTTCATATCTTGTTATGAAATGATAAAGAAAGAAGTGCTAAAGTCAGTTCTCTCAGTCCTTTTCATATGTGCTATGCTGACTTTACAGTCACTTGACATTCTTTTTAAAGCAACTCAGCTTTTCCCATCATGCCCCCTAAATCATATTTGCTCATACACATGCAGTAGGACAAGTGCTGAGTCTTTCAAGGACACATTTGAGGCATTTCTACTAGAACACAGCAGGAGGGAATTTTCCACTCTCGCTATTTCAGCTCTCGTTTATTCCTGCCTCTTCCTGTTTCCTGTCTCTCTCCACATACTTCCTCCCCTGACTTCACCTATCAGGAGCAGATGAAGTTTCTGGCTGATAGGTGGAGAGCGTGTTCGAGTCTAGAAAGAACAAACAAGTGACATCTTATCGGCTCTGCTCGCAGTTGCAAAACAAGCGTGGGATGCAGTGATTCCAGTGTTTTTTTTTTTGTAGATACTCTGATGCAACCTTTCATTCAAATTACAGAGAACGCTGTTAGGATGTTTGGTAAATGTTGAAGCTAGGCTGTAACTTTCCAAAAAATAACATCTTTAAAACTATATCCTGCAATAATAACTTGCTTCACACTGTTAGTTAAAAGTGTAGAATAAAGTAGAAAAATAGAAATGTCAATTAAAAGTGTCACCAATGTTGCAGGAGTGTGTGTGTGTGTGTGTGTGTGTATATATGTATATATATATATATATATATAAATAAATATATATATATATATATATATATATATATATATTATATTTATAAATAGATAGATAGATAGATAGATAGATAGATAGATAGATAGATAGATAGATAGATATATATATATATATATATATATACACATATATAAATAAATAAATAAATATATATGTATAAATAAATATATATATATATATATTTAAAAAAAACCCATGAATGAAGCTACCTATGTGTGTGTGTGTCCCACATCATTCCAATTATTCATCAATAAGACCTTGGGATATAACATATTGCTTAATAATAATATATTTTAGATTATATTTTAAACTCCCATCTGATATCACACCTGGTTATGGCATAAAAGATTGAGATTCCAAAAAGCAAAGGTCAGGTTTAAAAGGTAAACTGAGCATCACAACTCTCTCTCTCTTCTCTGGGAGTCTGTATAGGGAAGTAGGATATATCCTTCCTCCCTGCGGAGGCCATGTCATGGGTGGAACGTTCATTGTCAGTCCTGTTTACTCCATTACACCCATACGCTTTTCCCCCTTTATTTTAGCATCACACCGACATAAAGCTAAATGTCGTTTTGTAAAACGGGATCATTCTGATTGCACTTATGTTACTGAAGGTGATGTGCTTTCTTACACTTCTTCACCAGAGCAATATAGCACTTGTTAATGAACCGGTCTGACTCATGAGAGTGCATGCAGGCCATTATCTTTGGCTTAATGATGGGACTGGGGTTAATCATCCTGTACTTACTCTCCATCTAATTGCTATGACTCACAAGTGTTTTTTTTAACGTTTCTCGTAACTCTTTAATGGCCAGCACAAAGGCGAATGTGGTTTACCATTTATTGCTAGGACAATTAAACATGCCCTCTATATAATGGTGTGCTCAGTAGTTACATGATATGGTATGGAAGGCACTAAAAGCTCAAGTAATCCAGGAAAGTATTAAATGGCTCTAGCACTATAATCATTTACCAGCACCATGGGTGCAATCATGCAGATCATTCTTCTTTTAGTGACAATAAGCTTTCCAGGCTTTGTTTAATGTTTATGTTAAGCCGACAAATGTACTGAGCTTTGCATAATTAAAAATGCAAAAGCTACTAACTGAGTGAGAGAGCATATACTGTCATATAAATGAAACGAAACCAGTAAAATGGATCACCAAACCCGATCTCATGAAATATTTGTCTCAATCCGAACAAACAACAAATAACATGAATGTATGGTAATTTAGGTTATAAACTACACCTGCTCATTCTTTATCCAAATCAGCCAAACATGTGGCAGCAGGACAATGCATAAAATAATGCAGATACAGGTCAAGAGCAGCAGTTAATGTTCAAGTCAAACATCAGAGTGGAGAAAAATGTAATTTCAGTGACTTTGGTCTTAGTAATTAAAGATGTCAGAGGAGAATGGCCAGACTGGTTTCAGCAGGACGTCACAATGACCATTCTTTACAATCGTGGTGAGTTGAAAAGCATCTCGACGCAGATGGGCAACAACATCAGAAGACATCAGGTTTCACCTCAGCCAAGAGCAGGAATCTGAGTCACCAAAACGTAACTGTTGAAGAAAAAAAAAAAGCATGTGAGCACATGTTCGATCAAACCAGAACTCTTTAAAATGTGAGCAAATTTGAATAAACACCCATCCATTGATTTTCCATACCTCTTATCCTCCTCCAGGAGCCTGGAGACAATCCCAAGGAACTCTGGGCACAAGACAAGGGATGCCAACCCATTGCATGGAAAATTCATACACACATGCACACTACAGACAATTTGGAATTGCCATTCACCCTAAAATGCATGTCTTTGGACTGGGAGAGGAAACCTCCAAAGCACGGGGAGAACATGCGGACTCTGCACGATCACGTTTGGAAGGTTGAGGCAGAAGCAATCTCAAATTTTAAACATTTAATAACAAACAAACAGACTACAAAACAAGACACTTGGCAAAAACTCTGTGGCATGAGACAAAGACACTGACATAAAAAACGTGAGTCTAAACAACGAATGACCAGAAACCAGTGCAGACACGGACTATAAATACACGAGTGCTCATTAACAAAAACGTGCATCAGGTGCATGTGGTGCCGCATGTGGTCATGTGGTGTAGTACAGTGGCTGATGGGAAATTGAGTCCAGAGTTTCCGGATACGTGACAGAACCCTCCCCCAAGGGCGCTACTCCCGGAGTGCCCAAAATCAAAGGTCCATCATCTGGAGGTCCCGGCCCTCCGGGCAAAAAGTCCCCAGCAAAACCAGGAGGCCGAGCAGCTTCCACAATGGCACAGGGGGGCAGAGCATGAAAGCAGGGTGACGTCCCCCACAGGAAAGGAGAGCGGAGGCTTCACCCTGAGGTTCACGGGGGGAGCGAGGTACCTTACGAGGCACACGGGGGGAGCGAGGTTCTCCACGAGGCCACGGAGAGGAGCGAGGTTCTCCGCGAGGCACAAGGGAGGAACGACGCTCTCCGGGGAGCATCAGGGGGGAACGGCATCCTCCGTGGAGCAGGAAAGGGGAGCAACCCACTGAGCGCAGCGAGGGAAAGGAGCGACGCCTCCATGTTCCGCGGAACATGGATGCAACGTGACGTCCTCAGCGGAGCAGGATGGCGGAGCGACATCCACAGCCGAGCAGGGAGGCGGAGCAACGTCCACAGCCAAGCAGGGAGGCTGAGCGACGTCCACAGCCGAGCAGGGAGGCTGAGCGACGACCGCAGCTGAACAGGAAGGCCGAGGCACCTTGAGGTAGCTGAACAGAGGGGAATCCTTGAGGTCGCTGAACAGAGGGGAATCCTTGAGTCCGCAAGGAGCTGGAGCATCCTCTCTCACATAGCGGGGCGGCAGAGAGACTTCCTCCACAGAACACGCCGGCTGCGCGACCTTAAGTTAGCTGAACAGAGGGGAATCCTTGAGGTCGCTGAACAGAGGGGAATTCATGAGTCCACGAGGAGATGGAGTGATATCCATGACAGGGGAGGGAGGGCGGGAGTCAGGCTGCTGCATCCGAGTGAAAAAAAAATCTGCTGCTTCTAGTCACGGTCTTTCGTTCTATAACGTTTGAAAGGTTGAGGCAGAAGCAATCGCAGATTTTAAACATTTAATAACAAACGAACAGACTACAAAACAAGACACTTGGCAAAAACTCTGTGGCATGAGACAAAGACACTGACATAAAAAACATGAGTCTAAACAACAAAAGACAAGAAACCAGTGCAGACACGGACTATAAATACACGAGTGCTCATTAACAAAAACGTGCATCAGGTGCATGTGGTGGCACATGTGGTGTAGTGCAGTGGCTGATGGGAAATGGAGTCCAGAGTTTCCGGATACGTGACATGCACATACAGGACAGAAGCAGGATTAGAACCCCCAACCCTGGAGGTGTGAGGCAAACATGCAAACCACTAAGCCACCATGCCCCCCAATTTGAATGAACAATTGCAATTAATATCTGAATCGAAACTAGGGCTTGTATTTGGTTTGATTTGATAGGAATCTTTTCATAGTATCTTTTCATACAGGACATTTGCATTAATTGTTGTATCCAGCTACAATAAGATGAGTCAATTATTATAGCTGACATGCAAATACTGTATGTAATTCCATTCCATTTCATTTGCAATAACAAGGTCACACTCTGTTGTTCTGCATCAACTTCTTGTGCTAATCCACGACCCTTCTCATCTCTGAACTCATCTCTTTATCAGCTTACACACACAGGAGCTTGTTCTTCTGCCATTAGCACTCTGAGATGAAATGATCAAACCCACAAACCCTCTATTACACCCTGGGGGGCTGAAAAGAAGCTGAGGGTTCGATGACCAGAAGTATAGACGCTCAGCATATAACCGAGGTGTGAATAGGCTTTGAATAAACGTGATGTTTAACATAACACACACTTCATTTAGCCCAAGCTAAAAGGATTGTTTTAAAGCTTTCAATCAGGTGATGAATGAGCGCCAATGTTCTTGCCATAAATAAACCTCTGTTCACAGTAGGAGGCGGGAATTCTGACTTGTTGTTTGTCTCTGGCATGGCGTGCTGGCCTGAATGATTGCTAACTCATGACACACGCTTGCTTGCTTGTAACACTAACATCCCTAGATGCACAGGAAATTAAACGCTCCGCTGAGGTAATAAGGAGCGTAAATCTACGAGCTCAGTAAGCACAAGACAGACATGCATATCTCTATATCTATATCACCTGAGGCACAGGAGAATGTCTCGTTTTTGATTTGACATAAGAGTGCATACATTTGTGCATTATTTAAAAGCACATGATTTACATCAATATATTTCAGCCGTTTGTATAGACGGAAATGAGATATGCCTTTGAAGAATGTAAATTCATTATAAATGAAACAGTTTGACACTGTGATTAAGATGGCCTCTAGTTCATGATACATTTGCTATTATATATATATATATATATATATATATATATATATATATATATATATGTAATTCTAGTCTATTGGCTTCTGTACTGTTTACATACCTTTTACAAAGATGGCCTCTAGTCCATGATACATTTGCTATTTTACATACCTTTTGCTCCGTTTTGTGGTTTATTTGATGGACTCAAAGTTCCAGAATGCAAAGGCACATGATCAGTTTTATTAGCTTAAAAGTTGAAAATTTGGAAGCGGATTTGTTTGATAAGAGAGTTGGAGAGACTAAAAGACTAAAGCACCGCTGCATCACTCTCCTTAGGTAGAGATTAACCTAGTACAGAAAACACACCTCCAGAGCTTTGATATTGTCTAAGGCGAGATTGTGTAACAGCTTACCACTTTTCAAAACAACATCCCCCAACATAGACATTTTTAAATCCAATCTAAAGACATATTCCCAGGCATTTGAGGATTTCTAAGATCTATAGTATCAGGTCTTCTGTCATTATCCTGTCTTTTATCTGTGGTTATGCCTTTTAATGTTTATATTTCTCCTTTGACTTACTGCTTTAATAGCTGAGATGATGTCCAGCGCTTTGGCTGACACTGGTCTTCTAAATGTACAATATAAATAAAGGTGACTTGACTTGAATTGAGATGAATTCCCATTGTTACCACTACTACCAGGTAAGTATGAACGGGCATTGTGGGTAATGTAGGAAATTGTTAACCAAAGTGACAATGGACCAATATCACTGAGTTTTGAACCATACAAGTCAGAACTTCTTCATAAAATCAATCTTTGAAACCACTGATTACCAAATATGAATTGAAAATTGATAAGCAGGTCGTTGGCACATCCTGGGTTGAGGGATCCAATCCCGACTCTGCCCTGCGTGCGTGGAGTTTGTATGTTCTCCCCATGCTTTGGGGGTTTGAAGGTGTCCTTTAGGTCCTTTAGGTATTCCAGTTTCCTCCTCCAGTCCGAAGACATGCACAAACCATAAGAGAGATACCAATTGGTTGATTGTCATTTCCAAATTGTCTGTACTGTGTAGAATGTGTGTGACCTGCAATGGGTTGGGACCTCGTTCGGGGTGTTCCCTGTCTTGAGTTTCCTGGGACAAGCCCCATGACCCTGTGTAGGAAAAGCCATATGGAAAAAATGGATAGTAAAATGGTAAATGTGCACTTATATAGCACTTTTATCCAAAGCGCTTTACACTGTGTCTCATTCACACACACACTCATACACCAATAGTAGCAGAGCTGCCATGCAAGGCGCTAGCTTGCCATCGGGAGCAACTTGGGGTTAAGTGTCCTGCCCAAGGACACTTCAGCATGTGGAGTCACCCAGGCCGGGAATCGAACCGCCAACCCTACGATAAGTGGACAACCCACTCCACCAACTGCGCCACAACCGCCCCATGGATGGATGGATATGCAAGTTTTCAGGGAGGATTTTGCTTTAACTTTGTCAAATATGTCTTTTCATCCCAAAGCATTTATTTAAAAGCAAATTTTTCCAAGACTTCCATTATTTTTCAGCTACATTACACTCCAGTACTAAACAAAAAAAAAGCAAACATCAGATGCCAAACATGCCATGGCTGAATAATCACATTTGCTCTAAGTGTGAATTTGATTCCTTTAAGCAAACATATGTGTCTAGATTAATCATAAATATCACCCCGAACAAGTTGTTTTCAAATCTTAAGTATGGTTTTACAAGCATGCAACTAATGAGCCGTTTAGGCAAATGTCCAGGGCTGAGCAAGGTTAATTTTCCTTAACAGCTTCACGTCATATGACTTCGGTTTCGGCATCCAAATATAAAACCTCCCCATCCATTTCATAGTCAGAACCGCTCATTAACTGGGAGCCTTCACACCTCATTTACAAGCACCGCAAGAGACAGCAGAGACAAAACAGAGCTCAGACAGATGAGCTCTACCTGTTGGCCATCGTGATGGATCATCTTAGCTAAAGGCCTGAAATCTCATGTACCTGCCACAGACACTAAGCCTGTGCGTGTGCAGAACAGGGATTTTGGGTACAAGAGATAGCTTTGATGACTTATTGCTGAGCTGTGAATTTCACAATGGGTGTCATCAATTTAACAGCGCCGGCATACAAAGTCATAAAAACAGCAATAACTGAGACAGTAAAGTAAAGTTACTAGGCATGCTGCACAGAGAACAAAAAAGAAATATTATAGCTAGCGCTTTGTAATATTTAGAGATGTTACACTGTTATGGTTGTAATCATACATCACTGTACTTAAATGTTATTTCAGTACAACCTAGTACATCAGCTACACATCCGTATGTGTCTACTTCCAAGGCCAAGGAATACACAAACCAACACAGTTAGCCCTGTTTTAGCAAGAAACAAGAGCCTTGTTGACAGGGAGTGAGGTTTATTAGCCAGAGAAATAGTTGTGTCATAAAAGGCAAGTTAAAATGTAAAAAAGCAGGCGTGTAATGAGATTTTAGCACCATTTGCTGTTGCATGATTCTGACAAATAAGAACTCACAGGTAGGCAGGCATAGTAATATAATGATGTCTAAAATGTGTAGCCCTTCGCCCCTGTCCTCTCAGCCATCTAAAAGGTTGAATAAATTACCCTTATAAAGCTGCAGGGGAGGAAATAGCGCTTTTGGAAAACAACGTCGAAATGCAGCAACGTGAAAGATATTAGAAAATGTACGTTTATTTATTTATTTTTTTACAATAACATATAATATGGAGTGGAAATAGAATATGCACTGAAAGTTACAGTACATCAGCTGATCTTAGTTTGAGGATTAAAAGCTAAAAAAAAAATTGAGATTAGTCACTGAGCAGCAGTTATTACGCAGTTTTAATGCAAGCTTTAGAATGGGAAAGTCAGTTAGCTAACAACGTTATTCATTTCTATCCATCATGTTGTTTTGTCTGGAATTTGATAGGAATAAACACGATGGAATATTTTGCCAATTGTCCTATAAAATCACACCCTGAAGTGCGTTCTTTCCAGCTATTAATTATTAATTAAAGAATGTCATGACATACTTTTTATCCGTTTGTAGTTACATGTTGTGGAATGTCCTTCGAAAGACACTACTGATGCTGGAGACTCTCTCTCTCACTCACTCACTCTCTCTCTCTCTCTCTCTCTCTCTCTCTCTCTCAATAGATTCAGCTTATGATGAAAAGTATGCCAGCAAAGCAGCCCATGTTCCCTCATGTCCTCTCCTCACCCGGCACTTCATTAAAGGTGTAGTATCTCTTTGAGGCATCTTCCTGCTCCTCTACAACACTATTCAGTTCATTTTCATTTCCCTCTGCTGTCCACGAGTCATTTATCGATAAAAGAAAAAAGAACAAAGGAAAACCTCACACTCTTGTGTATTACTGTCCCAAAGAGGTGGTGGCACAATGCAGATCCTGTTCATCGATCTCCATTCACGTCAACACCCCCAGATGCGACCCTTAGATGGAGCTGTAATAAAAAAACACATTCGGGCATTAATATGACCATCATCAGCCGCACGCACGCAAACGAAAAGAGAGAAACCAAAAGAGAAGACTAAATAAGAAAAAAAAAATGCAATTGAAGCAAAAACTGAAGAAAGAAAGAGAAGAAATATGACTGAGGAAATCAGTCAGAGCAACCCTGAGGATGGTTTGCATGGTTTTATGCACAGTGAGTCGTCCCCTCACACACACATAATGAGAGTCATAAAAATCTTGATGGTGTGCTTATTCTCAAAAGTGCCCCACTGTGAAAACAATACAGCCTCACAGGCAGGTTTAATGCCACTAATACACAGAATACGGGACCAGCAGAGAACACCATGTTGTTGTTGTTGTTTTGAAGTTAATAAGACAAAAACACTCAACTTGTCTTGTTAGAGAAACCGCAAACATAAACTCTTATGTCCTAACGACTGTCCAGCGCGGGAAAATTTTAAGTTACAGCTTTACAAAACGCCAACACTGGTGACTCCTTCCATAAATGTAAAAAAAAAAAAAAAACTCTCCTTACAGAAAATATCAATAATTACACACTATTGTAATTTCTGTTCTGTGAAATGACCCACTCTATTAGCGACGTTTGCTTATTACTAATCATCTGATGCAATTTCAATATTCAATTCTGTAAATTCTGTACGATTTCTATAGTTTCATGATTACTGCATATTTTAGATGTAAAAACTTCATTACAAGTATTACTACAGGTAAACAGGAACATGCTATGTGTTTACAATAAAGCCCCATACTGTAAATAAATAAATTAATTAATAAATTATGCATACAAATGACAGTAATTTACTGAAATTATTGTACTTCCATAAAACATTTTGAGTTTGATGTATATGTATGTATGGATATGTTACATTTCTGCAATTCTGTAAATTATGGTAAATAGCACAAAATAGTATTTAATTTTTGTAGACAATGACAAAAGGATAGGGTTTGGGCAAAAATAGCAGTCATATGTTTTGAGAATCAATCCTGTCAATCCTGGGACCTTCCCGGTTTCCTACCCCAGTCCAAAGACATGTGTTGTATGCTGATTGGAATATTCAAATTGTCCGTAGTGGGTGTGAATGGGTGTGTAAATGTGTGTGCGATTGTCCCCTGCGATAGGTTGGAACCCCATCCAGGGTGTCCTTCGCCTCGTGCCCGAGTTCCATGGGATAGGCCCCAGACTTTTTGTGACTCTGTGTAGCATAAGCGGTAGAGAAAATGGATGGATGGATGGAGTAATGTGCTTGTGTTAAAGCGCCATTTGAGGATATATGTATGGGAGATGTTTGGTATAATTGAGTTATTGGTTAGGAAAAAAAAATCAACACGAGTGTCAGAGATGATTATAATGTGAATTCTTGTAGATGCCATCAAGGTCAAAACCAGGCAAGAAGGATCATCTCAGTTATCATTTTATCCTTGTATTATTTCCTTAAACTGGCCAGTCTGTGTGTTGAATTGGACTTTGTGATTGTATTCAAGTCACTACCAATTATAGGATGAAAAAAAAAAGTATGGAAAAGATGGGCTTGTCATATTTTATAGATATTTAGTTATAGAGCTGATGCTGATGGAGATCTTTATTTAGAATTGTCTTCCAATTTCATTTGGATAAAAGTCAACAAAGTGCTACAACACATACAGCAACTCTAGCCAATCAAGGGAGTCTGGGAGTTCATGTATGAAGAACGAGGAGGCCGGAGGAAGCAAGCACGTGTTATCCTTCACCGTCTGTGGTTGGTAGCTGGTATAGGATTGGGGAGAGCTGGCTAGTAGGTGAGAATCTGCAAATTTGGTAGTAAATGGGGTCAAAATAACACATTTTGAATGGGTTCCTAGCTGTAGCGAACTCACTATTGTTTAAATACTTTTTAATATATTATTCCATGGCTATTATCAATTCTTCAGTACCTATAGCGAAGCTAATAGCCACTATAGTGAAAAACATTCAACTGAATAAGACTCAAACTGTCAATATTTTTTAATGTACACACACACACACACACACACACACACACACACACACACACACTACACAAAGCTCGATGCACGTTTGAGGTTTCCCCGTGTGTGTACAATATTAAAACTGCAACATACATCAAACCAGACATGTTTCGCGCTGGCGAGAGGTTCGAGAGTAATAGAGTACAAATCGTTTCGGTAAGCCGCGGTAGCATACGTGGGAATGAGCCCCTGATGTTCGTGAACATTTCCCCAGGGCTCCGGGTAATAAAATGGCTGTAAAACGATTGGCTTTTGGTTATAGCGCCTCGTGTGTAGGATACCTTCAGCGCTAAGAGATTTATGCAGCAATTATGTACAACAAACTTGCAGTGGAGTGATTTTAACTACAGTATTGTACACGCAAATCAATTTGTTGTTGATTTGGTAATAAGGCTCTGATATAAGAACGTTTTAGATGAGCAACATTACATTTACATTTATTCATTTAGCAGACGTTTTTATCCAAAGCGACTTACAAATAAGCAAAGTGATATATCAAGCAGGGAACAATACAAGTAGTGCTACTATACAAGATCCATTAATTGAATACCAGAGGAAGCAAAGTGTACAGAGTAGAGGTGTAAGTGCATTGTCTGTGTGTTTTTTATTTTATTTTATTTTTTTTATTAGGAGTTGGTTAGGTGTTCACAGAAAAGGTGGGTCTTTAGCTGTTTTTTGAAGATAGTGAGAGATTCTGCAGTCCGGTTTGAGATCGGAAGAGCATTCCACCACTGGGGAACGGTATGTGTGAAGGTTCTGGAAAGGGAACTACTAAACGTCGGTCGCTAGTCGATCGCAGATTGCGAGAGGGAATGTATGCCTTCAGGAGAGAGTTGAGGTAGGAGGGTGCTGTTCCTGACAAGGTCTTGTAGGTGAGCATCAAGGCCTTGAACTTGATGCGGGCAGCTACAGGAAGCCAGTGGAGGGAGATGAAGAGGGGTGTGACATGAGTAGTCTTGGGCTGGTTGAAGACAAGGCGCGCTGCAGCATTCTGAATCATTTGAAGGGGTTTGATGGAGCTGGCTGGGAGGCCTGAAAGCAGTGAGTTGCAGTAGTCCAGTTTAGAGATGACAAGAGCCTGGACTAGTATCTGTGTAGCCGGTTTGGTGAGGAATGGTCGGATTTTCTTGATGTTGTACAGGATGAACCTACAGGACCTTGCAGTTGCTGAGATGTGGTCTGTAAAGGTCAAGCCCTCATCAAGAATCACCCCAAGGTTCCTGGCCGTCTTGGTTGGCATGATACAAAGTGCAGATACTGTCACTTTACGTGGATTCTTTTCCTATAATGGCACATCCAAAATTGTTTTATTCCTCGTATAACCCAGTCAACTGTTACAATTTTCAATTTATTACAGAATGACTAGTGGTAGGGGCGCACGGCGGCTTAGTGGTTAGCATGTTCACCTCACACCTCCAGGGTCTGGGGTTCGATTCCTGCCGTGGGCGGTGTTTGCATGTTCTCCCCGTGCTGCGGGGGCTAACTCTGGGTACTCCGGTTTCCTCCGGGTACTCTGGTTTCCTCCCCCAGTCCAAAGACATGTATGGTAGGCTGATTGGTGTCTAAATTGTCCGTAGTGTATGAATGTGTGTGTGTATGTGATTGTGCCCTGTGATGGACTGGCACCCTGTCCAGGGTGTACCCCGCCTTGTGCCCGATGCTCCCTGGGACAGGTTCCCCGCGACCCTGAAGAAGGAGTAAGCTGTAGAAGATGGATGCATGGATGGATGACTAGTGGTAATCTTTATCCATTTATAGTTACATTTGTGGAAAGTCCACGAGACAAGTTATTTCCTGTCATCACTTACATTATAGCAGCTATAATCAGTGGGAATTACAGCCTATCGCTGCTGTCAGAGCTGCCGGTATTGAAAATGAACGAACACGTTCTGAGCAATAAGAATGAAGAACACGACAGTGGTATAAATATTCAAATAAATATTGGCCATGAAACGTGATTAGTCTCTTATCTTGTGTCTGGAGTAAATTTGATCCTCTTGAGGGTTTGCTAATAAAGTAAGTATATAATCATGGATGTGTAAGTTAATTATGCGTGACAGCAGCCCACAGTCGGGTGTTATTAGAGTGCAGGAGTGGAAAGAATATTGATTATTGCACTGAGATGGGAAGAGACGTTGCTTTGTGAATGTGAGAAGCCAATAAACACACGTCGGTTTGATTTGTTTATTGATGAACAAAGTCACTGAGGAAAATGAATTGATCCTTATTGTGTGTTTATTTAGATGACTGTCACTCAAACACGATAACAGCATGATACGCTACTGCACTGGGGAAAATACCGCTGGTAAAAAAAATCTCATTAACCTCTATTCTGTTCTGTTTTAGCTCTTCAATTCTATCTTATTTTTAATCTTTTCACTCATATTCCATTTTTATTAAACTCTATTCTATTCTAATTTCATCTATTCAACTTTATTTTTAGTCTCTTCTCATCAGTTCTAATTTGACCTCTTCTTTTAATTTCTATTTTAGTCACTTCAATCCTATTCTATTTTTATTTTCTTCTCTTCTCTTTTATTAAGATGTCGTGTATATATATATATCTGTCATTAATCAAGGATGGGTTCGGAAGCAATCGCTGATATATAAAGTTTATTAAATAAACAAACAACAAAACAAAGACTCTAAGACAACTAGGCAAAACACTATGGCATGAAAGACGGAGAAAGACAGAGAAAAGGTGTAGACAATGGCTATATGTACACGCTGTGCTCATTACCGTAAATGTGAATCAGGTGCAGGTGGTCATGTGACATGTAGTGCAGTGGTTGATGGGAACTGGAGTCCAGAGTTTCCTGATACATGATAATAGCTTGGTGGTTTTTATTTTCATGCTTGTTTGTGATGACTGACAGTAAGATTCACACAGAAACTTGCTGGACATCACAAAAAAAGACAACAAGGAAACAAAACACGTCCAAAAATGTTGAAAAAGAAAGAAAGTACCAGTTAAATGTTTTTAAATATATATATATATATAATAATGGAGCCGTGTCTTTACCTCAGACCGGCTATGTTCCTGCTGCCCAGTTGACAGTCACAATCCACGCGCTATTCCAGGAGGCATCCACCCTCTTCTCTTCTCTTCTCTTCTCTTCTCTTCTCTTCTCTTCTCTTCTCTTCTCTTCTCTTCTCTTCTCTTCTCTTCTCTTCTCTTCTCTTCTCTTCTCTTCTCTTCTCTTCTCTTCTCTTCTGTTCTCTTCTCTTCTCTTCTCTTCTCTTCTCTTCTCTTCTCTTCTCTTCTCTTCTCTTCTCTTCTCTTCTCTTCTCTTCTCTTCTCTTCTCTTCTCTTCTCTCCTCTCCTCTCCTCTTCTCTTCTCTTCTCTTTTCTTTTATACCCTCTCATTTTATCTCTACACTTCATTTGATTCTGTTTCTCCTCTTCTCTGTTTTTTCTCTTCTCTTCTGTACCCTCTTCCCTCACACGGGTGTCTCAAGGTCACTTTGTCCAAACCCAGCAGGACAACTTTCACATGTCAAAGACACTCTAACGCAAGCAGACAGCTGCGTTTCTAATCAAGCTCTATGACAACCCATTCGCTTTTACGAGCCAAAGTGCCATTCCTTTAGATAATTTCCATCCAGCCATGTGTGCCTGATCGAATTTGCGAGAACGCTTCTCGCCGTATCACCCACAATCTTTTAATAACAGCCAAATGAGTTCAAACAGCTCTGATGGCTCTAAATGAATTAGCCTTTATAGAATGAGTAATATAAATGCATCAGTGGAGGAGGAAGAGCAGCGCTGTGCTGGAGATAAAGAAGATGAAGAGATGCGCCCTTAAGATCCTGTCTGTCTCCTGCTGGCTTCGAGAAATCACACTCACCTCTAGTCAACACTCAGCGTCATTATAGAGCCATGAAAAGCAAATTCTAAACAAAGATGGTGGTCTCCTGGCCAGGCACAAGTGCACCAACTAACGGGCTTAGTTTGGTTTCCAGATGAAATTTATTAGTAGTAATAATTAAGATGAAATAAAGATTGGTAACTCTGGTGATGAATACAGTGATTGTCTTTGCTGTAGCTTTGGAGGCAGTAAAATCAAAAGAATTCAAGCTACTTGTGTGACTTGCCTGTATACAGCCACGTAAATGTGAATGTGGTGTAAGTGGGACGAATGTCCCAAAAATAGACAGGTTATTATTCATATTTATATTGCAACATTGGGATACTGGAATATAATGGATAATAGAATATTTTTATTCATGATAACAATGAAACAGTAGTCAAATGAATTAAGGGATTAACATGAAACAGCTACACACATTAGGAGAGCAAACCATTGACCGAGGTGGAGACAGGTCTAGAATTAAAACAAGGGCACATAGCAAAACTAAATATATATATATATATTTTTTTTTTTCCTTCTCTTCTCAATGAAATATTTGGGAAAGGGAAAGGAGGGAAGAAAGGGTAAATGAATCACATGAAAATGAACCACATAAAAATTCATTACATGTAAATGAAGCACATGCATGAATCATATGTAAATGAATCATATGAAAATGAACCACATGAAAATGAATCACATGAATATGAATCACATGAAAATGAATTACATGTAATCAATCACATGAAAATTAGTCATATGTAAATGAATCACATGAAAATTAATTACATGAAAATTAATTACATGTAAATGAATCACATGCATGAATATGAATCACATGAAAATGAATCATATGTAAATGAATCACATGTAAATGAATCATATGCAAATGAATAAATAAACAAAGGCAAAAAAAAAAGCACATGGGTGACAAAAGAACAACAAATTCTTGGAACCGTGCTACTGCCATTATATATAAACAATGTATGTGGACATGTAGATATGAAGGTATACATGTACTCCATGATCCCGCCACCGTCCTGTGTGCACAGAGTTTGCATTTTCTCCCTGTGGTTTGGGGGTTTCCTCTGGGTATTCTCGTTTCCTCTCCCAGTCAAAATTGTCCGTAGTTTGTGAATGAGTGTCTGAGTGTGTCTGTGACTATGACCTGTGATGGGTTGGAATCCCATCCATGACTCCCCATACCCTGTGTAGGATAAACGGTACAGAAAATGGATGGATGAATGGATGTACTCCATGAGTACACACAGCTACACACATCTCCACGCACCCACACTGTCCAAGTTCCTCAACCTCCAAGCTGCTGACACAATACAATGCCCTTTAGTGTCCCCAGAGAGATGAGCCACATTTTAAATCTTGGTTTTATTGTATGTGCCTTCCAGTCATGGGAACAATATGGAGAGTGAAGATGAATGACGTAATAAAGGTGAGCTCCTTCTTTTATGTCTCTTTATGTCCGGGTTTGGTCTTTAATAAGAGAAATGAATGGGAGGTGACTCAGAGGGAGTTGTCCATGCCTTTTATTTCAACTGGTGCTTTGGCAAGAGCAAGTGAGGATCCAAGCTACTGTTCATACCCTTTAGATGTATAACCAATTTGCAAGCACTCATAAGTTCCAGTCTGACAGAAAGGGTGGGTTGAGGGAGCAAGCTTATTTGGCGGCTCCAATAATGATCACTGGTATGTTATTACTGCTGTTTTTATCTGTTCTTCTGGACCTGCTTGATAGGACATTGGTGTATGATCCTTATTCTCTAATACACTAATGCAATAATCTCCCTTAGATTCATCAGACTTGGAGACTTTCCAAGAACTTCCCCGGTTGGTAGCTGGCTTGCTGTAGTGTAGATCTAGCTAATGGGTAGAAAAATGGTGTAAGATTACAAAAAAGGTAGAAAGGTAGTATGTCCTCACATATGGGACAGAGGATGTTTTTCATACCATACATTCAGATTATGAAACATTAGCGTTACCCATCTGCGGTATCCATCCATCCATCCATTTTCTGTACCACCTGAAAAGCCTGGAGCCTATCTCAGGAGACTTGGGGCACAAGGTGGAGGCCACACTGGATGGGGTGCCAACCCAATGCAGACACACTCACACACAAATTCACACACTATGAACAATTTGGAAATGACAATCACATGTCTTGGACTGGGGGAGCAAACTGGAGTACCCAGATTAAACCCCCAAAGCATGGTGAGAACATGCAAGCACTACGCACAGAGAACGGAGGCAGGAGTCGAAACCTCAACCCTGGAGGTTTGAGGCAAATGTGCTAACCATTAAGGCACCATGCCCCCCATCTATGGGGTATATGGGGGCTAAATAATCAAGACCTAAAATGATAGTTTGATCCTAAACTGAGGTTATGTATAGTGTTTCTCTGGGTTCTCCAGTTTCCTCCGACCTCCACAAAGCATGGTATTAGGTGGATTGCCGAAGATAAATTACCCCTAGGTGTAAATGAGTGCGTGCATGGTGCCTTGTGAATAACACAAAAGATACCCCTGGTGTCTCTGCCCCTTCTGCTACATTAGATCAGGTGGATCATCTGGCATTACATTAATAGTACTTTACATTTCCCTGAATTTGTCTGTATAGACACACTATTTGCACTAAATTATGAAATTTGACATATCTCTGCTCCTTTATTGCCACCATATTGAGCAGTGTATTGTTGCATAAAGACACAGAACAGCAGTCATGGGAAAGTAGGGTCTCTCTTATTTCTCGTCAAGGGTGTAATATCCTGATTTAACCCCACACTACTATTGCAGCAGATGTTCAGCCATACAGATTCATCATGAAGAAGGAAACAGGTGATTGACGTTTACTGGTGTGGGCAAATGGTGTGGATCAATCGCTGAGCAAAACAGGAAAATGATGTCATGGCAACACACGGCGACATGTTGTGGTGCACATAAATGTTTATCAGAGAGACTGTGACACGGAGTTTGCTTTGTCACTACGACAGCAGAATTGTGTTTCGTGCTAATGAGGTGAGCCGCTGAACAGAAATGGAAATTGAGGCGAGCAGATTTTTGCTGATGTGATCACAGCATGCGCATAAAGAATGATGTGTCATTGCCCATTCATCCTTGACTCCCTCTCTCTCTCTCTCTCTCTCTGGGTAGATGTATGTATGTATGCATGTGGTATTCAGGTGACTTCAGCACAGCTTTGCAGTCCAGAGATGAACTCAAGAGCAGATTATTAATGACATACTGCCGGTGCCTCTCTCTCCTGGGAGGAATTTCTGAAGAACACACTCACGTTTACTTTCAAATGTACACAACATTGATCTTTGAAGAGTCCTGCGAGTCCAACATGCTCAGAAAAGCTGAGATGCTTTTCTGCTCACCACTGTTATAAAGGGTGGTTATTTGACTTACAAGGCTTTTCCGTCTACAGAACGGATGTTTTCTGAGCCACTCTCTATAAACTGATGTGCTAGAAAATCCCAGGAGGTCAGCAGTTTCGGAAAATATCTCCTACAAACTAGATCGAGTTCTTCCGTATGACTGTGTTGAAGGACGCAGCACGACTCTCTGTAATCTATAAGTTTCAGTCTGAACTTAAACATAGTAAATACAGACTTTTTTACTATATTCACCTTGATTATATTATAAGTAAGGGTAAAATTGTATGATGTGATTTTTCACCAAGCTAGAGAAGAAGCGAAAACAGCAGCCATCTGTGAATTTGAGGGCCTGATCTCAGCGGTGAGAGAACAACACAGCTGACACCTCAGACGTGGTGCACCGCAGAGACTCAGACAAGCTGTTCTGGTGTCGAACCGAATGCTGGGTGTGTGTGCAGGAAAGAGACACTTACATGGCTGCAACGATATCAAGACTTTTTAAGGGATGTGTCCAAAAACTATATTTGGTAAATGTGCACTTATATAGCGCTTTTATCCAAAGCACTTTACACTGTCTCATTCACCCATTCACACACACACACACACCAACGGTAGCAGAGCTGCCATGCAAGGTGCTAGCTTGCCATCGGGAGCAGCTTGGGGTTCAGTGTCTTGTCCAAGGACACTTCGGTATGTGGAGTCACCCGGGCCGGGAACCGAACCACCAGCCCTACGATTAGTGGACAACCCACTCTACCAACTGCGCCACAGCCGCCCCATCCATATTTCCTTATCATTTTAAGACCCTGTATCATGACGTACAGTATTCATGCGTTCAATCTCAAAACCTTTTACGAAACGAGATAGCTATTATGAATAAAAAGAGATATTTATAAACATGGTATCTACATCCTTTCAGTTTCACTAGGTTGAAAGATGTGAAAACAGTCACAGGAAAAAAGTGAGACCCGACCAGGCATTTTTTTTTTTTTTTGCAACAAACCTATTGTTTCTCTCAACAGCCAGATGACCTGAACGAGTAAAAACAGATCAGCAGTTTACTCAACCGTAGTTAGCATGCTAATGGAAATTCCCTGTTTGCACTAAGTTTTCTGGTACACATTAGCTGGTTCCCAGCAAAGGGCAACCCAAGAACACACACCATGGGCTTAACGGGATTCGGGAATTGTGAGTTTGCGTTATGATATTAAACAAAACAGCAAAATGAATTGCTACAGAAAAGGGCAGCGAGGTAGCGTGCCGCACACCATTTCTCAAAACGGACGGCGCACCGGAGCACGCATAAATCTAGCCGGCTAGCGCACGACTGCTTTAAAGGCCACAACACAAGTCTTTTTTATGCTTCTCCTCAAGAGCTCTACTCAGCGCCATTAAATTACTGTTGCAAGAGCTCGACTCTGAGGGCCTTTCAGAACTGAGAATATATCGTAATAATCAAAAAGCTCATTAGCAACAGCTGCGTAACTGCCGTGTGAGTAGCAAAACACTGAATCACTGCACATACAATGCCCTCTTGTACTAATTAAATGTGCTTTGGAAATTACTACAGTCATTTGCCCGCTTGTTAATATTATATAGGTATTACAATACGATGCAGAACATTTAATTATTATTGTTAGCAGCATTTATCATGCAAAGTAGAACAACATAGAGAAGGTAGAAAGGAAACACTGAGGCTGTACTAACGTGATTCGTGTTCAGTTGTTAGAAAGTTTTCATATAAAGTAAGATTTGGGCACAATTAGTTGCGAGTGTGCATGTATCAAATACAATGAATGGATTTTTCACATGGGTATGCATACTAGACACATGGAGAGAGAGCTACGATTATGTCACTGTGTAAAATAGCAGTCTTTCGATATAATGTTCCCAATAATTCAAAATAAAAAGAACATTTTGTAGTATGCCATGTTTCCTGCAATATAACCTCATTTTAATGTTGCAAGGCATCAGCTGTTGCTAGCTTGTGTACATTACCTATCATTACTCAAACGATCTTAATGAACTAATTTAACTTGCTCATTTTCAATGCAAACTTTAGCTTACGACTGTAACTTGCTAGGTTAGGCTATTTTGTTTAACTTCATTTCCATTAAACGATATGACGGATTAGTCAATTTGTGGAAAAAAAAGAAGAGATAAAAGGCATAGTTATAGCCGAACCACATGAATGAATGAATGAATGAATGAATGAATGAATGAATGAATAAAGTAATTAAGTAAGTGTTTTATTCCTTTTATACTACATCGATTTGCTAACGATCATGTTGAAATGTGTCATTTCAGGAATGAACAACATGTCATGCTTTTTAACCATTTATAGTTACATTTTACGGTGTGGAATGTTCATTGTCAAGTCTTGAATTGTCATTCTCTCCCCAGCCTGTCCCAAACCCCCGCACTCTCACTTTCCCAAAATTTGTAAATTGCGAAAGTAAAAATGTCAGCCTGTCATGTTAGCAAGAAATCTGAAAGTGCAGAATAAGCCCTTAAGACTTCTGCAAGGCGGAAAGGCTGACACTGGAGACTCCTTACATTTAAAAAAACAAAAACGCTAGGATTCAAACGTTAGCCAGCACTCGTGTCCGAATTGCTGTTATAGTAAATTATTCTGACCAGTCAGATTAACAACAATACTGTGGAATAATTTGTGAATCAATTAGTACACAATGACATTATTTTAGTTCATCATTAACATTCCTTGACCACAATTCAGTCTTACAGAATACACAACACACCACACTGTATATATATATATATATATACAGTGTATATATATATATATATATACAGTGTATATATATATATATATATATATATATATATATATATAGCCTCAGACGCTATGGACACTGCTGTGTTGCAGGCTGACAGTAATGTATTGATCAGCTCCCAGGGCTCTGCTGAGAATTGAGTCTTTATTTGCTTTTTTCATTGTTGTTGTTGTTGTTGTTGTTGTTGATGATGAAGTGCTGACTCTCTCTGTCACCTGGGGGAGCAGGACAAGAAGAAGGTTGTGAATAGTGTTCCTGTGTTTGTGCTCTGAGAGAAATTTTTGAAACTGCTGACACTAGATTTTCTCCACCATTATAAAACACACCGCTTGTCTCCATTCTCTCTTTTTACCTCTCTTTCTCCACCGTCTAACCTTTAAGGGAATACTAGAGCTTTCTGAATCCAATCTCTGTCTACTACATTTGTAGTGTGTACTTGTGTGATTTCTTTATTGAGTTTTTCTTGAATTTGCAGTTTAAAATTCAGAATCTACATGTAAAAAAAAATTCATCAGTGTTCATCAGAAGACCGTTCGGTTTTTTTTTTTTTTTTTTAGAGAGTAACAGTACCAGTGTAGTGGCAGGAAGTCCCCTTCTTCTTAATTTTGTTATGTTATATGCCTTTGTTTTGGTCTCCGCCCTGTCCACTCATTGATCTGTTACTTGTTGCTGTTTCATAGCGAAAGTTGTATCGTGGATTTGTCTCATTAAGCGCGTGCATTGTTTTCTTAGAGTGTTTCCACGCTTGATTACACTCAGGCCTGATTCTGGGCTCATTTGGGGGCGGCACTCAATTTGCGTTCACATAGAAGAATTCCTACCAAAACCGTGGATCGACCGAACAATGCCGTAAGCCACTTTTGTGCATGCAAGTTTTCAAAACTAAGTTGGCACTGAGTTTGCTCGGTTTTTAAAAATTATTCTTTTCCTTTGGCACCAACACTCAAACGATGAAGAACAACAGTTTTTGGATGCATGGTATGTTATCATGCAGGAATACCTTAAAACGTGCAGCCATAATCTCATCATCTTTTTTTGTTCATGCAAGCCACTACCGAGATATACATCTTTCTTGTTTTTGTCTCCTCCACTGATCGTAACAAGCCTTTCCCGCCATCGCAAAACTCGTAACAGGAAGTAACATGACATGTTGAACCAATCTTGTTATTTGTCATGTAGCACTGAGAGTGGATAACTTCCATATACGATATTGACCACACTGCAGTTTGGTGGAAGATCACTATCCAGAGTCAACACAAATGTGAAACGACCTTAGACCACCTTAAGTTTTCGCCTTATGGGTAATCTTGGTTTGATGTTAATTCTTTAACCTTCGCTGTGGACCACAAAAATAATTATTGCAAATAAAACACACACTGATTTGAAACATTCACATCCTGCCCCTCACTCCTGCATATTACATATAACCTACTGTATAATGTTTATGTTTATCAAATGCCCCAAAATCTGCCCTTCTGACTCTGTTTCTGTTAAAACTAAACGCCATATACAGCTTCTTCTTGTCCAGAAAAAAAAAAAATCATCAAAGCAAATGGTCAGCATAAAAATAAAATTAAATGAGTCACCTGGTGAGAAAAACATTACCTCAGAACTGACCCAACCATCTGGTGACAACGGCACACACTGAGAGAGAAAAATACTAATCTGATGCCTCATGCACGATAAAAACAATCCTGCTGGTCTTTTTTAAGGCAGCTCTTATGAAACACGATGCAGTGCTTCACTTCTGGGGTCTGAGAACAAGTCGCTGACCCCTTTTCCCCAATCAGTTTCCTGTTTGGGTCAGTACTATGTGTGTGGGAGTGTGTGGCTGGTTTCTGACATGTTTTTCCTGAGTCCGTCTTTCTCGCGTATACACACAGTCCAGGTGGGTTGGGGGGTGGGGGAGGGAGTGTGGGGGTGCAGGGGTGTTACAATTCCCAACAACTGCAGTGGTCAAGGATATTTATGTTTTCAGCCCCAAAAACATGTTTTCGCCAGTAATGTTCTCGTATCACATCTGGACGCTTATTTACAACACGCCGCTATTCTTCCAGCCTCAGGCTTTAGCCTTTTGGTTACAATGCTCGTAAACAGAGCTCTTGTTTTCCAGTGCCTGCTTCAGAAAGAAAAACAATTTTTTTTTAAGCGAAAAGGGTCAAATTCAGTGTCTGTGAATTCTTTCCACTGAACTTTTCAGGGCTAAATGCCAGGTGCACGTTATCTTTAGCCTCGCAAACAAAGAGGTGGTACAGCAGCTGAAAATGTCCTACTGACGCAATTGAAAATCTAACCAGCCTCAATGGTAAACTTTTCTTCTTCTTTTTTTTTTCCTGTCAGGAAATATTGACATGCCATCCTTCAGGTCTGGAATACAGTAGTACATCCTTTATTCTGTCTATTTTAAATCAAATGCTTGATGTAAATCCTGCAAGACTGATGCAATGATTGTGAGGTTGTGGTAATATTGGTAATGTTGTTAAAGTTCCCTTGCATAGCATTTCCCCAGCTGAGAAATGCAATTACAGTATAGCCGCCTGTGATACATGAAGTAAATATATTCAGATATTGCAACAACGAAGACAAAATATAAGAAATAAGTCCTACTCTGGGCCAGATATTTATATTATGGGTAGTAGGAAGTAAATGGTTCACTGAATACGTAGCATATTTAATGCATGGTTTCAGGTCCATAATGTTAAAAAAGAATGAGAATTTTGCATATGATCAGAAAAACAGTGAAGAGATGGAGATTTATCTAATCAGTCGATTACAATCTTTATTATTGTGCAGACACACAGCTGGCTGGTGTTTGGGGGAAAAAAAAGAAGAGGAGGAAAAAAAAAAAACAAAAACCAAGAGACACTGTAAAATCGGATTCATGCAGATGGCTCGTAAGGTGGAAATCTGTCCGAGCCGAAGTTACACGAGATGAAAATGTGTAATAAGTATCATAATACCACCGTGTTGTTAAATTCTTTAATCTGATTGGTCAGAAGTTGTTGCTTCATTTTCTATAACAGCACTTCTGACTGTAATACTGGTTGCAAGGTTTAACGCATTATTAATTCTAGTACATTATCTTTTCAGTAACGTACACATGGACATGCACAGGACGCATTAAAGTTCCGTTAGTTGTTATAATATGACTATAAATCAGTGTGGCGTTGTTTCATTTTTTATTTTTATGTTAGGATTAGAAAACTGACGTGGTCTAAGAGGAGGATAATAAGACACTTCACATACCACCACACCTTTGTTGACTTTTGTTCGTATATAACAGGGCGCTCCATCGTGTTTTATTCCTTTCTTTAACGTTAGGAAAACAAATAGCGTTTGGCATATTTTTGAAAGACATTAGCGGCATCTAATGCACCATTTTTTAAAATAAGTTCTTTGTCTTCTGCTGGTGTAGCCCATTCACTACAAGGTAGGACATGTTGTGCATGCTGCGATGCTTTTCTGCACACCATGGATGTAAAAAGTGGTTATTTGAGTTGTTTGACTTCCTGTCAGATCGAACTATTCTCCTCTGACCTCTCTCATCAACGAAGCATTTCCACCTGCAGAACTGTTGTTTAGTAGATGGGTTTTGTTTTGGATTTTTTTGCACTATTTTGTGTACAGTCTAGAGTCTGTTGTGTGTGAAAATTCCAGGAGATCAGCAGTTTCTGAAGTATTCAAACCAGCCCATCTGGCACCAGCAACCATGCCACAGTCAGTGTCACAGAGATTACATTTCCCCCATTCTGATTTATAATGCAAAATATTAACTGAAATGTGTTGCATTGCTGCACTGTGATTGGATGATTGGATAATTACATAACTAAGCAAGGGTACAGGTGTTCTTATTAGAGTAGTGTACAACAGAACAACAGACTTTCAAAGGAATCTGGTGTGAAACATCTTATGGCATAGTTAAGGGTTGTAGGTCTTGCTCAAGGACCTTGGAAGTGCTGGGTTTTAAACGTTCAACCTTCCAAGCAGTAAACCAGAACCTTGATCTTGGAGCCATATCCATACCAAAGATTATTTCACTCTAACCTGATTTACTAACTTTCTTAAAAAAACAAAACAAAACCATTTGTAAACGTAAATATTTTCCATTTGAATGACTAAAATGTCACGAGTGCAGTCACACTTGCAATCCATCTCTTTAACTCAGCGAGAAGTTGAAGGGTTAACATCAACACCTTTGTCCAGGAGTTGCTAAGGAAGTGTCGCCTGTTGTGCAGGAAACTGGGAGAGCAGTTTCCTGTTATGGAGAGAGGCTTTTAAAGAGCTACTTTCCTCCAATCAGGCAACAGACGACCAGTTGGGAAACATGCTCGATAGTGCCTGGCGTCTAAGCTGTTCTCAGGAACAGTTTTCTAAATAGTTCACTCATCCGGTGTAACATTATTTGCATGTTTAAATTTAACTTGGTTAGGCTCAATACTTTTCATATACAGCATACGTCTCTGTTTCAAAGCATATTTAATGTTATTTAGTAATTTGACTTATTTGGGGCTCAATTCTACGTATCTGTTCTGTCTGTGCCATCGGTTTTCCAAATATGATGAAGTAACCACCCGTGATGGACAGATATCCCATCTAGAGTGTACTCCTGCCACTAGCCCTGTTCCCAGGATAGGCTCTGAATCCACCGGACCACGATAAAATAGTTACTGAAGATGAACAGATGAACAAGTAAAGGAACATCATAATTCCGATAACTCACTCATTTTCAGGATGCACTTGATCCTGGTCAGTGGATCCATAGTCTATCCCAGCTACACCATGTGCGAGGTAGGAACACACGCTGAATGGGACTCCAGTCAATCGCAAGGCTTGGAAGAAACTACTTGTAGAAAAAGGTGCAAGGAACAAATAATGTCCTCTTTGTTTTTTTCTTAAACCATCTAACATACACTCCAGGCTACTTCTTTTGCTAATGATACTTTAGACAGCCTCTATAGCAAATGTTTTGGCCAAATGACCCCAAATAGACAAATTTTCTGCAACCCCAGGCCTTGGCATTTGGATTTCTTCACATTGTTTACCATCATCATATTCAGCAACTGTTTCGCCATATTTTCACATTCATCCCTCAGCGTTGTCGAGAATCTCCTACGCTAGTGCAGCGTGTAAGGACAGCAAAACAACATCAACAACAACAACAACAAAAATCTAAAATAGCACGTGCACTCCGAATGTAATTGTGGCTTGTTTGAATGTGACTTATACAGTAGTAGTTTATAGATAGGGTTGTGATAGATTTCGTGAGATTCTCTCAGGAAAATCGGTTATAACTGATGGGGACTGGTCCTGACCCCTAGTTTGCTGATGTACACCATGTATTTGAGTAGAATTGAGGTTTTGCATCATATCAATAAGCTCCACATGGTCTGGAGCTCATTACTGGTAGCTCACCCTTACTCGCGTTACACTTCGATCACACGACCCCCAGTGTAAAGTCATCACTATGCACGTCCGTTAAGTGCTTACGAGCTGTTTAGTGCTCTGATTGGTTTGGAGAACTGGCTCGACCTCCTCGGGAAGCGCGCGCGAGAGCACACCTCCCCGCGCACCAAGCGCAGAAAGTGAGGCACGCGCGACGCTCGCGCGGCAGCGAGAGCTCTCTCTCTCTCTCTCTCTCTCTTCTCTCTGTCTCTCTTTCTCTCTGGACTGCAGGGACGACACGAGCCGGCTTTTAAAACCCCTTTTTTTGTTTTTTAAATTATTTTTATTATTATTTTTTATTATTATTAATAATAATATATAGGAAAAGCTATATAAGTAATGTTGAGTGCTCATTTCTTTGTGCAAATGTCCTCGGAGTGACAACAGGATACGTTTGGAAATATTTGTGTTGGATATTCCGGCACACAAGAGGAGAAGGAAACGATGGGGACATTCAGATGCCACGACGGATGACATCCGGATGAAAATGAACACAGGTGAAAAAACTTCACTACTCACTTTCTTACATTATTTTGGGGTTACTGTTTAAAACGAATCAAAGTGTCAAAGGACAGGAGAGATGGCTACTTTGTAAACATTGTGTTTACATTCATGAGTGGGGTTTTTGGGGACATTTCGTTTTTATTTACACCTAACTCTTCAGTGCATAATCTCAGCTCGGTCCAGTAATGACTGTAGATTCGTACTTAAAGGCTGCTGCTGTAATCATAAATACTACCCTGTGCTCATCCCATGACTGTACTCACAATATCCTCACACTGTTTGGGTTTACATTTCAAATCCACACTATAAGTTTCACCTAGAAGAGCATGGGTTCTGTTCTGGGTCCGCTTCACATCCTCGTGTCGTCTCAGGGAATTTTTCGCTACTCCATCGTCACCTCATCAAGGATTATTAAATGGAAATCCAGATTTCCCTGAAGTCACTGTGTATAAATGTGTAATGGGCATTGAGTCTGATTTGAATCAACGTAGGTTATATGCCGTCATTCTGAGTTTTGGCTTCACCATACCCCTTCGCCATTAACGAGGTTTTTGTGTTAATTAGCACACAATATACTTGCTCAGAGAATAACGTCCTAAATTAACCTAGCGCATAATACGTTGACCGTTATGCACAGATGAAAGTGTCAATCTGACTTCCTGTGTGTACACGTGAACATTGCTTATGTCTTCTCAAATAATATATATATATATATATATATATGTATATATATATATATATATATACACACACAAATGACTGAGTGTATCAAGTCCAAGATGGTGCAGCAGTCCATTATTCAAACAAAGTGATTCCTATAATCTCTGTCCATTCCCCTCCTCTCGCTTATCACAGCTGATGCACCTACTACCTCATTATCAGATGGCTTATGTTACACACCAGCTACAGCTGAGATCATGTCCTGTTGGCTTCGCACAATCCAAAGGCCCAGCCTACTGTCTTCCCCCATTCTGTCCTGTTTTAATCGAATTCTTTGTTGCATAATTCATATCCTGTTTTGAACTCAGACGGCTGTATTGTTTCTCTTTTTTATTGTTCTTTGACATTCTAGTGAGAGAAAAAAAAACATTTTCAGAAGAAGAAAAAAGTCAGTCTGAAGGATTTTTTCCCCCATTGTTAGTCATTGGAGGAGCGGCCAGAAGTGCAGTGAAATCGAAAGAAAATGTGAAAAATAGGTTGATTAAGCGTGGCACGACAATAATGTGCTTTATTCCTAGGCACTTCCTGTGCACTGAGCTTCCAGGGGTATCTGCTGGAGTAGTTCATTTGTGCCACTAGGAAAACAACATCTTCGCAGGGAGATCACAAAGTGCACGGGGAGTTTACTAGGACGTGCGTCAAGCCAGGTACTAAATAACAGGAAGAGGCAAAGGGTGTATGAGTTTTGTTAAGAGAAAGGGTGTGTTGCACCAAAGAGGCCTCAAATTCACATTAACCCTCTTTAAGGATGCTGTTTGGTTTTCATCACTGGGGTCGCAAGGTTATTATTTATTTTAGTTTCTGCTGTTTTTGGCTTGGAAAGGTTTTACAAATGGTCTAGGTGCTGACTTAGCATAGACTTGCTTTACTTGGTCCAGATTAGCAATTAGCACGCTAATACAATACTGACATTTGGACAGGAACACCTGTGCAATTATTATTATGATATGAGCTTTTTTATCTATTGTTTTATTATGGCTCTGGCTAGACAGAAGGAAAGTTTCTTCAACAAAATATTGCTTAAAAGAAACTGTTGACATTAGACCATAGTCACATACGATAACATGACAAATTGCATATTACTTGACTATCAGCAGGTATGTGCTCTGAGAGGGAGAGACGATTTCTATAGTTGTCCATGGCATTTTTTGGTCATGGTGTCCATCGCTAGGAATGGGAATACAGGTCATTGGTGTTGACCCTTTAAGATCATTTTCAGGCTGTGTACCCTTTGACCTCCAATTACACCAAACCTCCAAATACTTGACCTGTAATAATACTTTTCTCCATCTGTTTTACAGATTATCAGAAACAACTTCAAGCACCTCAACCAGAGATCCAAAGTCCCCTAGCCATCACAGTGTGCTCCACCCTCATGTCAAGACCTTGTCTGTCTTCCCGAGGTCTTAAACCTCCAGTTGCTCCAAAGCCAAATCTTTCCACTCAGCAAGAAGGTGAACACAGCCAATGCATTGTTAGTAATGGAGATGTTGCATCAGAGTTGGCATTAGCACAAGACAGTGAATCGGAATCCACACAGGATGAAGCTGACCCACCAGGAGAGACCCATAAAGAGGATCTTTCTGAACAGTTAGTAGAGAACCACAACAACCTTGATAGTATTGATGATAAAGAAGCAAATGATGTGTTGCAGATGGGGGTAGAAGAAAGAGATGAAATAGATGCAGAAGGAGATGAGAGCCACTTTGAAGTAGTTGATGCAGGTTCCTTGAATGAGGTCAAAGATGTTATTGTAACTACTGTTTCAGCTGCTATAGACCACATCAAAGAGACCGATGACGTACACCCACAACAAGGCACAGGTGATCCTGATGATACAGCAGATGATTCTGCTGAGAAGGAGACCACCATGGAATACCAAACAGGGGGTGAATCAGAGGCCAACAATGACACACCGAACCCTTATGAAGAAATTGAGGAATCCAACTCAAATCAGTGCAGTCCATATGCAGAGATAGGTAATGTCGAGGAGCTGACATCAGACACTGCTGATGATACAGAGGAACCTTATTTCAATGAGAGAGAGTTCCTCTGTGGAACCCCAACAGAAACTACAGACACTAAGCTATGTGAAGAGGGCACAAATCCAAGTGCAGATTGCAGCACTGAGGATACATCAAATGCAGTGGCTGGATTTTCCTCCCAGGCTATGAATGGCAGTCAGCCCTCTCTGTGTGAGGAGTACCCATATGATGTAATTGGACCTCTGGATGACACCAGTGCATGGCAGCCAGAACGTGCCACCAAAGACGAATCAGGACGTTTCAGATTCTCAGAGGGAGTAGAGGATGCGTTTGAGCCATATTCGGTCATAGAGGTGGTGCCTGCTGATCTTATGAGCACCTCAGATCCTGAACTGGAGTGTACAGATGAGGATTGTAGTGAAGAGAAAGCGAAGGACCCTGAGACAAAGATGGGATCCACTCAAGATCCTTTTTATGTCTCATCTGATGATGTAGCAGAAGCAGAAGAAGAACAGGCTCAGGTGGAGGACAATGTGACTTCATCTGATGAACCCTTGGAGCAGGAGCTTAGGGAAACTTCAAACAGAGATGAAGTGGATGAGTATGCCAACATAGAAGATTCTCTATGCCAAGATGGAGATGATCAGATACTGGAGTGTGTGTCGTCTGAGGATTATGTAGAGATAGGTGACGAAGATGAGCCTGTGGACATGACACGTAAAACCAAAGGAAAGAGCACAAAGGAGCGGTCATCCATTCGCAGACAAAGTTGCGTGAGCAAGAGAAGCAGCTGCCAACCACGTCTTAGACTGTGCGATATTACAGTGCCCCCTGGCCTAGACTTGGGCAGGACTCCTGAGCTAACAAACCGTTTAGTGTTTGCCCACACCACTGAGGCATTTGAGGAGGACATAGAAGACCTCGACTGCCACATAGTGCCTCTTTTTGAGGAATCTGACTCAGATAGTGATGAACACATTTACGAGGAAGCAGGCTTTGACTCAGAAGGAGAGAACTTCATCACTCTGGACAGAAAGACCATTGTGACTCGTTCACGGTCACTCTCAGGGAAAGTACCCGGATATGTCCCTGAGACTGTTCCTGAGGAGACAGGCAATGAGTCTCAGTCTCATGACTACTACACTGTGGCCTTGGACCAAAATGGAGATCTATTAAATGCTTCAGATAATTCAGAGTCCAATCGGATGATTCCTTCACTGAACTCTAGACGTTTTCTGTTCTACCCCCGATCGTATTCTGCGGAGGGCCGAGACATGACTTTGTCTGCTCATTTGGAGGGCA
Organism: Ameiurus melas; assembly: GCA_012411365.1. Lineage (NCBI taxonomy): Eukaryota > Metazoa > Chordata > Actinopteri > Siluriformes > Ictaluridae > Ameiurus > Ameiurus melas. The sequence continues at coordinate 11,560,658 of CM022752.1, forward strand.
GTCATTCCCCAAGAGTGGACGACAGAGTGAAACGGACAGATGACACCCTCTCCTTACCTTGTGTCATCACCTCTTCTGGGAGCTTCTCTCAAAGAAGCCACCAGTCCTCTAGTGGTGTGTCTACACCTACATCTCTTGTTGACATCCCACCACCCTTTGAGCTAGCTTACATCACCAAGAGGCCTATCACAAAAAGTTCCCCATCTCTACTTATTCAACATGAGTCTAATGACAAACCAAAAAAGAAGACATCTTTCAAGCGTTTCCTGGCTCTGAAGTTTAGGAGGAAAACTGACAGCAAATCACTCGGTGATGGGAGTGTGCGTTCTTCCAGATCTTCATCTGAGTCCAGCCACCATGGTCCTGCTCGGGTAATAGAGATGGATCGGAGAAGTAATGGCAGCTCCCCTCAGCTCCAGTCTCGCATCATCAAACCACAACGCAACCCAGACTTTCCCGCCACCTTCATCGTTTACAAAGACAGGCAGAAGAAGAAAGGTGTACCCAAGACCTATGGCAGCAGGGGCATCTCCAGAGTGGAGTCTTTCGAGGAACGCTCCCGGCCGCCCTTCATGCCACTCCCACTCACCAAACCTCGATCCATCTCCTTTCCAAGCGCAGATACTTCAGACTATGAAAACATTCCAGCCATGAGCTCAGACTATGAGAATATTCAGATTCCTCCGGGGAGGCCCACTCGGGCTGTCACCATTACTGAGTTCTTTGACGACCAAAATCGGACAGCAGCTGCCAACGAGAATGACGGTTATGTTGACATGAACAGCTTTGCAGGAATAGAGAACAAAACTACCACACAAGATCAAGAGACAGAGAGGTATGAAACATTTTCATTTATTTTGATTGTTGAAATGTACATAAATATCCTTAATTGTGATACCATGTGGTAGTATAGCTGAGAGGAAATCAACCATATACTTTTCCCTACAAGCTTACAGATGCGTAAAAGATTGAGGTGAGTAAGATCTAAGGATTTTCCTTATCATGGACTGTACACATTGCACCAAAGTGGGAATTGATATTGATTGGTATATAAGTACTCGTAATCGGTTTATTAAGTAGTTTTGGGTAAAGCCGTATTCAGACTGGATTCATTTTACCTGGGGAGGTGGGGGTAATGTAATTATTACCAGAGTTTCTCTGGGATTTCTGTTGGTGAAGATTTCATTATATCCAGAGATTCATGATTTTTTTCAATATAAAGACATTCCAAGAAGGTCTCTTGTCTGTCGTCTGTCTCCAAAACCAAAACGAAACCAAGTCCTGGCCGAGTTTAAAATGCAAAACAATAAAAATACAGACAACAATTTAAACGGACTCCTTAGAGAATGATGCTTCCAGTGGTTTTAGGTAATTTATTGAGTTTCTACCACAGGTGTAGCCTACGTACATATTATGGTAATGTGACCTACTAATGATCAAGCACAACTTGCACAGCTACAAGCTCTGCAACACGCACTTAAAATAAAGGTCAAAACAATCAGTTTTGTATTAAAGCGAGAATAGATTTTTTTTTTAAGTATGACATCCATGCGTACATTCCAATTTCTATTGCTTATTCAGATATTGCTTGTGCTTTGTGAATCGATCATCATTACTACAGACATCTTCCAGCATTACTTAACAGAAATAAATCTGGAAATCGTATCCTGTCCAAATGGTGCTCAAGACTTAGTTTAGTACTGCATATAAGTCCCTCAGTGGCATGTTAGCACACTATAAGTCATAGGAGAGTTCTCATGTTGGGAATGTTGAAAGCTTTTCCGCCAAACACAATGGCAGTACCATCACAGAAGTTTGGAGGAAGCGTTGGCCAAAACAATGTAACAGGAAATGGGATCAGTGCTTGGCCGGTCTGATAGCTCTGCCTTCACCTCTCTGTCTGAGAATACTCCTGCTAATACTTGCTTGCAGAACAAAAAACACTGTGTTAGATGCTCAATGGTAGGCACGTTTCCTAGCCAGATTTAGACTGTGATATTAATGTTTTCAATATAAGTCCATTTCTGTACTAATGGGCAGGAAATTTCTCATTATATTAAATTTTTTTTTAATAATTTACAGTGCACCAAAGGTCAATTGGATTTTAATTCCCTCTTAATCAAATAACAGTTTTTGGTGTAATCAAACTTGAGCCCGCGGTCATAAACAGCTGTGCAGACGATGTGCGAATTATGAAATTGTTTACCCTTCGTATAATACACTCAGAGGCTACAATGGGGTTTGATTAATAACCCATGTGAGACAATATGGATCCAGATGTGAATACGCTGCTAGCACCTGCTTACCCAGGTTTCCAATCTGTGTGGTACATTAGAAGAGCTGCCTGCAGGGTACATTATAGGCTCTTCGGGTTCAAGAAGATGAACTGTGCTTGAGGGCTTATCTCATTTTCTCATTTGTTGGATTTCGTGGTTCTTCTGGTGCAGTAACCTCAGTGGATGCACACTGGAAGACGCCAGATAGAACTGGTGTTATGAATAGTGGGGCAAATGAAGAAACTGGATTAGAATCTAAGGTGATTTTTCACTTTTATTGCAGTCTGTGTTCAGAATGCTGAAGAGGAGGAAATGAGAACGAGTTAGCAAAAAAAGGTGTGTTTTTTGTAGTCTTGGAGAAGATTTTACTTAATTCATATTATTAAGGATCTATCAATGGAGGTGGACTGATACACTTAGAGTGGCTGGTTTGTGATTGTGCAGTGCTTTTACTGTTATTCCATTAAGCCTGGTACAGAAGATCTAGGATGGTTTCCGACATAATATTAGTAATAATAATAATAATAATGATAATAATAATAATAATAATAATAATAATAATAATAATAATAATAATAGTAATGCAGTGCGACTCTTTGTATTATGGAACATTTTTGGGCTTCAGGCTGAGAGAGCCTTTACACGAGCATGGAAAGGGTCAATCTCTAATTCGTCTATGGCCAAATTACCCTCTCTAGTCTCTTTTCTTCCGTATGAAAACCCTGGAGTCATCATTACACACCTCTGGTAAGTGTTCTCCAATGGTGACACAGACACTAACCATTTTAAATGGCCACCAGGCATCGCTTTAATCTGATTTCATCAGAGGAACATTGGAGAAATGTGGAGAAATCATTTTCATTCTTGCCGTGTATCATTCATATTGTTTAGCACTAAATGTACAATGAATCGGCCCACCAATACAATGGCACAGGGGCAATCTTTGCACCTCGTTCTTCGTACACAACACCTCAGAGAGATAAGGCCCCTGTTTTTTGGATTGCAATTTTCGACCCTTATTCTCCTTCTGTGTACGTGTCCGTATCTTGACGGAAGCCTCCACACTGTTTACATGCCACTCTGAGCATCCTGCAGAGAGCAGTCCAGTGAGCCCGGGGGCCTTTTCTCCTGTTGACATTATTGATCTCTCTCATTGTGCGTCCACAATCTTGCTGTGTTTTGTTCTGTCTGCACTATAAAAAAGACAGGCCCTCTTAAACACCCTTCATCTAGTGTAGATGAAACTGCTTTGACCTGGTTTTGTTGGCAGAGAGATGTTTTAACACCCTCGGGTAAAGAGGTTGACATTGCCCCTGCTGCTGGCAGAGGCTCAGTGACAGGACTCATCGATAAGTTTCATACCCTGGTCTATCAGAAGGTTCCTCTTGTTGGGTTTGTTATCAATTGTACCATGCTATGATTAAGAGGCTGTGAACCCATAAAAAACTATTGGTTTTTTTATATTTTGGAAGTTACACCTGGTCGTTTCATGCGTCTTGCAACCACATCTGATTGCACTTGGTGTCTCTGGTTAGTCAGATTCAAATCCATTTCCTGTATCAAAAATAATATGCAAATCAGCTCATTTGAATTGAGCACTGTGCTGTTCCTAATTTCAAGTTGTTTTATGCAAAAGAGGGTGTGGCCTGTTTGGTTCACTTTCTTCAAGCACACTCATGGACCATGTGACTTATGTCATATATCAGTTTGTCAAAGATGGACGCATTGTTTACTTGTATAACATCTGGCAAATATGTGTTTCACATTTGAATTTATACTAAATGCATTTTAGATGCTTTTACTTTTGTACTTGTATGCAGATGATCCAGACAGGTACATAAATCTCCCAGGTGTAAATGGGGTCTTAATAAAATAAAGTATAATAGGAATATGAATGCAAGTTTTTGTGAAATAAATGTTTTATTCTGACATTTCACTCAACGTCTGTAGTCTGTAGTATGCTGAATTTGGCAAGTTGTAGTGCAGTGATTATTATTTGTATGGTTGATAATAAGGAAAATGAACAGAAACAGCACAATATGATTAATGCAGTGCTAGTGCAGAATGACTGAACACTCTTCTTTCTTTATTCTAATATTGAATATTAGAATTGTGTAGAGCTGGTTGTGGTCCTGGAGTCACAATGGAGTTGAAATATTAGAATGAAATAGTTCCAAGACGTCCTGCATCAAGAAAATCAACCCAAATACACAGCGAATTTAACGCTGGCTTAAGTATTATGAGAGTAATGGGACTTCTGTTGCAGAATGTATTCATGGCTCGAATCTGTTTGAATGGTCAGGTTCAAGACATGCTCAATGTTTTTAGAGAGAATTTGTGCCAGTCTACAGGCTTTTTGATTTAGATGTCTGAAAACTGTAGCAGAAGGACATCAGGCATCAGCTCTATGTTATATATCCATCATTGCATATTGGTGCGGTCCGGTCCGGTCGAGCTCATTCCTGGTACCCGACCTTCTGAGCTCATTACCAGGTGGTCCCAAGGGAGGAAACCTTGTGTTTACAGGAAATGCTAGACAGGGGCGAGGCGACAGGGTCAGCGGGATGGGGTGGAGACAGGCAGAACTCATTTCCCAGACTCCCCTGCATCCCTGGACAACAACGCAAGGTGTGGCTCAGCCAGGAAAACCGGCGCACCGCAAAGATGTTGTTGTTGTCATGGTTCCCAGCCCTCTGTGTGTATAAAGATTTTATTACAGTAGTAGTGCTTTTACAGTGTGTTATGTGGCTGGGTGCTATAGCTCGTGCAGTCTACAATATATATATATATATATATATATATATATATATATATATATATATATATATATATATATATATATATATATATATATATATATATATATATATATATATATATATTATAGCAGATCTGACAGCAGGGCTGGCTACTATATAAGTAAAATCAAAGTTTTTTATATGAACATACACAGATCTTTTAAAAATGTTATTATATAACAAAGTGTATTTGTTGATATGGTGAAATTTTAGGCAAGAACTGAATTGGAATTGGAGCTATTCATTATTCTCTCCACCCTGATTCCAACTGAAGAAAAACAGCCCCAAAGTATGATGCTGCCACCACCATGCTTCACCATGGGGACGGTGTTCTTTTGGTGATGTGTTGTGTTTTTTTTTTTTGTGCCAAACATATCTTTTGGTATTATGGCCAATACTTTGGTACCATCAGACAATAACACATTGTTCCACATGGTTTTGGGAGATTGGATGTGTCTATTTATTTATTTATTTATTTATTTATTTATTTATTTATTTATATGTTAAAACGAGACATGTTTGATGTCCACAAATTACCTTCCTTATAAATGTAACTTGAGTGAAGAGAAGCTTATAATGACAAAACGCATACAAGTTTCTGTTCAAATTTACGCAACGCGTTTTTCCGTAGCTAAACATGACATTGTGTGGAGATTTTATTAACACTATTGCTACTCCTCATCACAAATAGATCAGACACACGACGGTTAACACACTTGCTTTGTTAGCCAAACACATGCCAGTCTCCGATGTCTTCTTTCTGCATTTCTCCCTCAAACACGTTACAATATTGTACTTTTCCTCACTTAATAGACGCCCACTCATCATTCTCCCCCTGCCATCGTCTGCATTTAAATTCCCTCAGTTATGTGAAATGACGTCTGGTAATGAAGCCATTCTAGCAATGCTTATCTTCTGTAATAGTGCTATCGCATGGAGTGGAAGATAAAAGCACTGGCTGTTAGCACTTAAAGTTGAAATCAATTGCATTACAGACTGTATTACAGGCCTTCACCGAAAGCAGACAGACAAAAAGCGCACACGGTGATGTTATAGCATCGGAAAGCCGTGCAATCTGGCAGTAATTTAGGGCTCTAAATTTAGATCCTGGCTGTTTTAAGGCACGGTGGTTAGGGAAGACGCTCTCGGTGCCATAATTGCCTCGGTTTAATGATGATTTTAAGAGGACAGGAAATGAAAAGAGATTATGCAGGAAGTTTAGTGTTTAGTGGAACAAGATTTTCAGAAATGGGTGCGTATAGAAAAAATGGGCTGAATTGAGGAGGTTTAGAGTTTAAATAAGAGGGGGGGGGGCGGAGACTCTTGTTTATGATTGATGCTGCATCAAACATTTTCCATAATTGTTATTTAATTATGAAGTCTCTAAACAAACTGCATAATATCTGTTATTTATCAGAAAATGAGAGCTTGGTAAATACACTTCATCACACTGCATGTGGTGTGTGTGTGTGTGTGTGTGTGTGTGTGTGTATAGCTCACGACCTTGTGAGGGATGAGTATGAGGTGCAGCTGGGCACCTTAATGACCCTTTGTACACAGGAGACAGGTGATGTGTCATACATACACACACACACACCACATACCCACACACACACAAACGACACCCTTTGACCTCCCGACAATCGCATCACCCTTCAGCAGTATTTTAAAATCATTAACGCACCTCTCTGAGGAGAATATATTTACCTTATACATGATGGATCTGTGTGTACATGCGTAGTTCATGTTTCAGTGATCGAGTGTGTGAGGGTGTGTGTGTGCCATTCCTGTATGTGTTTGTGCACAAAGTGTTCCAGTGTGCTTCCTGTATGTGTGAGGGTGTGTGTGTGATGAGAGAGAGACAGACAGAGAGAGAGTAGAAGACAATCATGTGACTTTGACTGTATGTAAAGAACATTAGGTAAGAACTGGATGTTTTTTCTCTGATATTAAGTCTTTTATACAGATATACAGATCTAAAGCCACAGTGACACTGAAAGCAAGAAATCAGATTCCCATGTGTTTCACCATATGGCAGAATGAACTCCGAGCTTATTATTGATATAATTCTAACTTATTATCTCATTTTTTTCAAGCTATGTCATTATTTTTGACTTAATATCTTGTCATTTGAACATAATGTGTCAATACTTCACGATATTCCATTGTTTTGACTTAATATGTCATACTTTCCACTTATTATCTTATTATATTAACATATGCTAAGATATTTTGACCTAATATCTCATTATTGTGTCTTAGCTAATATCTCATTATTTTGTCTTAATATCTTGTCTTAATATCTCATTATTTTATATTAGCTAATATCTCATTATTTTGTCTTAATATCTTGTCTTAGTATCTCATTATTTTGTCTTAATATCTCATTATTTTGTATGAGCTGATATCTCATTATTTTGTCTTAATATCTTGTCTTAGTATCTCATTATTTTGTCTTAATATCTCATTATTTTGTATGAGCTGATATCTCATTATTTTGTCTTAATATCTTGTTATTAGACTTAATTAGTTTCATTAGTTCGAGATAGTTTGACTTAATGACTCATTATTTCAAGGTTCACTTAACTTTTCTGACATAACGTCAAATAGTTATTAGCTAAGAACAACAACATCACACTTCTGTATTAATACGACACGAATGGACCGTTCGTGGGGGAAAATTCGCGCAATTTGAGGTCGATCGGTGAAACATAAAAATTGTAATAAATTTGAAGGAGAAAATGCAACATGCCTTGATAGGTTTGTTAGATTGACAGTGACTGAAAGCATATGAAAACACTAATCCTGACCATAACTTGACCTTTGGAGCTTTTTATACAAATTAGCTCATGCAAATAGTTTTTATGTCTTGTAACTTTTTGTATTTGTATGTACTGAATATTTGTATAAATTAGACATACTTCCTTAGTTGAGCATAGCCATACTGTTAGTGAATATCTCACTCCCATTGCAGCCTCTGTGTTCAGCTGTATAGGACAAAGTGAGACAAAATGAGCTCAAATCATGAAATTTTGAAGCATTATGCTAGATGTTCATGGCTGCACAAGCATCTGTGTATTAATGCCATCCCTGCATATTTGTTCCTTGGGGCCGTGTCTGTGCTTCAGTGCTCTAACTGCCCACTGCTTGCCTACTGAGCTCACTTTCACCCCCTGCCTGTTAGTGCCTTCCCAATCTGGCCCCAGCCATGCGTGTTACAACTCCAAGCCACAGAGGAGACGAAGAGAGAAAACGATTCACACCAGGATTGGTCCAAATGAGGGGAGGGAATAGGTTTTTCCTTGGCAAAAGGATCATTTCTGCTCTGTTGGACATTTTGGTCGCTGTTTAATACAAAATATGTTCTTTTGAGACGTTTATGTGAGGTTTATTTTCATCTGAAAGCCACAGAAAGGGCACTCAGATTGGTAATAGGGGTGTATCATGGCTGCGTGGTGGCCTCTTGGCTCTCTGAGCAGTTGGAGTGTAGAGTGGTACGGTCGATTAGCTCAGCAAGCAGTTGGGGATGTTACAGTTTTGTCGCTCTCTGAAGTGCATTTAACGTGTCAGCTTGTGGCAGTAGAGTGAAACCAGCGTGGTGTGTGATTTACCAGTTTGACAGATTGGGATTACGCCTTCGGGTTTAGAGCGGAAATTAGAATCGGGAGTTATTCAGGAGCAAAAGACGAGGATTGAACAGAATCGCCGTTTAACCGAAATGGTATATTTTTGAAAATGTAAAAAAAAAAATTGGAAATATTTGTGTGAAAATGGACAAGAATGAACAAAGATTCTGAAAATCGTGACCAAATTAGTGTATTCAATCAATTAAATTAAATAGCATAGCAAATAGATTTTTTTATAACATACAGTCAAATGCGAAATAAACCATCAAACCAAAAGGGTTCCTTAAGGATTCGTTGGATAATTCCAATGGATAAGTTCTGAGCTTCCTAAAAATGTTCTACTAGGAACCTTTTCTACTTGACAAACACTCTGTTGTAAGGTGCTACGTAACACCTTTAAGGGGAGTTCCTAACACCTTTAAGGGGGGTCCATCAGTAGGGTTCCTACTGATGGACAACCAAAGAACCCTTAAGCATAGATTCCTAGATTTTCTCTGAATGTAGTGTTTTAGTGAGGCTGTGTGAATTTGAGAGGGAATGAAATCTTTGATTTCCTGCAGAATACTTCATCAACTTAAGCAGTGTTCACGGGTTGGCTAGCCACAAGATTGGGCTTGGATTTCAAAATCCAACAAGATTGTAGTTTAAGATTCTACAGAATCCAAATACAGACCTGTAATGCTTTATTATGATGAAGACTAGAAAAGATTTTATATTATAGTTTATAGGCACCTAGGAGATAATGTTATGATGTAACTCTTATGTTATGATGAAATTCTCTCTCTTTTTGTGTTTCTGTCTATTATTTTTCATTCTCTCTCTCTCTCTCTCTCTCTCTCTCTCTCTTTCTTGCTATCTCTCTCTCTCTCTCAGTGCGTACACAGAACCTTTCCCAATGTGTCCTCCCCCTGCATCACATTTAACAGAGGAAGACCACGGACGCACGTCTGAGGAGGAGGAAGGATGCGCTGATCAATGCTTTGACAGACAGGTCAGATAGACCAAAACAACAATTGGATCAAGTTTTTTGTTGTTGTTTGTTTGTTTTTTTAGTTTAAAGCTTTTGTAATGCTGGCGAGAAACAAAATGATGGTACTTGTTCAATGGGTTTACAACCAGATGTGTCTTTTTTGAGTTCTAAGTCTATACTTTTACTTCCTTAATATCTAAGGGATTAAACATGACAAGATTGTACTGCTATAGGAAAAATAATAAAGGATAAGATGGTGTGATGCGGTCTGGCACAATATTTTCCTATAACAGCACATTTCAGGGTGTTTTATTTCTCTTAGACCACAGCAGGCATTTATCAAGTCAATTTTTTCATTATTCAACAACACCACGCTGTACTTTTCATCTATTTATAGTTATGTTAATGTTGTAGAACGTACACAAAACAAGTCTGTTCCCTCATGAGTCACTCTTTCTCTCTCTCTCTCTCTCTGTCTCTCTTTCGCTCTCTCTCTAAGACAAAAAGATGCATATATATATATATATATATATATATATATATATATATATATATATATATATATATATATATATATATATATATACACACACACTGTGGACGGCAAAAGATGCAGATTTACACAAAAACAGAAGTAATCAAATACTTTTTCACAGCGATGTATTGTATGTTTAATAGTCTATACATTCTTTTTTTTTTACTGTTATAATAAGTTGTAGGTAATGAGTATAAAATTGTACTCCAAATCACCGTCTCTGCGCTGAATGTATTCCCCTGACCTGTAAATCTGAACTCGTAATCAAATTCTCATACGCTCTCTCAGACAAAAACAAGGAGCCTCCCTCTATAAGTGGAATTCCCTGTGTGTGCACTTTTGTCAGGTTGAGATTCATATTTCTCCTGTCGGCCATTTTCCAAGCACGGAGACAGCGGCACTCCACCCGTTCCCCCTGCCCATGCGGTATCAGCCCAGACCCTGGCCTTGTGACGCACGCTTCCTTGTTTTCTTCAGCTTTAAAAAGAAAAGCAAATCAAGGGCTGAGAATGCTCCAGCTCAGCCCAAGATAGCAGGATAGATAAACATGATAGCAAGCATTTAAAGAAAAAAAAAGGTAAAAAACCTGGCAAAGAGGTTGTGAGCTACACTGAGCTGTAGAACAGGTTATACAAAAATGGTTATAAGTGATTAATTTGTTTATTATGAGAGAAAATCTCAATCATTTTATAGACAATCTTCTAAAATTTTGTAATAGTATGTAACATAATAATAAATCCTGATAGTGGTGTATTATGTATTTTATGTATTGGTATGGTATAAAAAAAAGTGTGAGAGATTGAGAGTCTAACACGTCTAAGACAGTCATACTAACACAGTCATAATATAGCAGCACTAGCAGCACGTTTAATTGTGCATTTTTTTTATATTTTAAAAAGCACTCTACTGACCATTTTCTTTTCACAGTGGAGTTGAAAAAGTTCCGAAAAGCATCAAGTCATGTCACGAGATTTTGTTACTTTAAGTTGGAAGACGAGTGAAAAAGCAAACAAACATGGAGGACAGGGTGCTGGTGAAAAACAAGTCTTTTTAGTGAGCGATCATAAAGAGATTCATGACATGTTGAATCAAAAAGAGTCTCAGATCTGCATTATATAAAGGGAACCTCAGATCTACACTATATACAGGGAACCTCAGATCTACACTATATACAGGGAACCTCAGATCTACACTATATACAGGGAACCTCAGATCTACACTATATTCAGGGATCCTCAGATCTACACTATATACAGGGAACCTCAGATCTACACTATATCTAAGGAGCCTCAGATATACACTATACAGTATACAGGGAACCTCAGATCTACACTATATACAGGGAACCTCAGATCTACACTATATACAGGGAACCTCAGATCTACACTATATCTAAGGAGCCTCAGATATACACTATACAGTATACAGGGAACCTCAGATCTACACTATATACAGGGAACCTCAGATCTACACTATATACAGGGAACCTCAGATCTACACTATATACAGGGATCCTCAGATCTACACTATATACAGGGAACCTCAGATCTACACTATATCCAGGGAGCCTCAGATCTACACTATATACAGCGGAACCTCAGATCTACACTATATTCAGGGATCCTCAGATCTACACTATATACAGGGAACCTCAGATCTACACTATATTCAGGGATCCTCAGATCTACACTATATACAGGGAACCTCAGATCTACACTATATCTAAGGAGCCTCAGATATACACTATATACAGGGTACCTCAGATCTACACTATATCCAAGGAGCCTCAGATCTACACTATATACAGGGAACCTCAGATCTACACTATATACAGGGAACCTCAGATCTACAATATATCCAAGGAGCCTCAGATATACACTATACAGTATACAGGGAACCTCAGATCTACACTATATACAGGGAACCTCAGATCTACACACTATACAGGGAACCTCAGATCTACACTATATCTAAGGAGCCTCAGATATACACTATACAGTATACAGGGAACCTCAGATCTACACTATATACAGGGAACCTCAGATCTACACTATATACAGGGAACCTCAGATCTACACTATATCCAAGGAGCCTCAGATCTACACTATATACAGGGAACCTCAGATCTACACTATATTCAGGGATCCTCAGATCTACACTATATACAGGGAACCTCAGATCTACACTATATTCAGGGATCCTCAGATCTACACTATATACAGGGAACCTCAGATCTACACTATATTCAGGGATCCTCAGATCTACACTATATACAGGGAACCTCAGATCTACACTATATCTAAGGAGCCTCAGATATACACTATATACAGGGTACCTCAGATCTACACTATATCCAAGGAGCCTCAGATCTACACTATATACAGGGAACCTCAGATCTACACTATATACAGGGAACCTCAGATCTACACTATATCCAAGGAGCCTCAGATCTACACTATATACAGGGAACCTCAGATCTACACTATATTCAGGGAACCTCAGATCTACACTATATACAGGGAACCTCAGATCTACACTATATACAGGGAACCTCAGATCTACACTATATCCAGGGAACCTCAGATCTACACTATATACAGGGAACCTCAGATCTACACTATATACAGGGAACCTCAGATCTACACTATATCTTGTCTGACTGGATTATTTCAGAATTGCAAGATGATAGAAATGCAAAGTGTAACCTGTGTGTGTGTCACAGTGTTTCCAGAAGCTGTTGGATTTAAAGTGAAAGCGCTACATCACTCTCTGATGTCCCAATCACTATAACAAACTGCCTTGACCTCCTAAATATAGACATTCTGCAGTGACAAGCGCACACAGCCGCCTGTGATTAGCCTGCAAATCAATGTGTGCTTTGTACTTGCCACAAGCATGGCCCCTCATCCATAATGTATTTGTGCCCGAAAGCAGTGCGTTTGAGAAAGCTTTCACATTTATGTTGCGCCTTAATGAAACGATCCGTCTTCTTCTGACAGGGTCGGATTAAAAAAAAAAATCAGATCAGTGTGTTTTCTCACTCAGTCTCTGTCACGCACTCTTTCCACTCTTTCTCACTTCCGATTTGTTTCCGGCTGGGGTTTTATTCTCTCCCACTTTCTCCGCATTTAGCATGATGGAACACTTTAAAACCCTCCTCAAAACCCGTCTCTTGTGACTCTTTGTGTTTTGTGTCTTGCAGATTGATGGCAGATCCAGAGCATACTATGTTGCCAAAGAGCTACTGGATTCGGAGAGAGAGTAAGTGTGTGTTCGAAGATTTTTGAGCCAGTGTGAACAAATAATATTACAGGTCACTTTCGAGAGACTAAATCAGGCTTCTTACTTCCACAGTTAAGGTTGAACTTCCCGTGTAGGTGTATATAGAGAGTGTATTCAAATGATACAGTTGCCTAACATCTTGCTCATCAACGTGTTTACTAAGGCATAGTCTCTCTGACAGATTAGCACGGCACTATCTCTGTAAACATGCTCAATTTCCACAATGCGTCAATTAGCATGATAAGGAAATTGCTTGGTATTATTGCAATAATGCGCTCATCGATGCATAACATTCATCCTCCAACTTGTGTCTCCTTATAAGAGCTTCGAAATGGCCTGATTCAAATAAGATAATGGGCAATTCCAGCCTTATAAATGTGAGCTCATATTGACTTGTAAAGAGGATCATTGCCTTTGTGAAGCCCGTCTGCCTCCTCCTGATGACGTCCTTACAAAAAGAACATGTTAGCTCAAGTTACAGGTTTACACAACATTATATAAGGAATAAAGCACTTTAGAATGTGTTGTTATAGGAAAATAACCCCTGACAGGGTGGTGTGATGCGGCCCATCGCAAAGCGGAGTTGCTGTTTGTTCAGATTAGAGAATCTTCAGGTTACGATTCTTAAGAAGAAAGAAAGTGAAAGTACACAAGGAAGACTGCGCCCTCGCCCCGCTGCACACTTCCTGCACCAAGCTTGGGAGAGTTTGCCAAATAACACACAGACACACAAAGTTCAAATGGCAAAGCATCTATTTTATTCCAAGAAAGGCAGAGTTTATATAAGGTGACTTCTCCAACCTTCCTGGGGTTGAGGCTTTTCTAGTACTGTATCACCTGGGGAAAAAGGGAGTAGGTTTCCCTGCAGGTAAAGCAAGAGAAGCAAAGACATTACCATGCACATATTTAGTGCACGCATCATGTACTCATAATCCCACTGAGAGTCCTTATACAGTTCATTTTACTAATAGTATAACTGTATTTAAATCACCCTCATTAAAGTATCCCTTTCTAGGATAAGGATGCCTTTGACCCCATATTAGATTATTTTCCTATAATCTGAAGTGTTTTATTCCTCTACACCAATATCGCCAATGATTACATATTTTTATTTATTAATGAGTGATACATCATGCTTTTTAACCATTTATAGTTACACTTCATGTTGTGGTGCATGTTGGGTGACATAACTTATCTTATAGCAACTAAAAACACAGTCATTCTATCACTAGTATCTCTCTCTCTCTCTCTCTCTCTCTCTCTCTCTCTCTCTCTCTCTCTTTTCTATCTGAAGACCTTAATTGCTGGAAAACATATTGACCCTTACAAAGCACTGTCACTGGAGACTCCTTCCATAAACGTCAAATTAACATCTCCTAACAGAAAGCTTCACTTTATCGATGATTTTCCTCCTTCGTAAAATAACAACACGCTCACGATTACATATCAGAATGAGTGCGCACCTGTCCGAGCTGCTGTTATCAAAAATGAATCAGCATCCTCTGATTCGAGGATGAACATGGTTGTGGTTTAAGTAAGCTAAATGTAATGAAAAATCAGATTTTTCCAATTATGTTTCTTTTTTTCTTTCTTTCTCAATGTGATCACAGACATGTGAAGACACTGAAACTACTTCAAGAGGTAAGACCCCATAGCATGTTTCTCCATGTTTCCCCTGTCTTATTTTCATATTTTGCTACATAATGAGTATTTAGTGTAACATTTTGTGCTTATGTGGCTAACTGGCATGCTGGGGGTTTGTGCAGCGTTACCACCCACCGTTTTAAAAAGCCAGTTAATTACATTAGAGCGCCAGTGCTGTCTTCATGGGAATTTGTGCTAATTTCCAATGCCGCTCCGACTCCTAGGGGGTTTATTGTTGCTGTACATCGCCTCACTTACGTGGATAGTACACGAGGATGAGTGGCATTAATGAGAGGAGTCTGTGTTAATGTCGCAGTTTAATGTGTGTAAATGAATATGTTAATTAGAACATTTATTATCTGCTGGTTTACAGGGAGCAGATAGCACAACATTGGAGGATGGTAATTGTTTCTTGTATGAAATTTCATTTGAGAGTCAGTTTAGATCGAATCAGAAACGAATGCTGAAACGTTGTGTGTTTCGTGAAAGTCAATCATGCCGCGAGTAATCTGATAATGGGAAAATTCGAAAATAGCACCCTTCTTCTTATTTCGTGACATTATTTCAGACATTATTAAAAAACCTGTGTACTCTATAGTGAATAGTGTGTGGATAGAGAAATATCCAATAATCGGATTTCTATTGAAATGCATGATACAGAACCCAAATGAACAAAACCCATGGTTTCCAGATTTTCTCCCTAGTCTGTTCGAATGCCAGTCCCCACCCACGATCCAGCTCTCCCCTATCACACGAGGGTGAAGGCCGAGCCGTGCTTCCCCTGTGACACATACTGCATCACAGGGCAGCATAACACACTCGGAGGAAAGCGCTATCCGCCCTCTTCCTCATACACGAGGTCACAAACTCATACGATCAGCTAGTGCCACTGTGATTGACAGGGGAGAGACACTTTTTGCTCCCTGAAGCATTAAGAATAACTTTTGATAACACTAGACATGTATTCTAGCAAATTATACACGCAAGCGTATTATTACTTCCTGGGCAGCTCTTTTCTTTACGGTTTTGTAGAAAAACTAAAGATGTTAGATTGATGCTGTATTTGCTGAATGCGCTGGTCATTTGGATTAAAATCCACGCGTCTGATATCTCCGATAACCGCTTTATGACGATAAAAATACCATAGTGAAATGAAATACCATAGTGCGCTGTCTACATATCATGACCCATTGACTTTTCTGGTAATCAGATAATAATTGCGTTATTAGTGTGCTTGTAAACACGCTCAGTGAGAGGCTCCTAATTGCTGATGCCTAAGCAGAAATGACTGCGTACACACAAGCGTGAGCACACACGCACACTCACACGCACACACACACACACGTGAGCTATATAGCTTAGGTTTATCAGTGTTTGTCCAGTTAGTATAACTTCCTTTCCTTAAGAGCATCACCTTGAAAATGTCATTACTGGTGTGACGTGGTCTCTACGCACATGCTTTGTGTGTGTGTGTGTGAATGTTCAGGAACAAAATGTCCTGATTATGTAGGAAACAACAGGGGTAGGCCAGCTTGTCTCAACCAGCAAGATAGTCCTGACGAAGTATTTTTTTTCTCCACATATGGCTTCATATACAGTAGATACAATATATAAATAACGTAAGTGTATCTTTACATGCATGGTTGTGTGAATGTATGTGCAGCCTAGAAATAGAGAGAACAAAGGAGATGTACTTATAACCCTTTGAAATGTTATGACAGTGACCTTGGCCCAACTTTTGTGCATTGTTTTTCTTTTCTTTTCTTTTTTGCCATTAATTAAACCTACATCGCCAATTATTACACACAGAGGGGCCAGAGTGAAAGAAATAATGTAAGGTAGCATAATTTATCAGAGGCCACAGAGCTCTGAAGCAGTTGTGCTGTCCTGATGTAAATTACCATCCTTTATATTCAGCAGTATAATTGCCTCATTTGAATAAAATAGGCGCTAGTCTCTACAATTGCTTATCAGTTCGCTACTAAAGAATGCTAATGGTACTGTATACATGCAGATTGTAGTGCATTGTATTGGCCCATATGACCCTCATTTACATGCATAAGCTACTATATTTGCATTATGTAACATCCAAGGAGAAGTGTGAAACGATTATAGATCTAGTTGTATGTTGGAAATTCTTGGCCTTAATATTGATACGCTATTAATATTTATGTAAGATAGCACAATTAGTGTTAATGTGATAAGATATAGACGCCATTAATCACAGAGTCTGTAGTGTATTGAATAGCAATGAGATGCAGCGAGAGGAGGAGTGGAGTCACCTTGATTAAGGTCTCCGATGCCGGCGTTAAATCAGTGTTTTGGTTTTTTTTTCTCTCCCGTCACTGGCGACTTTGAGGACCCTACTGAATATGGATTTGTGTAAAAGTTTACGTCAAGCCCTAGAGTTCCTGGGAGAAGAAGACCTAAATGGTGCCTCCTACTGATGATACAACACACAGTCTACATGTAACTCTTCCTTGTAATGAAGTAGAGTAATGAATTACAGCTCAGATTCTTCAGTTTTGTTTTGTTTTTTTTGTTTTTTAATATATTTTTGTTACTTCTATGCTTTTAAGCAGTTAAGAATTAGCCTACATTCCAATACATATATATATAGCTTGAACATAGGCAAAGTAGAAATATCATGAAGTTGAAATATCATGAATATAGGCAAAGTCAATCATTTTTTCTGTTTATTATATCGTTTTAAAAGATTTTAAAAGTCTATCTCTGCACTATAAAACCGGATAAGTTCATTTAACTCAAAAAATTCGAGGAAACTAATTACCTCGAAATTTTTACGTTGATAAATCGATTTCTTTAAGCCAAATACACTTCAATATAACAAAATATTAACTCAATTAACTCTAATTAAGTGTATTTGGCTTAAAGAAATCGATTTATTAGCTTAAAAATTTCGAGGCAATTAGTTTCCTCGAATTTTTGAGTTAAATGAACTTATCCAGTTTTACAGTGTGAATATTTTTGACTTGTTTCAAGCTTGAAATTGTTTTATTATATTGGCAGGTCACTTGGCTTATTTGAAAGGTTTCTTTCTAGACACAAAGCAAAATTATCAGCCAATAGAGTACGACCTATGAATAAGTCACATATTTTATATAATCATCTCATAATGAGGAATATTAGATAACTTTTCCTTTATTCAAGATATATCAAGTATATTTTCCAGTATAACCCAGGTGCCTGATATAACCTCCCAAAATTCCCAAAATAAAACGCCACGCTTTCAGATTACGCTAAAATGATTCCGCTCATTATTCCGAGTCTCAGAATCTGTGATTTCCGACGAGATCGAAACAAACGCAGCGTACGACACTTCGGCTCGACCGTCATCGGTTATCTGTCTACCTCGAGTTCTTTTTCATAAGAACGATAGCCACGTCCCCTCCGCAGTACGAGATGTTAAGTCGTGAATATTGATCGTGTTGAATATTTACGATTTTAAAGTCAGAGGGTTTTTACACACGCTACGTTGCGGGATAATCTGAGAAGATAGTTTAAGTACATTTATTTACAATCAGCCTTAAGATCGTAACATAGGTTCATGTATTTGTGATGAATATACATGAATGGTGAATATACTTCAGAATCGGAATGATTATCCTCTCGCGTGTGAGGAATGAACTCATTCATTAATTAAGGAATGAATTCATGTTAAAGGAATACCATCATATTTTTTATAGAAGTAGTTTGTGGCGGATTTCTGTTTTCAGGTAGTACAGTCTCTCTGCGTGTGATTTTTCTCACTCTGTCTTTATTTATTAATTTATTTTTATATTATTCATCTCTATCTCTTTCATTCTCTTTCTTTCTTTTTGGGGTTTACTCACACTAAAGCGAGCATTTCAGCATTTTTGTTCATGCTGTTACAAAAAGTTGTATCATTTCAACTTATGCTTATTTTATTAGTGTTATTGCATATGAATACCTCTCCATTCCTCTCCAGTTATATCTCTCTGTATTCTTCCTACAATTATCTGGCACTTATTTCATTGACGAAAAGTTTCGGAATAAAGAGGTCTGCCAAATAAACAACTGTAAATGCAGTGTAAATCAAAGTATATTTTGCCACTTGGCTGGAGATAATTGTAATACTTTCTTAGCAATGAATAATATATATATTTTTTTAACGAAACCCCAAAGTGTTTCATTCTTTTATTCTTTGTGCTGTCTCTTCAGATTTCCATTATTGAAGGGACAGTGAAGGACAATGTTTTCATAGCCACGAGTTCCATAAAAGTAGCGTAGAGTGAATTACAAGAGCATTGACAGATGCAGACCTCTGGAGTGATCGATACTCATTGATTAATGCGTGAAGCTCCTGTGGCATTTCAGGGGATTATCACCTTGTGTGTGTGTGTGTGTTTGTGTGTGTGTGTGTGTGTGTGTGTAAATGTTTGTCACTACTGCTCTCTTAAAAGTGAAATTGATGAGCTGCAGAAAATGGCCTTACTGGACACTTCAGTGCTTTTTTATTATTTATTATTATGACGTTGTTACACGCGCTTGTTTTCTAAAGACTCCAAGCAGCAATTTTGCAGATAATGTCTTCGGCCAGAGCTAACGAAAGCCTTTTATTCTCAGGAAGCTCTTTCAGAACACAGTCGTTCACCCGTGAGAGCATCTGATGGCGTGTTAGTCCGGCTCTTTGTCCCGAATATGTTCCACACACGGCTTTTAAGTCATTTATTGGTGTTGCAAGTGTATCTTTTTGTTTCATATTGTCTTTTTTTTTATATATAACCAGCTACTTATCTCTGTTTTCATGTACTACTCTGGATTTATTATTATTATTATTCCTTTCTCTCTTTATTTCAAAGGTGCCAACAACAGAGTGCTTTTATCAATAATTTAGTCAAATACAAAAGTTTTTCTGTTCCAAACTGAGCTAAAAAAAAATAAAATAACTCCCACCAGATTTCCAGCCCCTTGGGGATCAATAAAGTATCTATCTATCTATCTATCTATCTATCTATCTATCTATATCTATCTATCTATCTATCTATCTATCTATCTATCTATCTATCTATCTATCTATCTATCTATCTATCTATCTATCTATCTATCAACCATTTGTTCTCTGTACTCATGTTGATGAATGCCAAACAGCTCTTAAGTACAAAGCTTGTTCACAGCGCAGCTGATTTATATTCAATGATGATTACAAAACCCATAAAAGGCAAAGGTTACAATGGACCGAAAAAGACAAAATGACAACTAAACGGTGAAAGAGCCCCTCCTTTAAATCTTCCGTTCCGCAAGGAAAAAGTAGCAATGCAAATGCTAGCAACTAGTAACTACAGCTGACTTTTATCCAGCTTCAGGTAATATATGTTTTTACTTGATAAGAAGACGTGTGTAAACTACGATGGGAACATATTTAGCGAATAATTTCCTCGATGCGCACATAAGTTTGCCTGAGCAAATCATGTGATTGGATAATCGGCTCAGGAAAGTAAATTCGCGACCTGGATGGAAACATGGCTATTGCAGCAGCCTGCACCTGCCTAAGCGATACTATCGTTAGTCCGAGATAGTTAGGGGGTATGAAAACGCATTGTGAAGCTGTATTATACATATTATACCACCTTTATTTTTTATTACCGCCATGCTTTGCTGAGATTTGCATTGATTTATAAAGATTAGAGAACTCTGTAAGTCCTTAGAGCTTGTACGGAAGGATAAAGAGATTGTCACTCTCACACACATCCTTTAACACCCCTCATATCTCTAGTTTCATCTCGTTGAGACAAGACAGAAACGTGCTTGGAGAAGTGATCAGGTTAACGGTGTAACATGTAAGGCGTTGAAGATGCAATCCAGCTGGACGTAAAAGCACACAATCGATTATAACATCCGTATAACGTTTCTCTCGATCCTGTTCTCTGTGTAGGATTTCAGGTCAGCGGTGGAGGAGGCAGTAGGGGAGGACGGCAAGGCCATGGTGGAGGAGGGGAGGATGGACGAGATTCTCAGCACCCTGCCTCAGGCCTACCAGCTCCACACAGACATCCTTACACAGCTGGACTCCCGCATACAACAGTGGTGAGAACCGACAGTGCACACATACACTACTGAGTGTGCTCAACATCTGAAAAGCACATCTTTTCATTATGGTTTTATGGAAATAACCATGTACATGAACTTCAGAATTATTGGCACCCTTCAAAAAAATGTGAAATGCAAAATGATCAAGTACGAAGAGATCTTAAAGAGATAGGGATGCCATATGGTGGCGTTTTTCAAGCCGTGTGGAAATGATTGGCATTTTTGTGGAAAACCCTTCACGTGGTGAAGTTTTTGGACGTTTCTTGTTGTAGCATTTTGAAATCTGGATCAAGGTTGTTTGAGGAAATCACACTTAGCTGGCAAGGTTTTAGACATATTTAGACGGACTTCCTTTTTTATTTTTTTTACCACTGGGTGTGTTAAACTGGCTCCTTACCAGATATTATCTTTGGAAGACAGCTTAGGCAAGGTTAGAAATTATTTACATGTTATCCATGGCGGTATCCGATAGGCAGTTGCAGACCAACACATTCTAAACGAACACAAATCAAGGCAAATTAAGGCAGGAAACCCCCCAATCAAATTATGACTACACTGACAGATGCATTTGATCAACATTCATATATACACCAAATGCATGTTAGCATGTTCGCCTCACATCGCCAGCGTTGGGGGTTCGATTCGTGCTGCTTCCCTGTGTGTGCAGGGTTTGCATGTGCAGCGGGGGTTTCCTCCGGGTACTCCAGTTTCCTCCCCCAGTCCAAAGACATGCATGGTAGGCTGATCGGCATGTGCAAAGTGTATGAATTGGTGTGAATGTGTATGCAATTGTGCCCTGCGATGGATGGGTACCACATCCAGGAGGTATCTCGCCTTGTGCCCGATGCTCCCTGGGATAGGCTCCAGGTTCCCCACGACCCGACCCAGTAGGATAAGCGGTATAGAAAATGGATGGATGAATGCACACATTCGAACCTCCACCCAGAAAGCCACCAATTAAAACCTCCTATTATGAGTCTCTGCCAACTTCTATTTCCCAAATGATTGGCACTATGCGCCATCAGATTATTCCTCATACACCTTCACCTGAAAGAGGAGATATATCCACCACAAAGGTACCATCATTAAGACAGGTTGTGTCCTTGAATACTCTCTTCGGCTGTTGCAGAGACCTCTAATGCTTCTCATTCATCTTCAGGGAGGAGAGCCCGAAGATGGTGGACGTCTTTCTGACACACCGTGAGGAGTTTGGGATTTTCGTGACCTACATTGCTGGTTATGACCGCAGCATGGCTCTGCTGGAGGAGAGCTGCAGACGGAGTAAAGCCTTCGCCGATGTCGTCAAACGCTTCGAGGTGAGAATTGGATGTGATTTCACCTGAAATGGTATTTGTAGACCTGCTGTATCCACCTAAAAAACCAAATATTACCTAAAAAGGAAAACAAAAACACTTTCTATGAATGCCAGGTGTGCTGTTTAATGACCTTATGAACACATTTCTACCATGTTATTATGCATTCATATGATAAATGGTTAGCACTTTTTTAACCTTAGCAGTCCTACAAGGCACTTTACGCTGTTTCTCATTCACCCATTCACACACACCAATGGCTGCCTTGCAAGGCGCTAGCTTGCCATCGGGAGCAACTTGGGGTTCAGTGTCTTGCCAAAGGACACTTTGGCATGTGGAGACATGTGAGCTGGGAATCGAACCGCCAACCCTACGACTAGTGGACAGCCCGGTCTACCACCTTAGCCACAGCCACGGTATAATGGTATATCAAAATGTGTGTCAAATTCATAATGCTTTTTCATAAATAATTATAACCATGTGTGTAAGGCCATTCAAATGCAAATTAGCATGATATGAATGTGTTCACAGTTATATTATAAATATGAGCATCATATATAGTTTTATTCTTTATTCATAATGCATTATAAATGTGTTTTATATAATATAACATTATACATATATATATATGCTCAAGTGAACATCTGACTATATGAACTCATGTACATATGCTTTATAAAGTGTTATGTATGCTACTATATGAGGGTTTATTTAGGCTTATGGATGGCATGCATTATACAGTGTTATATATTCTATATAACATGTTATAAACAAATTTTAAAATGTGTTGTGAGTGCAGGATTCACAGAGAGTGTCACAAAAAAAGATTTACACTAGTCTGTGCACGATTCTTATTCACGTGTGGTCTCTGAACACGCCTCGTAGGATGTTCATTGACCACACGTCTAAACGGAGATTCGAATCACCAATGACAAGAGTCCAACTGTCCCGGCTCATTAATATTCATGAGCATCTGTATTCAGCAGTTCTTGAAAGCGCGAGGGGTTTTCTGGGAGGCTTAATCAATCTATAGCTGTGACAGAGAGACAGTGATGAATGGTGAAATAAGCCACTGTTCTGAGCAACCGATGGTGTCAGAGTTTGTTAAACGCGATCTAATCTATGAGCACTTTCAAATTACAGAGATTTTATAGCTGCTGATAAGTGTATCCATGATGTATTGCAGCAACATCAGCGTTATGCAAGGTGCAAAGTGATGTATTGTAGCACTTATACCAACTTTAAATATTATTTACAGCAGCAAGTTTCAGGAAAATACATCAGATATTGGAAACTGAACATGCACATTCATCTTCTGTGCTGTAAATCAATAATATTTTTCATATTTATAGGGGTGTATTAGAGCAATGGGAGTGTTTGGTAGTAGTGCTGTGTGTAATAAGAAAAATTGCATTTAGTTTTTTATTTAGTGCTGCCATGAATTCGCTATTTCACATAACACATGTTTACATATAGTCTACAAAACACAATAATAATTGAATTTACACAAATGGACCAGTTCAAAAGTTTACACACCCTTGTTTCTTAATACTGCATGTCGTTACCTGGATGATCAGCGACTGTCTGTGTTTACGTTTTGTGATAGTTGTTCACCTTGTTTGTCCTGAGCAGTTAAACTGCCCACTGTTGTCTGAAAAATCCTCCAGGTCCTGCACATTCTTTATTTTTCCAGCATCTTCTACATATTTGAGCCCATTCCAACGGTGGCTGTATGATGTTGAGATCCACCTTTTCACATTGAGAACGACTGAGGGACTCGTACATGACTATTACAAAAGGCTCAAACGTTCACTGATGCTCAAGAAGGCAACACGGTACATTAAGAACCGGGGGGTGTAAACTTTTGAACAGGATGATCGGTGTAAATTGTGCTATCCGGGACTATACACACCTTCACACATCTTCACACACTCACACACAATGTGACAATACTATAGACAAACTGCTTTTTCAGCATCCAGACATCAATAGATCTGCTGTGCAAGCCTGAAAAGCTCACCACTGTTTAAATGAACATCCTTACAGCCCTCTTCTTCCTCTCTCTGCTGTCAATTGCCTTTAACCGCTCCTCAACGGATTCCTTCAATTCCCCAATAATACTCAATTTGCTCCTTTAACTTGTTGTAGACCAAGTTGCACTGATGGCTGTTTAAGCTCTAGTCAAGGAGAATCTCTGAGTCTTTCGTTAACCTGAATAGGACACAGTAGCCACTGTGACCTCTCCAAGTCTGAGTCTGTTACGATTTCAAACATCTACTGTATGATTATGATTGACCCTTGATACTTAGATTGAAAAATGTTTAAAGAATCAAGTTATAGCAATATACATGTGTGTGGACTGGCTATTAAGGAAAAGGTTAACAAAACTTGAAATGTATACACCCTTCCTCTTAATGAAAATGTTCGCTACACTAAAACATTACAGATGGAATTTTTTGGGGGGATGAGGGAGGGATCGGGCTTTTCGGTGAATTGAATCATTTGACTCAATTGCATGATTCATTCTGATTCATTCTCCAATGAATTCATTTGCACGGTTTGCCCAGATATAGAGCTCCTCTGTTTTGCGGTATTTTGTAATGCGCTTGTATGTCCATGTTTAGAAGAATTATTTTTCTTGCCCAGCCCAACACTGAGTACTGTTTCTAAAGATTCACTGACTCAAGGGGTGGGGTTCATCCAGTTTAGTGCACATGCAATTGTAAATAAGACTTTTTTTTTTCAAGTTTCATTTTTATTGAACATTTCTGCTGAACACTTCTGATGAACATTTCTACAGAACATTTCTGCGGAGCATTTCGGCTAAACATTTCGGCTAAACATTTCTGCTAACCATTTCCTGGAGCTATTAGACCAGTGAAGTCATTCTTACCCAAAATCTGTTTCACACGTACATGAAAACATTTTAATATCCATGCCACAAACATCATTAGGCTTCATAATCTCATCTTAATTAGATTTAAACAATTTGGTGATGTAGCAGGGACAGTCTATGTTCACGAAATGCCAACTTTCCGCTACAATTCAACCTTAAAGTAACACTATTATGCTTTTACAGATATTACCTTTCGTGTAGTGTGTGATACGGCTGCTTTTGAATGTAAAAAGGCTGAAAAGTTTCAAAAATCAAAGTGCACAACAAATGGAGTTTTCTCCCAAAAGAAAGTACAGATTCTGAACAGCCTGAAATGAGTCACAAGTCAATTCCAGACTTACTTCCTGCACAAACCTACCTAGGTTTGTAACAAAAAAAACCCACCTCTGGTCTTCATTCACTCCTTGTGATCAACATGTACTTTGACCCGCCCCTTTGTTGCGTAGCATTCAGAAGCACGAGCTGTAAATGCACAGCCCTTTTCTAGAAAGGGGGGCGGGGATCACCAGCTCATTTGCATTTAAAGAGACACACACGAAAACAGCGTGACTTTGCTTCCACCCAAAAAAAGGCATTTACACTATGGTATAATAAATGATCCGAAGGGGCATAATAGGTCCTCATTAAACTTTAGGATTCTGGGTTGATACCAAAATGAAAATGGGGGAAAATTGTGTAGTTGATTTTCACTCAACTGTTGTTCAAACCACAGGGAAAGATCCGTCCACATGCCTTAAGCCCATTGCTTTTTGTTCTACCGTATATTAGTAACTCTCTGACATACACTCTCAGAAGTTCAGTTGGATGCATAAGGATACTTAGCTTCTTTAAAATTATAGGCAACAAAAACTCTTAGAAAAGCATCTTGTTTACTGAGTTCTTCAGTTTGTCGCAGTAGACACAGAAGGATGAATCACCTTTGGTATGTGTGTAGGTGGATTTAATCCCAGACAGTCTCTTTATGTAGGTTTCTCAAAGAATTCAGATTTTAATCTGTCGCTTGGGTCACAACAAAACGCCTAAACAAAAACAAACAATAAAAACGAGGAAATATGGACTTGGAAAAACAGGAGTGCGGAAAATGAGAACCATGAGGTTCTTCTCAGTACTCGAACTGGCACAACAATGAGTCTTCACTCTGACTCCTGTGACTCACAAATTGATCGACGTCCACAATCATTAAAGACGTATCAATACTTCAAGTACTCAAAGGAACTGAAAGACAGACGTTTAGGAAGCATGGATACATCATGTGCTTCCCCACACGTCGATTATTTTCCAATAACCGCACATCCGGCAGTCTCATACAACAACTTTTGTTAACGATTACATTTTTATTTATAAAGAACAACACATTGTACTACTAGCATCGCTGAGGTATCAGTTATTATATAACTGCTTGATATCATATGCATTTACTCTGTTGGTGTACATGTGTGTGTATGTGCGAGAGAGCGAATAGTGTGTGTGAGTTAATTTGGGCAATTGCAGCCCCTTAAAAAGTACAGGTGGAGCAGGTTAGATAAAGACCCAACGAGTCTGTTACACACATCCAGGCAATGAGGCGCACAAAAGCTAATTAGTGAAGCAGCCTCCTTTGAATTAAATCAGCTCCGGGTGCAGATGCTGCCTCAGCTCGTACTGCCACGGTGATTTGTGTAGCTTATCTGCACGCTGGCATCGGCCACCGTCCCTCTGAATGCCTGGCTCACTTCCAGTGCAGCTCAAGGGTGCTAAATATCAGGCCTCGCGCGCGCACACACACACACACACACATGGAAACGCACACATGAAAAGACACACACTGGCTGGCTGAAGAGTCCACTTATTCACTACTGTCAATTGGATTGCAATCATAGCGCTAGCTCTCAGGTTGCCGAGAGGGTTTTAAACACACAGGTCATGTTACTCTAATCTGTCTGCTTTAGTGGTTGAATTAAAGGAGCAAATAAATATGATGTATGTAAAGGGAGGAGAAAGTGATGAATCTCAAGGGGGTATTCATCCGAGTGCGGGGAGTTAGAAGGAATGTAGGAATGATGATTACAGCAGTATGATGATGAGAAAATAAAGGCAGAAGATTAAAGGAGGATGGAATGACACAAAGAACATTTTAAGGCCGATTCACGCTGTATTTCATTTCAGATAAAGGATAAAGTGAAGAGTGCTTCATTAATAGTGTGCATTTTCTGTGTGTGTCATCCCCCCGCCTTTTCCTAATAAGATCTCATCCTACAATGATGGCACTTTCTCCATGACTAGATGAATTGTGTGTGTTGTCTGATATTTTTTTAGGGTATTTTATCCCAGCAAACAGATCTTTGGTCCTTTTTAAAAATGTTGGAGTTTGGGTGTATTAACCCAATTTCTGTATGAACCCAATTCGATCCCAGCACCAGGCATCACGTTTCGTCCTTCTTCACGGTTCACGATGATGTCAGATGTTTTGTTGCGCAGATTAAACTGGATGCTTTCTTAAGATACCGAACAACAAGAAGACGTTTAAATTCCAACTTGAATACAATTAAACTCTATTGTTACTGTTTTTGCATGTAACCAAACAGGTTTGGCTCATATGCTTCACCCAGACCATGGGTCAGTGTAGGAAAACCTAAAGAAGCCAGTAGCAGTAAGAAGGAACCTATAAAAACAATTGTGCGATTGATTTGTTGTTCAAAAGCAATTGGAATTGAATTGATTTGGGGTACAGTCTCAAGTGTTTGGGCCAAGTGTGAAATGACCTTGGAACTCTGTTACCTTAGGTAGAAAAGCAAGATAGATCAATACAGAAAAGTATTTATGAAATGAATGTAATCACTAAATTGCTTCATCTCAATACTGTCTTCACTGGGAGATAATTATACGGGCATACATGTTAATAGCTAAATAGCTATTATGATAAAAAGCTACAGCTGGTATAAAGCCACGCCTCGTATTCGGATATGCCGAAGTATTATAGTATTATGAATGCTGTTAAACATAAATTCATGATCCTGTAATGCGATCATAATCACCTCTGAAGCAACAGAACCAGGTCCGGTGTGAGAAAATCGGGAAAACTGTTCGGTTTCTATAACCACGCTTTACAACCGTGATGAGCAGAAAAGCATGTCAGAATGCGCAATAGGTCGAACGTACATCCGCAGAAGACTCCACACCTGTCAGCCAAGAACAGGAATCTGGGGCTTAGACCTTTTTTGAAATTGGAAAAACATCCTTTCTGATGTTCAGCTGTCTAATTTTGTTTGAGTCTGTACCCACTGTAGCCTCACATTCCTGAACTCCAGATGTGGTCCTTTGTCTAATTTTGTTTGAGTCTGTACCCACTGTAGCCTCACATTCCTGAACTCCAGATGTGGTCCTTTGTCTAATTTTGTTTGAGTCTGTACCACTGTAGCCTCACATTCCTGAACTCCAGATGTGGTCCTTTGTCTAATTTTGTTTGAGTCTGTACCCACTGTAGCCTCACATTCCTGAACTCCAGATGTGGTCCTTTGTCTAATTTTGTTTGAGTCTGTACCCACTGTAGCCTCACATTCCTGAACTCCAGATGTGGTCCTTTGTCTAATTTTGTTTGAGTCTGTACCCACTGTAGCCTCACATTCCTGAACTCCAGATGTGGTCCTTTGTCTAATTTTGTTTGAGTCTGTACCCACTGTAGCCTCACATTCCTGAACTCCAGATGTGGTCCTCTGCTAGTGACATGTGACATCAAGCCTCACGGTTCGACGTGTTGTTCGTCCCGAGATGCTTTTCTGCTCGCCACGGATGTAAAGAGATCATTAAGTGAAGCTCTTGTTTCATGTGGCATGCATCTATGCATTGCAAAGCTACCACATGATTTGGCTGATTGGATAGTCGCATGAATGATGTTACACTTTTGCAGATATCGTTTATCAGAAACCACACAACCCTCCCCTGTGTATTCATACTCATTAGTGTACTTTCACAGGTCACATACTACTTGCTTAAAACCTTTCTTTATCGTATCCCGCTTCGCGGTTCTCCCCCGATCCCGATCTCGGCGAGTTATCTGACCCCCAGCATGCCCTCAGAGCCTGCAGGCTCCTCCGAGTCACCCTGAACAAAGGCTTGTCCCAGTCAATTAAAGCTTGATTGATTTTTGCGCTCTCCTTTTGCCTGACCCATTCACTCACTCACCGTTTTTTTCTTTCCACCCTGAATAATGAATAATTGAAGAACAGAAAGAGATTTATTGAGGTTCTGTCTCGATGTAAGGAAAGGTCACCGATTGTCCTTGGAAGGATGTTTTTTGGTAGTTGTGTTTGGTATCTGTGATCTAGGTGTTGTAGGCTGAAGGTCAAGACAGGATGACCGTGTGGGTTCCACACATCTGTGTCAGACCGTATTGCGCTGCATTTACAGTCCATTAGTGGCATTTTTTAAGAGTTTGTGCATGTGTGTGTTACAGCAGCAGAATTCAGAGGGCGTGCAGATTCCTGTGAAACACCAGCTGCTGCAGATCATCGTGCGTGTACTGCAATACCGCATGCTTCTCACAGGTAACACGGCCGTAAACGTGTACGTATAGATGAGTAGACGGGAATAGAAAGATCTTCATTTGAATTTTGGAATTTCATTTTTCATTTTTTCATATTTGACTCAGACTGGGAGTTTTCTGGTATTTGGCACTCAAGATTCGCTTTGTTGTGTGCATTTCATTCTTTCCAGATTACTTAAACAACCTCTCCCCCGACTCGAAAGAATATGAAGAAACACAAGGTATTTTTCTGCTCTCGTCCCTGCATTTTTAAGCATTATTAAAACACACACACACACACACATATATATATACATATATATATATATATATATATATATATATATATATATATATAATTCATTATACTTATTTACACCACAGCATTACTGAATTCTCCAATCTCATTGGTCAGAATCGACCGTTTTCTGTAATAAGGGCAGCTCTATCAACATTTTAATTAATGACCGATTCAAGTTAATTACAATCGCTGTGCTGTAAGAGGAATAAAACACTTCATGACATGATGTCCTTGGAAAACAACCAACATTGGGATAGATAGTGATGCATCACATCACTCTGTCATGGAGTATTTTTCAGAGTGTTTCAAGAGCGATAATAATTACAGAATTTCACCGGAAAACTGAGATTCACAATATTGTAAAGGTGTTTGTCTACCTTCCTCAATTTCAGCCTTCTTTTTTTGCGAAACATGTAAGATTTCATTCCGTTCCATATAAAAGAAGTTGTAAGAAAAGTTGTGAACAGTCACGACCTTATACGCATGAAACGACGTTGGCTTTTTCCGCGTGGCTAGATTTTTGGCGTCCCGCAAAACAAGGCTGGTTGGTTATTCAACATCTTCCACTATCCTTTATGGAAGTATTTTGCTGACCACATACACACACACACACACACACACACACACACGAACACAATGAAAGTTTTGTGATTTTTTACGCCGTTTCTAATTTGCTTTTACATGCAGCTGTGCTGGTGATTGTGTCAGAGGTTGCAGACCAGGCCAACGACAACCTAAAAGAAGGGGTAAGTGTGTGCGTACGAGTGTGTGGGATCTCTGCTCTGGCAAAATGTTTACCGCATGATGCTACGGTCAAGGGCGGGGAGAGACAATGTCATCAAAACGTTCCAGATGTTCCAGAAACAAAGAGCGTAGTGTGTGGTGGAATAAGGCCTAGACTGAAACACAGAGGCTTTCCCAAACACACACACACACACACACACACACACACACAGAGGATCCCTCTATCTCTTGCACTGCTATTCATTTCCGAACAGCTCTTCCCTTTCCGTCTTCCACCCTCTCATTTGCAGAACAAACAAAGGCATTCAGAGCGTCTCATTTTGTTTCTCTCTGTCGTACTTTTCCTATCTCTCTGTCCTCCTGTCTCTCTCCAACTCCCTTTCTGTCCTCCCCTCTCTCTCTCTCTCTCTCTCTCTCTCTCCCTCGATTTCCCAGGAGAACTTGCTGCGTCTGGTCCACATTGAGTACAGTGTGAAGGGGAAGAGGAGTTTGCTGCAGCCAGGAAGAGTGAGTGCTACACACAGACATGTTCGCTTCCTATCTTTGTCACCACGCTCAGATTCCTACTCGCATGAGCAGAGATGAGATGAGAAAAGTTTGAAAAAGTGTTTGTTATGTACTAGGCTAATATGGCGGTACGTTCCAAGCACAGCAGCACATCTAGCAATGACATTACTACAGTGGCACCTCACTGATAAAACATTATGACACTCATATGAGACGACCATCTGCTCTGTGTGTGTGTGTGTGTGTGTGTGTGTGTGTGTGTGTGTGTGTGTGTGTGTGTTCCAGGTGTTTGTGAAAGAGGGCACGCTTATGAAGGTCTCCAGTAAGAGCCGACAGCCTCGACATCTGTTCTTGGTAAATCTTGTTGCGTTTATTATTTTTTTCATGATATCTCCATGCTATGGTATACACTGCATGCACAATTATTAGGCAAGTCAGTATTACCCTCTGATTATTATTTCTGCGCATATTATTCGTTATCCGTATAAACCTGAATGCTAACTGGGTATAATTCTTTTTTCAGGTGAAGTTTAATTGTTTAATGAGGCAGGGTGTGGCTTAAAGTGATTACCACCCTAAATAAGGTGTGAATAATTATTCCTTATTAGTTAGATTAGATTATTGGTGAATAATATAATCAAGCGTGAGATTTACAGTGAGGGAAGACAATTTGAACAGCAT
The DNA here is from genome assembly GCA_012411365.1 of Ameiurus melas. Lineage (NCBI taxonomy): Eukaryota > Metazoa > Chordata > Actinopteri > Siluriformes > Ictaluridae > Ameiurus > Ameiurus melas. The sequence goes on from CM022752.1 coordinate 11,592,804, forward strand.
TTGGGAGGCTGTGGTGGCTACGTGAGCTAAAATCGATCGTGAACAGATCAAGAAACTGACAGGTTCGATGGATGGAAGGCTCGTGGTGGTTATTGGAAAGAAGCGTTGGGACAAAATATATATTTTTTTGGTAACTTTATGACTGAAGAATAAACAAGTCAGAGAAAAAAAAATCATTTGAAATTTAGTTGCCTAATAATTGTGCATGCTAATAATTTCCCCTGAGAAAGATGTGAAATAAACATTTAAGATCAACTAACACCACTGTATTTGTTCAGCAATAAAATTAAGCTGAGAAATACCATTTGTCTAATAATTGTGCACGCAGTATCTCTCTGAGTCTCTCTCTCTCTCTCTGAGTCTCTCTCTCACTCTCTGGGTCTCTCTCTCTGTCTCCCTGAGTCTGTCTGTCCCAGTCTCTCTCTCTCTCTCTCTCTCTCTCTCTCACTCTCTGGGTCTCTCTCTCTCTCTCTGAGTCTGTCTGTCCCAGTCTCTCTCTCTCTCTCTCTCTCTCTCTCTCTACTCTCTGCGTCTCTCTCTCTCTCTGCCTCACTCTGTCTCTCCCAGTCTCTCTCTCTCTCTCTCTCTCTCTCTCTCTCTCTCTCTCTCACTCTCTGGGTCTCTCTCTCTCCCTGAGTCTGTCTGTCCCAGTCTCTCTCTCTCTCTCTCTCTCTCTCTCTCTCTCTCTCTGGGTCGCTCACTCTTTCTCCCTGAGTCTCTCTGTCCCAGTCTCTCTCTCTCTCTCTCTCTCTCTGAGTCTCTCTCTCACTGTGAGTCTCTCTCCCTGAGTCTCTCTCTCCCAGTCTCTCTCTCTCTCTCACTCTGAGTCTCTCTCTCTCTGAGTCTCTGTCTCTCTGTCTCTTTCTCTGAGTCTGTCTCTCTCTCAGTCTTTCTCTCTCCCTCTCTGAGTATCTCTTTCTGTGCCTCTCTCTCTCTGAGTCTCTCTCTCTCTCAGTCTCTTTCTTTGAGTCTCTCTCTCCATCTCTCTCTCTCTCTCTCTCTCTCTCTGTGTCTCTCTCTCTTAGTCTCTCTCTCTGAGTTTCTCTATCACTCTGAGTCTCTTGCTCTGTCTGTCTCTCTCTCTCTCTCTCTCTCTCTCTCTCTGAGTCTCTTCCTTTCTCTCTCTCTCTCTCTCTCTCTCTCTCCCTCTCTCTCTCACACCCCCTCTCTCACTGTCTGTCTCACTCACACTACGATCTCAGCTGCTCTTGTTTTTCCGAGGCTTTGTTTCCTCCCAGGATGTTTGGTGCGAGTCAGTGGATGACGGTTTCCTTTGTAATGCCAGACAAGACAGTCAGCAGAAGCCTCTACTGACACACTAATGCGTTCAAGCACATACTAATGCATGGGAATGAGCTTCAGGCTTCATTCACCTAGAAACTGGGTTTAGGTTAGACAGAGGTTATTGTTAGACAGAATCTAGTTTGTCATATTTTGGAGTTAAATGACGTTACCTAAGACCCTTTTCTTTCTTTAAGTGGTGTAAGTCTCTGCTTACAGACTTCGGACCACCAGGAGGCACGAGGATTTTTAAAACAGATTGTGCGGAAAAGCACACTTTACTATAATTTGGCAAAATGGAATAAAAAAATGGCAATTTATGTAACTAAACTAGGTAACCATCACAAAGAAGCGATGACCATGAAGCGTTTATATCTGGTTGTGGTGGGGGGAAAAATAGAAGAGGAGAAACACTGAAGATAATGCTAATTAAATGGATTTATTCAATTTGTCCACTTTCTTGGTTCCTTTTTAAAATTTAGTAGCTAACTATATAGAGTAGGAAGTGTTTATCCATCATCAAACATAACTCAGTATTAGTTCTGTTCATTCTTGCATATAAAATGATGTGATTGGTGCGTGTGGGTGAGTAAATTGTCACCTAGGGCCCCGAGATATTCAGACACGGTTAGCCTATAGCTTTCCAAAACGTGAGACTGGCGCTCACATCTGAGCCCAATATGCTAGCTAACGAATTTATGATCCCTGATATGCAATCATATACATGCCGTACTTGTGCGCACGTACCTCTGCTCTAAATCCACCACTTGTTCGTTCACAGTTGTGTCACTTCTACCTCTCTTGCAGTCTCCTCCCTCTTGTTTTCTGCTTTATGATCCCTCTATTGACTCCATGTCCCTGATTGATGCCGAGTTTATATGACCGACGATCGCATCTGTAATGCTGGCGTGAAGCCAGACGTGATGTCACTGGGTCCACGAGTGAAGACGGCTGTCTCAGTTCAGTTTTAATCTACACAGTAATAAATAAAAGCAATTCGAAGGCAGAACCGAGGCAGAGCCATCGCTCACGCCGCGACCGACACGCCGGCGCATCCCTGCTAACAAATCATACACATGTATTTTTTATTCTACACAGGTGAAATCCATCAACTCTCACTGCTCTGAAAACATTTTTCTTTTGTCACTGCAGAGAGAGAAAAAAAAAAACAAGCTTTCAGTCACATCTGATATGGGCCTAAAAATAGAGGTTTCTTTTTCTCTTCTTTTTTTTTTTTCATTATATAAATAATTAAGAACTCTGGAACATGCAATCGGCTGAGAAAATTTTACCAGATGAACATTTGGGGTTTGTGCTAAAGGTGCAAATGTGAAATGCTAAATAAGGTAGGAATAATCAGCGACAGGATTGTGATGAACATGGAGTAGAGTTACTTTTATTACCCCAGAGATCATTCTTTTCCAATAAGAGTACGTCCGGATGTGTTTTATTCCTCTTCTAGTTACCATTTTTATTTATTAAAGCCTGACGGTCGGACCATTTGTACAATCCAAGACTTTAAGTAAAGTCTTAAAGCAGCTCGGCCATGGAACTTCGAAAGGATTGTCTAAGCGTGAGAGAGAACAGGCACATGGCCGTGTATTTCTCCTGGGTGTTGCGTCTGCTGTTTTTTATTATTATTATTATTATTATTATTATTATTATTATTGCTGTTTTGTTTTCGCTGTTTAGAGCCTCCGCCCAGGTTTCTTTCTCTGAATCACTGGTGCAGAATTCCTGGATGCTGTCTCTGAGATACGGATGTTTGGGGCACTGCACGTTTTGCGTCCCAAATGATGTCATTGCTTTTGTTCGATGCTAATTTTATCGAGTAAAACACAATGACTGGTTTGAAGAAGTGTGTGAGTGAGGGAGTGAGTACGTGTAAGTACGGGTTCCCACAATTACAATATCATCAAGTCAAGCAAATGAGATAAACTATATCTATTGTGTGCAGCGTGTGAACTGCGCTCTCAGGGATCGAAACAGAGACACGTGTTACAGAAAGTGTGAGGAAAGTGGGGGAGGGGGGGTTGGGGTGGGAATGACACCTTGTACTGCACTCTTGTGGTGAAAGATAGAAAAGGCAGGCTGTGGAAGTCTGTAGTAGGTTGTATGTAGATTTAAAATAATAAACAATCAGTCACAGTGTACAGGAAGTCATTTTGAGTTTTAAAGGATAAGACTCCTAACCCTGCCGTGTGTGTTGCAGATGAACGACATGATCCTGTACACCTTCCCTCAGCAGGATGGGAAATACAGGATGAAGAATACTCTTCCTCTCAGTGGGATGAAGGTACAATCCACAGTTCAGCGCTGCAGTTTTGCAGAATTTTAGTTTCTGATTGCTTAATAGGAAAGGAACTGAGATCAATCGCATTTGATTCTTGATGCGTCTTCATTATCCATCTAATAATCATGTTAGGTATGTGAAGTTTGCATCGTTTAGTAATGAAATTCCTAATCTAACTCAAAATCATTTTACTTTTTTTTTTTTTTTTTTTTTACCATCTCCCGCTTTGGATGGCAAAAAGGATTTTTGGGAGGAATTTATGTCCACTTCTGAAGAAGAGAGAAAAGAGGAAATAAATCAAATGATAAAGGAAAGCAGAATCGATTTTTAAAGGCAAAAATGAAAAGATATCTGAGAGAAAAGTGTGTGTGTGGGGGGGTTGCACGTGTAAAACAGGAACGAATTCATGAGCGAAGCAAATTAAAAAATTAAATAATAAATAAATAAATAAATAAATAAATAAATATATATTATACCCAAATGTTAATATACTAAATGTATCCATCTTAATATACACTGCAACAAACCTGATACTTCTCTTTATTATTATTATTATTATTAGGTTTATTTTTTTATATAAATATGAGACTATTAATCCTATTTCTTGATAGAATAAAGCCATTTTAAATGATCATTTGAAATGATTATATAAGTTCTATGCCTAGAAACATGGTCTTATATTTGTTCTTTAATTAATCTCATAATGAGAATTATTACTGTAGATCATGGGTGTCAAACGTACGGCCCGTTAGATGTTTCAATCCGGTCCGCAGGACGAATTTTGAAAGTGAAAAAAAAATATGCATTAAAGACACGAACTTGTCATTATTAATAAAATGCTATTCCTAAATTATCCGCTAGGGGGGTAAAAGACGCGGCACATCTCTGGGACTGAACAGCAGATGGCAGCAATGCGACGTCTGCTGTTTGTTATCACGGAGTAGTCTACTCTATTTTCTACTCGTCCCCACACCCTCATTAGCCAAAATGTTTGCCAAAAAGCAGAAAAGTGGATACAGAGTGTAGAGTTTTCCATGAAAAATGGACCGCTTCCTATTTATTCACAGAGATGAATGTGGTAATAGTTTTTAAAAAATGTGCAATTTAATATTAGTCAACAGCTTCAGTACAAAAGAGTTTGATTTGGTGGAATCCTATTGTTCATGCAATGCCATACATTTTAAAGTGAAATACTATATTTTTCAGTTCCAAATACCTGTGAAGTTTTTTTTGCATTTGTACAAACACTGTGAGCAGTTGTAATGCACATATATGTGAATGATAATCAGAAGCAAATTGCACATGTTTGTCTTAAGAAATCTGAGGTTGTTCATGATATATTTTATAAAAGGATATTTCATTAAATATAAATGTTTTTGCATGAAAACAAAGGTAAAAACATGGACTTCTTGTTATTTATAGGTGATTATACTATGATTTTACTGGCCCGGCCCACTTGACATCTAATTAGACAGTATGTGGCCCCTGAACTAAAATGAGTTTGACACCACTGCGTAGATCATTTGCTTTAAACATGAAATCTACACTTGCTTAGATATCTTTTCCTCTTTTTTTGCAGTGTACTTGCTGTAGTTGTTGTCGAAATGTTACATAATCTTGTGGAACGTCGTTATCGTAGACATAATCTCCAGCTTTTGTTAAAGATCGAGAGGCGTAACCGAGGAAGGAGGAGCGATACTAAATTCAATGAATTGTTATAGATTATAGAATAGTACTGATTAAGATCTGAACAGTGTCAAAAAGATTGAGGGGCGTCACTGAAGAACATGAATTATGTTGCTTGTTAACTAAATTAGTGCCCTAACAAATGTGTCTGTGGCTGAATGGGGGAATGATTCCTTAACACATGACCTTGTTTGTGTGTATGTATGTATACAGGTTAGTAAACCGGTCATCGATAACGTCCTCAACACACTAAGGATAGAGGTCAATGATGTCACCATCACCCTCTCGGCCAGGTATGGCTTCATCTTTATGCACATTTGCGCATGTGCACCATTTTTCAGGTGTACACGTCGCTCTGTTTACATCCAGTGTGGAATGCTGAGCAAAATTCAAAAGCGTTTCCATGAAAAAAAAATCTGTCAAAAGGAAACGCAAGAATGACACGCTTTTATCAGCACGGATGTTTTAAAGACAAGACGGCATGTCGAGTAAACTGAAGTTTCCAGCTCAAACACACGTTCGGCGTAGATCTTCTAATAACAGACGCATGCCAAATGATATGAAGCCACAACTGTTTTGTTTCCATCTGCAATCCATGACATCATCAAAGTGGTGCAGGCCAAACACACAGAATCATGCAGATACTGGAATACACAATCTAGCTTTCGTCATGATTTCTGTATTTTTTTTATTATATCAGCATGAGGATAAACAATGCTGGTTTTATATTAATCTCTCTCTCTCACTCTCTCTGTAGCTCTGTAGGAGAGAGGGAGGACTGGTTCCACACTCTGAGCCGAGCTGTAGCCGACCACGCTGCAGGCCTCAATACGTTCAGCTCCTCCAGCGAGGTGATCACCATTTTTTACCTACTTAAGCTTAGATATTTGTTTGTGTGTGTGTGTGTGTTTGAGGGTGTGTGTGTGTGAGGGTGATTGTGTCGGGCTTACTTTCCAATTTTCTAACCCAAAAACTTGACTTCATGCATGAACACGTGGTATCACGGTGTATACTGTGGATGTGGCGCGTATCCGTGTGTGATGTGGTGCATTGTGTTTAAAGACGCGAGAGAAGCTGTGGATGTCTCTGGGAGAAGCCGCGCCTGTCCTGGTGCCCATCTCTCACGCCATGATGTGCATGAACTGCACGTCAGATTTCAGTCTCACGCTGCGCAGGCACCAGTGCAACGCATGTGGCAAGGTAACACACGCAGTCTCACACACCTGACACTTACTCACCCACATCAGTACCATAAAGTCTTCAGTGGTACAGATTTAAAACACTACTGAAGAAATAATAACGATTTACACCGATCATCCTGGTCAAAAGTTTACCCCCAAAAGTTTATGCTCAAAAGTTCTGGAGCATCGGTGAATGTTTGCACCTTGTGTAATAGTCGTGTACGAATACCTCAGTTGAGTTTCTAAGTGTGGAAAGTTTATAGTATAGTTACATATAGTTTGTTGGAAGGAGTCAGATATGTAGAAGATGCTGGAAAAGTAAAGAATGTGCAGGACCTGGAGGATTTTTCTGAAGAACAGTGGGCAGTTTAACTGCTCAGGATAAAAACAACGAACTCGTGAAGGACTCTCACAAAACATAAACGCAGTCGTCGATCATCCAGGTAACGACACACAGTATAAAGAATCAAGGGTGTGTAAATTTTGAACTGGTTCATTTGTGCAAATTCAGCTATTATTGTGGCTCATGGACTATATGTAAACATCTGTTATGTGAAATTGCGGATTCAGGGCAGAACTCAATAAAAACTAAACACAATTGTTATGATCCCTCTTAATTAATAACTGAGTTATTGTTTGCACTTCTGTTTTCCGCCTGCAGGTGGTGTGTCGCTCCTGCTCCAGGAACAGATACCCGCTGAAGTATCTGAAGGACCGAATGGCTAAAGTTTGTGACCGCTGCTACGCCGAGCTCAAGAAACGAGGCATGTTTTCCAAAAAGGGTTTACCGCTAAGTAAAGCTGCGTGAGCTAATATTGATCTTTTTTTATTTTATGTTATTTGCATACAACACGTATTATACAATCTATTTTAGAGCCGCGGGCAAAAAAAAAACTTGACGTCGCATCATATTAATGCTGCATTCGACTACGGCTCATAACTCCGACTAGGAAAACCCTAAGAAAACACCCCCTCAGTTCTTAATTCCTATCCGTAAACTCAACACGGTCTCCTCAACCGCTAATTCAGCAAGTGACAACATCAAATCAAAATAGTTGCCACAGTATCAACTTTAAGCAAAGCAGCACTTCTTTACTTTTACACGCGTCACACTGTATACGTCAGTATCTGCTTTAGATCTGTCAACCTGCAGACATATTCGCTGTCAAATCTATAACGTTTAATATATAGACTATTGTTTTGAGGATGTACATTTACGTCGCTCGTCACGGTGAGCCGGCTAGCTTATTGCTAACAAACGACGAACATGGAGGTGAACTCAAGACGTAAGTGCTGATTCAACAGCATTGAATCCTTTCGCGGAATGAGAGTAAAGTATCTTTTTTTTTTTTATTAATCATGGCGCCCCCTGGTGGTCGGAGGTCCCTAAGCAACCACTTGCCAAGAAACCGCCCTGGTGATCAGGATATTGAAAACTATGCTCGTTTCTTATGAAGATTTCTCCCATTTTTGAAAGTTGTAAATAATGTAGCCTTGAAAAATAATGGTTTTTTGAGGAAATGAATCGCGCCCAGTTGGTAGCGCCCTCAAACTGTAATTAGTTGAAAACAAGGCACATCTTTGGACACTTCTAAACTGTCATGTTTCGTGTGTGTGTGTGTGTGTGTGTGTGTGTGTGTGTGGGAACGTTCCTATTCCATGTGGTAGTGCGAGTCCACATACACAGCGCGCCAGCAGACCTCTGTCCGCTGTGTTTCAGAGCCTGCAACCTCCCAGCCTGTGGAAGAACAGGAAGAGCAACACATCACCCCTTGCTCAGGTATTACTATACTCTCTCTCTCTCTCTCTCTCTCTCTCTCTCTTATATATATATATATATATATATATATATATATATATATATATATATATATATATATATATATATATATATATATATATATATATATATATATATATATACAGTGCCTTGCGAAAGTATTCGGCCCCCTTGAACATTTCAACCTTTTGCCACATTTCAGGCTTCAAACATAAAGATATAAAATGTAAATTTTTTGTGAAGAATCACCAACAAGTGGGACACAATTGTGAAGTGGAACGAAATCTATTGGATATTTGAAACTTTTTTAGCAAATAAAAAACTGAGAAGTGGTGCGTGCAAAATTATTCGGCTCCTTTACTTTCAGTGCAGCAAACTCACTCCAGAAGTTCAGCGAGGATCTCTGAATGATCCAATGTTGTCCTAAATGACTGATGGTGATAAATAGAATCCACCTGTGTGTAATCAAGTCTCTGTATAAGAAGAAAGCCATTTCTCAAACATATCCATAAAAAGTCTCGTCTAAAGTTTGCCACAAGCCACCTGGGAGACACACCAAACGTCACACCAAACGTTGAGAAAAGGCTTTCTTCTTGCCACTCTTCCATAAAGGCCAGATTTGTGCAGTGTACGACTGATTGTTGTCCTATGGACAGACTCTCCCACCTCAGCTGTAGTTCTCTGCAGTTCATCCAGAGTGATCATGGGCCTCTTGGCTGCATCTCTGATCAGTCTTCTCCTTGTCTGAGCTGAAAGTTTAGAGGGACGGCCAGGTCTTGGTAGATTTGCAGTGGTCTGATACTCCTTCCATTTCAAAATGATCGCTTGCACAGTGCTCCTTGGGATGTTTAAAGCTTGGGAAATCTTTTTGTATCCAAATCCGGCTTTAAACTTCTCCACAACAGTATTACAGACCTGCCTGGTGTGTTCCTTGGTCTTCATGATGCTCTCTGCGCTTTCAACAGAACCCTGAGACTATCACAGAGCAGGTGCATTTATACAGAGACTTGATTACACACAGGTGGATTCTATTTATCACCATCAGTCATTTAGGACAACATTGGATCATTCAGAGATCCTCGTGAACTTCTGGAGTGAGTTTGCTGCATGTAAGGTGGCAAGGACAATAATTTTGCACGCACCACTTTTCAGTTTTTTATTTGCTAAAAAAGTTTCAAATATCCAATAGATTTCGTTCCACTTCACAATTGTGTCCCACTTGTTGGTGATTCTTCACAAAAAATTAAAATTTTATATCTTTATGTTTGAAGCCTGAAATGTGGCAAAAGGTTGAAAAGTTCAAGGGGGGCGAATACTTTCGCAAGGCACTGTATGTGTGTGTGTGTGTGTGTGTGTGTGTGTGTTTTTATTTATTTATTTATTAATGTGTTTGTTTCCTTCTCTGTTATTCCTCTGTTATACTTGTGTGTGTGTGTGTGTAGGTGTCAGTGGGTGCAGAAGGCTCCACTATGAGTGGGAGTTTGCAGAGGCGGAAGAAGAGCAAGCGGAAGTGGAAGAGGCTGTGGTTCCTGCTCAAAGACAAGGTGCTCTACACCTTCACAGCCCGAGAGGTGAGGGGACACCGAGTCTCCTACACCAACATTCACCCACACAAACACACACACTCACAAACATACACACTTTTATCTTTGACCTTTGTGAGGGTGTCCATTATCTCTTGTATTACTGGAGCTAAATAATGTTACACCTGCTGAAGAGCCGAACACAGACAGAAACGAAGGACATTTTTTTTGGCTCATTATGTTTGTTTTTTTAAACAAAATCGATTTATGGGGACCATCCAAATACCCACATAGGGTCACTATAAATATCTGCAGATTTTTTTATAATGAAATAATGAAATCAACATGTTTGTGTGCACTTAAGTAATCTGATCATGTAAAAAAAAGCTCTGGTTTTCATGAATCAGACAGTAACAAATTTTTCTTCCTTAATACATAATATCTGCAGCTCTGCAAACATCTTTTCAACCTATTTACTGTTTCCATGGCAACTTTTGTGTCTCGAGTTTGGTTTGCACAAACACAGAGATGTAGAGAAACGAGATGTATCAGCTGGATGATAACTAGTCAAGTTATAATCAAGGTGTCTTTAACTGTTTTCTTCATAAAAGTTTATGAATGCTATAACAACAGTTACATCAGCATGCAAACTTTAACAGTTATATTATTAGCGTCCGAGCTTTAATTACAGTTATATTATCAACGTCCGAGCTTTAATTACAGTTATATTATCAGCGTCCGAGCTTTAATTACAGTTATATTATCAACGTCCGAGCTTTAATTACAGTTATATTATCAACGTCCGAGCTTTAATTACAGTTATATTATCAACGTCCGAGCTTTAATTACAGTTATATTATCAACGTCCGAGCTTTAATTACAGTTATATTATCAGCGTCCGAGCTTTAATTACAGTTATATTATCAGCGTCCGAGCTTTAATTACAGTTATATTATCAACGTCCGAGCTTTAATTACAGTTATATTATCAGCGTCCGAGCTTTAATTACAGTTATATTATCAACGTCCGAGCTTTAATTACAGTTATATTATCAACGTCCGAGCTTTAATTACAGTTATATTATCAACGTCCGAGCTTTAATTACAGTTATATTATCAACGTCCGAGCTTTAATTACAGTTATATTATCAACGTCCGAGCTTTAATTACAGTTATATTATCAACGTCCGAGCTTTAATTACAGTTATATTATCAACGTCCGAGCTTGTACAGTTATTTATCAACGTCCGAGCTTTAATTTTAAGACAGTATCAACTGAGCTTTAATTACAGTTATATTATCAGCGTCCGAGCTTTAGTTACAGTTATATTATCAGACGTCCGAGCTTTAATTACAGTTATATTATCAACGTCCGAGCTTTAATTACAGAATATTATCAGCGTCCAGGCTTTAATTACAGTTATATTATCAACGTCCGAGCTTTAATTACAGTTATATTATCAGCGTCCGAGCTTTAATTACAGTTATATTATCAACGTCCAGCTTTAATTACAGTTATATTATCAAACGTCCGAGCTTTAATTACAGTTATATTATCAACGTCCGAGCTTTAATTACAGTTATATTATCAACGTCCGAGCTTTAATTACAGTTATATTATCAACGTCCGAGCTTTAATTACAGTTATATTATCAACGTCCGAGCTTTAATTACAGTTATATTATCAGCGTCCGAGCTTTAATTACAGTTATATTATCAGCGTCCGAGCTTTAATTACAGTTATATTATCAGCGTCCGAGCTTTAATTACAGTTATATTATCAACGTCCGAGCTTGTACAGTTTTATATTATCGCGTCCGAGCTTTAATTACAGTTATATTATCAGCGTCCGAGCTTTAATTACAGTTATATTATCAGCGTCCGAGCTTTAATTACAGTTATATTATCAGCGTCCGAGCTTTAATTACAGTTATATTATCAGCGTCCGAGCTTTAATTACAGTTATATTATCAGCGTCCGAGCTTTAATTACAGTTATATTATCAACGTCCGAGCTTTAATTACAGTTATATTATCAACGTCCGAGCTTTAATTACAGTTATATTATCAACGTCCGAGCTTTAATTACAGTTATATTATCAGCGTCCGAGCTTTAATTACAGTTATATTATCAACGTCCGAGCTTTAATTACAGTTATATTATCAACGTCCGAGCTTTAATTACAGTTATATTATCAAGCGTCCGAGCTTTAATTACAGTTATATTATCAACGTCCGAGCTTTAATTACAGTTATATTATCAACGTCCGAGCTTTAATTACAGTTATATTATCAGCGTCCGAGCTTTAATTACAGTTATATTATCAGCGTCCGAGCTTTAATTACAGTTATATTATCAGCGTCCGAGCTTTAATTACAGTTATATTATCGCGTCCGAGCTTTAAGTTATTATTATCAGCGTCCGAGCTTTAATTACAGTTATATTATCAACGTCCGAGCTTTAATTACAGTTATATTATCAGCGTCCGAGCTTTAATTACAGTTATATTATCAGCGTCCGAGCTTTAATTACAGTTATATTATCAGCGTCCGAGCTTTAATTACAGTTATATTATCAACGTCCGAGCTTTAATTACAGTTATATTATCAGCGTCCGAGCTTTAATTACAGTTATATTATCAACGTCCGAGCTTTAATTACAGTTATATTATCAGCGTCCGAGCTTTAATTACAGTTATATTATCAGCGTCCGAGCTTTAATTACAGTTATATTATCAACGTCCGAGCTTTAATTACAGTTATATTATCAGCGTCCGAGCTTTAATTACAGTTATATTATCAGCGTCCGAGCTTTAATTACAGTTATATTATCAGCGTCCGAGCTTTAATTACAGTTATATTATCAACGTCCGAGCTTTAATTACAGTTATATTATCAACGTCCGAGCTTTGTACAGTTATATTATCAACGTCCGAGCTTTAATTACAGTTATATTATCAGCGTCCGAGCTTTAATTACAGTTATATTATCAGCGTCCGAGCTTTAATTACAGTTATATTATCAACGTCCGAGCTTTAATTACAGTTATATTATCAGCGTCCGAGCTTTAATTACAGTTATATTATCAACGTCCGAGCTTTAATTACAGTTATATTATCAACGTCCGAGCTTTAATTACAGTTATATTATCAGCGTCCGAGCTTTAATTACAGTTATATTATCAGCGTCCGAGCTTTAATTACAGTTATATTATCAATCCACTTTATTAAGTTATATTATCAACGTCCGAGCTTTAATTACAGTTATATTATCAACGTCCGAGCTTTAATTACAGTTATATTATCAGCGTCCGAGCTTTAATTACAGTTATATTATCAGCGTCCGAGCTTTAATTACAGTTATATTATCAACGTCCGAGCTTTAATTACAGTTATATTATCAGCGTCCGAGCTTTAATTACAGTTATATTATCAGCGTCTGAGCTTTAATTATAGTTCTTTGATTAGCGTCCTACCTTTAATTACAGTTATATTATTAGCGTACATGTAAACACATTCAGGTTGCATGATAACAATGCAGCTTGACAAATGAAAGGATCTACAATAGTGCGTCCTGCACACACACACACACACACACACACAAACACACAAACACACACACACACACACATAATTAATTTTCATTGACTCGCTCCCAGCCAGCAGATGATACCTACATGCACACACTCCAACTCCTGATCAAGCCAAATCACATTGTTTATCTTTCCATTGATTTGTCACATTCATGTTCATTACTGAACCCTCTCTCTCACTCTCGCTTTCTCTCTGTCTGTCTCTCTCACTTTCTCTCTCACTCTCTCGCTGTCTATTTCTCTGTCTCACTCTCTCTGTCTATTTCTCTCTCTCTCCCTCTCTCTATCTCCCTCTCTCTCACTCTCTCTGTCTGTCTCTCTCACTCTCCTTTCTCTCCCTCTTTCTCTCTCTCGTTCTCTCTCCCTCTTTCTCTCTCTCCCTCTTTCTCTCTCTCTCCCTCTCTCTCTTTCTCTCCCTCCTCTCCCTCTTTCTCTCTCTCTCTCTCTTCCCATCTTTCTCTCTCTCTCTCTCTCTCTCTCTCTCCCTCTTTCTCTCTCTCCCTCTTTCTCTCTCTCTCTCCCCTCTCTCTTTCCTCCCTCTCTCTCCCTCTTTCTCTCTCTCTCTCTCTCTCTTTTTCCATCTTTCTCTCTCTCTCTCTCTCTCTCTCTTCTCTCTCTCCCTCTCATTCCCTCTCTCTCCCTCTCTCTCTCTCCGTCTCTTTAGGATAAAGTGGCGAGCGAGAGTTTACCTCTTCAGGGTTTCACGGTGAAGCTGTCTGATCAGTCCGAGGGTGAGGACACAGGTGGTGTCTTTCAGCTCTACCACAAAAAAACGCTGTACTACACATTCAGAGCGGATGATCATCTCACCGCAAAAAGGTCTGTCTGTCTCACACACACACACACACACACACACACACATACAAATACACACAAACAAACGCTCCAAATGAATGAGAGGTTTTTTTTTAATCACTGCGACAGACCAAATAAAATCATACAGAATAGCAAAAAAGTATACCGGTATAATAACTTCATTATAATTCATAACATCCTAATACAACTCTAATGAGTGCTTTATGAAAGGTACGAGCACTCGGAGTGTGACACCAATAAGCCTACAGAAAAAAATATAACTCATAAAACAAAACAATGTTGGCAACTAAAGTACATAATGAGACTGATAAAGATTTTGGACTTGACCCGATTTGATTAGATCTGCAGAACGTCATTGCTAACATTTCTCAATTCACTAAGTAAGGAATAAAACATTGTGAAACACCCCCGCAGATGATTACAGCACATCCCGAAGTCCTTTAGTCGGCTAATACCTCCGCAATTTGCCAATGCTAAAAAAAACTTTTTTTTTTAATTAATTACAGAACATCACATCAGACATTTTATTCGTTTATAGTTACTTTTAATGGTGTGGATGGAGACAAGAAGTTCTCTAAATAGCTAATCCCTGACCAGCCTCGTTTTTTTTCTCTCACTTTAGACAAATTGAAAAGAAAGAAAAATTGCTATGTTACTATAGAAACAATAACGTATTAGAACGATTAGAACGATAATATATAATATTAATATAAACCTTGCAGCCAGAAATAAACATTATAAGAGCCTCTGTTATAGACAGTGAGTCAACACCTTCTGACCAATCAGATTTGTGAATGCAACCGGTATAAACATTTCTCGCTTCACGTACAATATATTTAGATCTTTGGTTAGATTTCGAGTATTTACGAAGATTTCTAATGCAGTAATTGAAATGACACGAAAATACCGGGTGTTTACAAACTTTCGACACATATACAACTTTATATGTGATCTTCTCCTCTTTCTCCCATGTTCACGTTCTTTTTGTTTTATTTTACAGATGGGTGAATGCCATGGAGGAAGCCACAGTATTATAGTATTAGCTGCAGCAGTGTGACTGTAAGCCGTGACTTTTCTAAACAAAGACGAGGAGGAAAGCGTATGTTAAACCACATCTCACTCCTACCTGAAGGAATATCTGCGCCTTTTTTTTTTTCTCCTTCCACCGCAGACGTATAAATGGAGTCGTTTCTGCGTACGATCGCTGGAAATTCCACGATGGAAGACAAGACAGTGTTACTTGACTCGACTTGTTGACTTTCTCGCCGAAGAAAAAAAGAGAAGAATGCCAAATGTAAATAAAGTGACTTAAAACGGAGGAATCTTTTTATAAGGGCAGAACATTTTACACACGTCGGATTTATCTGCTTCGAGCTTTTCAAGGAAATAAGTTTAAATGTCAGCTGTCTGAATTTTGATACGCGGTGCTGTGGATTGACGTGTATTGTGTGAAATCTAACCTAACAATTTCAGCATAGGAAAGTTTGATACAAGACTGTATATTAGCTGTATATTTCATCATTAGAGATGAGAATTTAGGCTGTAATATAATTATAGGGCAATGTAAATTGTGCCATAGTTTTTCATCTATCGTCTTTTTTTTTTTTTTTTATACATCCGGTCTGAATTTCTCTGAATTTCTGGCTTAGTTAAAAAAAAAAAATGCACACAATTTCATACTCGAAAAATGTTGCTTCTTTAGTTTTGCACTGGAGCTACAAGAAGTCAGTCTGTCTCAGTTTATATTTTGGACAAATCAACATCATTGATCTATGTGATCTCATTATTTAATGTTTTGTATAGTCCATATTTACAGATTTAACTATAATATACAACTATATGACTGTCCGCATAACTTTTCCGCTCTTTCAAACTTTTGGGAGGCGGTGCTTAAGGGGGTGAACTGACACCAATATGTCCTCATTCAAAAGTTTGTGAGGCAGAGGTTAAGGAGGAAGACTGACACCAATATTTCCTCATTCAAAGTTTTTGCAGGCAAGGCTTAATGGCATGAACTGACACTAATGTAACCTTGTGCAAACTTTTTTGAGGTGGGGCTTTAATGGACAGACTGATACCAATATGTCCTCATTCAAAGTTTGAGTGGCGGAGGTTAAGGAGGAAGACTGACACCAATATGTCTTCATTCAAACTTTTTGGAGGTGGGGCTCAATGGGCAGACTGATACCAATGTCCTCATTCAAACTTCTGGGAGGCGGGGCTTAAATTACAGACTGACACCAATGTGTCCTTGTGCAAAATATTTTAAGGCGGGGCTAAAAGTACAGACTGACACCAATGTGTCCTTGTGCAGACTTTTGGTAGGCGGGGGTTAAAGTGCAGACTGACACCAATATGTCCTTGTGCAGACTTTTGGTAGGCGGGGGTTAAAGTGCAGACTGACACCAATGTGTCCTTGTGCAGACTTTTGGTAGGCGGGGGTTAAAGTGCAGACTGACACCAATATGTCCTCATTAAAATTGTTGGTAGGTGTAGCTTAGGGACTGGGCAGACACCACCTGCGCTAAAGGAAAAAATTATTTCCGTTATCCAAGATGACTGACTGTATAATGCATTTTTGTCTATTTCTTTTGTTTAGATTTGATAGATTTATATATAAGTGACATGACTGATTTGAGGAAGAAATTCAGACTTCTCTTACGTCTCAGGCCGATCTGAGGCGGAGCTCCATTTCTGAACTAAAGAAGCGAACATGACACACAAAAGCACGTCATTTGGAAAATTGTGTAAAAAAAAAAAAAAGTTTTCCTTTCATCTCAGTGATGACGACTGATAATGATGATGCTGAGTCTTTCCTACTACATGATTGATCATTACTGTATCATATTAAGGACTGATTATAGTCTATAATTTGACTTTATTACATTTCAAAACTCTTTATCCTGCGTAGCACAACGTCGCGTTGTCGAGGATGCGTTCTGATCTCGATCTCCACCTACGCCTGTTGTTTTCTCTACATTTCCATACACTTTACTGAAAAAGTCTGAACCAGCACCAGGGAACATTTCATCTTACATCAATACAGTTCAGTTCTCTTTAAACCAGCTGATATAAATATCATGACGATGTCCATTCCTGCTGTTATTTACATGAACACTTAGGCTGAGTACCACCTGTCGCTCACAGGTTTTGCATTGTTTCTATACACGGTAACCAGAACGGCATCGTGAACCACATTCAAATCACTGATGGAAATTTGTCCACAGGGATCGCACTCTGTGACAACTCTCTCCACACCAGAGAAGTGTGTGTGGAAGATCTATAATTGATCTAAAATCTGTCTTTGTATAGATCCCTGCTTCGCTGAATGAGATTAGTACAATGTTAAAAAAAAAATACGGGATGCTATAGGGCTGAGATTGGAGAACACTGAGAATATGTTTCTTTAAGTATCTGTTGTATTGCACTGATTTGGAAGAGACAGAGTGATGACACAGTATTGAATTTATCCAGGTTTATTCTGCTGCACATATCGATGATACACTGAGAACGCAGAGGAATGTGTTGCGAATGATACTGTAAGCTTCTTGTAGCTGCTTCACACCAACTGAGAATTTTTTTTAGCGCACACTATAATGAAGCCCGTTCTGCTTTCTTTTCCCCTGCCTTCTCACAATCTCTCCGGGTTCTTTGCTTCAAAGGCAATGTTTCTGTCCCTTGGAAAAAGAAGCAAAACAAAACAAATGGGCAGTACTGAACTTTTTTTTATCAGATCTAGAGATGCACAGTATCTCACTTTTGATGTTACAGTCACACACTGTGTTATATTATGATGGCTATATATATACGACAGACAGCAGAATCTAGAGCAATGTAAATGAAATGTACATAATTATTAAGAAAAACATACATCTTTTCTTTTTATTTGCACTGATAGATAAAGTAAGAAAAAGAACGTTATGCCAGTTTTATCAAGTTTTATTAAAGTGAATCAGCTGTATGGATTTGGGATATTATTGTTCAAATAAATATAGTAAACAGATGTGTCACATACAGACAATATTTCTTATAATAATCATCATCATAGAAGAAGAAGAAAAAAAGAATGATTATCATGTATGTTAATATATTTTTCACAATTTATTTGGATCGATTATATATATATATATATATATATATATCATGAAATTATAATTTATATTTACAACAAAAATAATAATAATTCACCATTATATATATATATATATATATATATATATATATATATATATATATTATATATATATATATATATAATGGTGAATTATTATTATTGTTGTTGTAAATATAAATTACAATTTCATGATTAATAGATAATAACAATAATAATAATAACAGAAGAAGAACTATTATTATTAATGTTTACATATTTTATATACAATTATCATTATTATTATGGTTGCTGTTTTACATATAAAATTTTAATTTCATGATTAATAATAATATTAATTATTATTATTATTATAAAAATGTAATGTGATAATGCATAAAAGTATCAAGAATACTATTTTTTATTTTATTTATTTAGCCCATCTGAGTGGTTTAAATACAAATATTAAAATATTCAACTACATATTAATTAAATAATCCACATTCATGAAATTATCTACTTCATTAATTACACTGAGGGAAAAAAGTATTTGATCCCCTGCTGATTTTGTACGTTTGCCCACTGACAAAGAAATGATCAGTCTATAATTTTAATGGTAGATTTATTTGAACAGTGAGAGACAGAATAACAACAAGAAAATCCAGAAAAACGCATGTCAAAAATGTTATAAATTGATTTGCATTTTAATGAGGGAAATAAGTATTTGACCCCTCTGCAAAACATGATTTAGTACTTGGTGGCGAAAACCCTTGGTGGCAATCACAGAGGACAGATGTTTCTTGTAGTTGGTCACCAGGTTTGCACACATCTCAGGAGGGATTTTGTCCCACTCCTCTTTGCAGATCTTCTCCAAGTCATTAAGGTTTCGAGGCTGACATTTGGCAACACGAACCTTCAGTTCCCTTCACAGATTTTCTATGGGATTAAATTCTGGAGACTGACTAGGCCACTCCAGGACCTTAATGTGCTTCTTCTTGAGCCACTCCTTTGTTGCCTTGGCCATGTGTTTTGGGTCATTGTCATGCTGGAATACCCATCCACGACCCATTTTCAATGCCCTGGCTGAGAGAAGGAAGTTCTCACCAAAGATTTGATGATACATGGCGACGTCCATCGTCCCTTTGATGTGGAGAAGTTGTCCTGTCCCCTTAGCAGAAAAACACCCCCAAAGCATAATGTTTCCACTTCTATGTTTGACAGTGGGGATGGTGTTCTTGGGGTAATAATAGGGTAAAATTTTTGTGTTTCTTCCATTTGCGAATAATCGCACCAACTGTTGTCATCTTCTCACCAAGCTGCTTGGCAATGGTCTTGTAGCCCATTCCAGACTTGTGTCCCTGACATCCTTGTAGAGCTCTTTGGTCTTGGCCATGGTGGAGAGTTTGGAATCTGATTGATTGATTGCTTCTGTGGACAGGTGTCTTTTATACAGGTAACAAGAACAAGCTGAGATTAGGAGCACTCCTTTTAAGTGTATGCTCCTAATCTCAGCTCTTTACCTGTATGAAAGACACCTGGGAACCAGATATCTTTCTGATTGAGAGGGGGTCAAATACTTATTTCCCTCATTAAAATACAAATCAATTGATAACATTTTTGACATGCGTTTTTCTGGATTTTTTTGTTGTTATTCTGTCTCTCACTGTTCAAATAAACCTACCATCAAAATTATAGACTGATCATTTCTTTGTCAGTGGGCAAACGTACAAAATCAGCAGGGGATCAAATACTTCTTTCACTCACTGTAAAACTATAACATTTTTACAAATCATGAAAATATAATCAAATAAAAGCCCCAAATAACTATTTAAAGAAATGGCTTTGTTGAAATATGTTTCTAAATTCATTAAAAGTTTTCTGGAGCATAATTCCAATATGATATCTGATATAAGCTAATAGATCTCTTTTCTAGCTTCCATGAAGACAGCGTAATTCACTGAGCAGCCGATAGGGGGCAGCACAGACACTTCTAATCACCATGACCTTTTCATGGGTTCCCGCTGAAGCAATCATGCAGAATTGTGATGATAATTGTGACTGTATAACCCTCTCGTTCCTGCTGATTAGTAACTGAATGTAAATACGTTATAGAATCACATCAGTGTGGCCTGACTCTTATTCAAACCTGAATTTTATCTCCCTGAGACCAACCTGGGAAAAAAACTTCCTATCTAAATAATTAATAGCTCTCCAAGGTCACTGGGCGTAAATTACCTGCTCTCTCTCTTTAATTACACACACTGCTTGTGTGAGCTATGCCCGAAGTCTGGACGCTTATCTGGACCCCTTGTGTAAGAGAAGCCCCTTATCACTGACATCGTTTTGCATTGGATCTCTCCCCGCTTGTGATGATCAGACCTCGGGCCTGAGTAAGGTGATATAACTACTGTAGGTCTGAGTAATGAGCTTTATCATCAGGCCCCGGGCACAGTTGAGTAAAGTGGGACGAATTGTGAATAATTGATGTGAATGAAAAGAAAGAAACTGCACAAAACATTTCGGCCTATTTCTTTTCATCCATTGAAATATTAATGGTTCATTGTGAGGTTTTTGTTTGAGGCTGATTTAGGGTGTGTAACCTTAGCCCGGATAACAGAATTAGAGAAAAAGCTCTCAGGCGAGTGGAAAAGGACCACTTAGGCGTGATGGGTTACAGAAAGTCTGGGACGAATAACAAATAAATTACAAATAACTATCTGTTTATTGAGATAGGAATGGAACAGCAAGGCCAATTCAGTTTTATTTATTTATTTATTTTATTTATTTTGCTATACATTGAAGACATTCAGGTTTGAGATGAATATGAGATGATTTCAGCTTTTTATTAGTGATCTTATCACTTATCCAGCTGTAGATCGGAAACGCTGCGTGCTATATTAATAGCACTTCCTGATTTGAATTGAAATTGCAGTTAGATTACTACTAACACAATGCCAGTGATTCTGGTTTATAGTAATCAGCACCGTCATGTGATTTAAACTAAATAAATAAACAAATAACTTCTGGATATTCATCACAGACCTCCGGGAGTCTTTGAGCTGCATGGATGTATAGGACAAAACAATATTTGCAGAATATCTGAGTTGTTCCTTGGTGCGTGAATGAAATGATTATTAGGACGGTATTGTCTTCCAACAGTGGTTTGCATAAGTAATCCCAACCCCCCCCCCCCCGGCTTCTTGGTTGCTTCTCTGACCCTCTGACTTTTGGTGGACAAGTCAGACAAGTTTAGGCGGAGCTGTGGTTGTGCCATATGTTTCCTTAAATAAAAACAAAACAAAAAAAACAGATTTTAACCAGATCTTTGTTATACTTTGCCAGAACTTGTAGTGCTTGGACCTGTTGTGCTTGCTCCTTTGGTCTTCATAATGCTGTTTGTTTAGGTGTGTACTTAAACAAACTCTGGGGCCTTCCAAGAACAGGTGTATTTATATTGTGATCATGTGACACTGTAATTGCCCGCATATCAACCCTGTTCAACTACTTGTGAGACTCCTCATGGTGGCTGGCTGCATCAGAGATAAATTGAGAAATTGGGCTGCTGTGAATGGTTCATGGTTAAGTTCAAGGGCATGAATACTTATGCAAAACACTTTAGTTCAAGGATTTATGGCAAAATGTGCTGGAAGATGACACTATAAGCCTGTGTGATTGCATCAGATGAACATGATATAACACGAGGTCAGTGTCAAGGTGGCAGTCGGGGTGCCGAGACATATTTTAAGTGTAAAACCTGTGTGCCCGGGAAGAGAAATCAGATTCAGCGAATGAATGGTGACTGAAGAGTTAGGACTAAAGTACAAGAAGACCTGAACATTGTGAGACTGTTCAGGTCTGTTTGTTCCTTTTTTTGGTTAAATGAGATATCTGATAAGGGAGAGGGAGAGAGAGCGTGGAGAAAAAAAGAAGGGAAAAACGAATCTGCAGGGAACGAATAGTGTTCGGCAAATAGGCAGCGAAACCTAGAGACTGACAGAAACCGAACTGCAGAAACTGGGCTGCTCCAGTTGTTAAACTCCCTCAAGTCTCTCCTGACCCAATAACGAGATTGATAAAGTAGGGACAGAGGGACAGGTTGCGGGGGATTTATTTTCTCCGTCTTCCTGTGTGTAGATAACACTTCTAAGAAATAAAGATTTCCCCTAAGGTCTCTATCATTGCCTTTTTCCTTGTAGCAGTGGTAGCCCGGTGGTTAAGGTTCCAGAAGGTTCCGAGGTCACATCCCAGGACAGTCTCAGCTACTCACATCTGATTTAATGTAAATATTCCGTCCATATTATTCCACACAAGGTCAAAATTGAAAACTTCCAGAGACACTGTTTTGAAAAAATATAAAGTATGTCCCTCAGAGACCACAAAACCCAAAACCTCAGCCAGATTGGTGTTTAACCACAACTAGAAAGCGAGAGGTTACAATGTGATTAGGCAGCTGAGAGAGCGAGAGAGAGAGCGAGAGAGAGAGAGAGAAAGAGAGATAGCCATCTCTATGAAACACAAGACAGGATATATTTGTACCACAGAAGTGCTGAGTTCTTTAGTTATGAGATTTTGTGTGTAAGTTGCATTCGTTAGGAAACAAAAGAAAAGATGTGTCATTGTGTGTGTCATCTCTCTCCAGTTCCAGAAATGGCTGATAAAACAGGTCTGTGTGTATTTGTGTTATCTCTCTCTCTTTTTCTCTCTCTCTTTCTCTCTCTCTGTCTGTCTGTGCATGTGCGTGCGTGCGTGTGTGTGTGTGTGTGTGTGTGTGTGTGTGTGTGTGTGTGTGTGTGTGTGTGTGGGCGAAAGGGCAGGACTCCACTCTTATCACTCTATCCATAAAGTCACCATTGTTATCTTGACTAATATTTAGTGCACACGACGTACAGTTTTCTTGTGCAATTTTTTCTTTCTTCTTCTTTTTATTAAGTTCACGTCACATCTTTTCTAAGCACAGTCATGCCTGGAATTACGTCATGGCTGGGAAATCCCCATTGAAGAACAATTTTATAATATTTATAATCACAGACTTCTTCTGTAAACATTATATTGATTTATTTATTGCCTTCAGAATAATAAATTGTTCTGAGTTTGAGAAGAAGAATAAAAAGAAGAGGAAGAAGAAGAAAAAGAAAGGAAGAAGAAGAAGACTGATTGTGTGTGATTAATATATACTGTAAATCACACAGTCATACATCACAGACATTTCAGCCACATAAAGATATTTCAATTGTGTAAAAAAAAATGATTTCATTATTTATTTCTCTCCTGGCTGAGAAAGGGAGAGAGAACGAGAGGAAAAAATATGTGTAAATGAGTGTAGGTCGTTTTTATCATTTTCTTTGGACATTGTTTTTCCACCCTGGCGGCTTCCTTTCCTGTCGTTTAGCCTGGCAGTGTCGTCTGCTGCTCCATTACATTTTACACACACACACACACCGACTGGTGCCTGCATAATCAATTGATCATAGTGAAAGGTCAGGACCAGTCGTCTGTATTGCTTCTGTTCTGGTCAGTGGAAACACACACTCCCTCTCTCTCTCTCTCTCTCTCTCTCTCTCTCTTTCTCTCTCTTTCTCTCTCTCTCTCGGTCTCTCTCTCTCTGTCTCTCTCTCTCTGTCTCTCTCTCTTTCTCTCTCTCTCTCTCTCTCTCTCTGCTCTCTCTCTCTCTCTCTCTCTCTCTCTCTAAATTCACCCAAATAAGACCTTTCAGTTAAGTTACACTTTGTAGCAGGCAATCTCCTATGACAGAGGAGCAAAAACAGTTGTCTATGGAAGTCTATGTGAATTATAAATCAATATAATAGTAATCATTGTGAAATGAAATGTCAGGGGCTAAATCATGTTTAGTCTGTTTGCCTCACACCTCCAGGGTTGTAGTTTCGAATCCCGCTTCCGCCCTGTGTGTGTGGAGTTTGCATGTTCTCCCTGTGCTTTGGGGGTTTCCTCCGGGTTCTCCGGTTTCCTCCACCAGTCCAAAGAAATGCATTGTAGGCTGATATGCGTTTCCAAATAGCCCGTAGTGTGCGAACGTGTTAGATTGTGCCCTGTGATGGGTTGGCATCCCGTCCAGCGTGCCCCCTACCTTGTGCTCCGGATAGGCTCCAGCCTCCCAGCGACCCTGTGCAGGATAAGCGGTAGAGAAAATGGATGGATGGATGGATAGATTGTGAAATGTCACGATACACAATGCTTGGATGATATTGGGATATTGTCACTACTTTTACAGTTTCGTAAGAGTCCTAGAGTCCAGTAATTTCAACACCCCCTTTCCGCCTGCTTACATTTATCTCATTTATACAACTGAGCAATTGAGGGTTATGGCCCTTGCTCAAGGGCCCAGCAGTGGCAGCCCTGGTAGTGCTTGGATTTTGAACTCACGACTGTCCGATCAGTAGTCCAACATCTTAACCACTGAGCTACCATTGACCTATACTAGTTAGTGGATCTGGAGCCTATCCTGAAAATCTGTCCGTAAAGGCATTGCACACACCCCAGACGAAATCAACAGAGACACCTAAAGTTTAAAGATTAGATTAAAACGTGACAACACAAGATGCCATTCATTTTTATCCATCCATCCATCTCCAACCGCTTATTCCTGCTTCAGGGTCGCGGGGAACCTGGAGCCTATCCCAGGAAGCATCGGGCACAAGGCGGGGTACACCCTGGACAGGGTGCCAGTCCATCGCAGGGCACAATCACAAACACACTCACACACCCATTCATACACTACGGACAATTTACCAAGCTGCCAATCAAATTCTTTCTAAAACCCTAAACCTTTTGTTCTCAAAATGGGGTGCAAAGATCTGCAAGACTGAGATGTATAGCCTCTACCACCCACTAGTTTTACTGTTATACAATTATTTACTTTATATTGATGGGATTGAATGGGTTTAAACTGCTACCAGCCAAATCTACACGGTTACAGTAAGGAAGGATGGGTCACTGAGTTGATAATATGTAAACACTTTGTATTGATGATACTCACAAGATGAGTCATAACAGAGTATGAAGAAATTTCGAAGTTTCCTACATTCTGTATCTGCTACATTCTATGCTCAAGTAAGACATTAATCAGAAAGCACGATCATTATTTGATCCCCCTTCAATATGAAGAATGCATCTGATCATCTCAGAGCGTTTATTCTGGAATGGAGGTTCTTAACGTTTCTTAAAGAAATTCGCAAGAAGGGGAAGAGATGACATGGTTGTGTAAAACCTAAACTAGAGGAAGGAAAGCAGGCAAGGCTGGGGGGAAAAGGGAGAGGGAGGTAAGAGCAAAGCAGAAGAGAAAGAACGAGAAACAAAGGAAGAACGGGTCAAAAAGGAGAAGAGAAGAACAGCTAAGAAAGAAGTGGTTCTAGGAGATAGAAGAGAAGTGAAACAGTGCAATGGTTCAGAAGCAGTTGAAGATCTTTCTCTCACACAAACACACGCACACACAAACACACACACAGGTTTTCTCTAGGGTGGAATTTTCTGGAGCTTTATAGGAAATTTAGGAATTAGATTCATGAGTTACACAGTCCAGGTCAGCTGAAGACATTGTTATAAATAGCAACACAGGATCTCGCACTACTTTATATACCACAGCTTGGACTTAGAGCAGAGGGTGTAGCAGAGTAAGCATCATGTGACCTTACAATGGGTATGTGTGTGTGTGTGTGTGTGTGTAAGAGAGAGAGAGAGAGAGCGAGAGAGGTGGGCACTATGTTAAGACTTGTGTGTTTTCCAGTACTATGAGGTAAGAGTAAGGAGGAGTTCCGTGGGCTCAGGTTTCAGTCTGGGATCTCCCGAGTCCATCTGAATCGTGACAGCTACACCACCTGAGTACATGCAAAACAAAGCTAGGATTTCTGAAGGTGCCTGTAGAAGCACACGCCCAACACCAGCCTCGCTCGTTTCATGGAAAACGACTGTAGACTGACTTCATTGTTCCCCTTATTCTTAAAGTAATCTACAACAGGAATAAATTATAGGACTTTGTTTCCCGTTTCTTTATTCCTAATGGAAACGAATACGTTCATTGCTTTGTGAGCTAGTTTCATGAACATATTATATATATATATATATATATATATATATATATATATATATATATATATATATATATATATATATATATATATATATATATATATATATTCGTGGTGTGAAAAAGTGTTTGCCCCCTCCTCATTTCCTGTTCCTTTGCTGTTTGTCACACTTAAGTTTCGAAACATCAAACCAATTTAAACAATAGTCAAGGACAACACAAGTAAACACAAAATACAATTTGTAAATGAAGGTGTTTATTATTAAAGGTGAAAAAAATCCAAACCATCATGGCCCTGTGTAAAAAAGTGATTGCCCCCTTGTTAAAAACATACTATAACTGTGGTTGTCCACACCTGAGTTAAATTTCTCTAGCCACACCCAGGCCTGATTATTGCCACACCTGTTCACAATCAAGGCATCACTTAAATAGGAGCTGCTTGACACAGTAAGGTCCACCAGAAGATCCCCTAAAAGCAACACATCATGCCGGGACCCAAAGAAATTCAGGAACAATTGAGAAAGAAAGTAATTGAGATCTATCAGTCTGGAAAGGGTTATAAAGCCATTTCCAAAGCTTTGGGAATCCACCGAACCACAGTGAGAGCCATTATCCAAACAATCGAAGACATGGAACAGTGGTGAACCTTCCTAGGAGTGCGGCCACCCCCAAAATTACCCCAGAGAGCAGCGTACAGCGAACTCATCCAAGAGCGCCAAAAAAGACCCCACAACAACGCAAAGAACTAAGAACTGCAGGCCTCACTTGCCCTCAGTTAAGGTTAGCGTTCATGCCTCCACCATCAGGAAAAGACTGGCGGGCAAAATGGCCTGCATGGCAGAGTTCCAAGGAGAAAACCACTGCTGAGCAAAAGAACATCAAAGCTCGTCTCAATTTCTCCACAACACATCTTGATGATCCCCAAGACTTTTGGGACAACATTCTGTGCACCGATGAGACAAAAGTGGAACTCTTTGGAAGGTGTGTGTCCAAGTATATCTGGCGTAGAAGGAACACTGCATTTCATAAAAAGAACATTATACCAACAGTAAAATATGGTGGTGGTAGTGTGATGGTCTGGGGCTGTTTTGCTGCTTCAGGACCTGGAAGACTTGCCGTGATAAAAGGAACTATGAATTCTGCTGTCTACCAAGAGATCCTGAAGGAGAATGTCCGACCATCTGTTGGGGTACTCAAGCTGAAACGAACTTGGGTTCTGCAGCAGGACAATGATCCTAAACACACCAGCAAGTCCACCACCGAATAATTGCAAGGAAAACAAAAATGAAGACTTTGGAGTGGCCTAGCCAAAGGTCCTGACCTGAATCCTATTGAGATGTTGTGGTATGACCTTAAAAAGGCCGTTCATGCTCGAAAACCCTCTAATGTGACTGAATTAGGACAATTCTGCAAAGATAAGTGGGCCAAAATTCCTCCAGGACGCGAAAAAGCCTCATTGCACGTTATCCGCAAACGCTTGGTTGCAGTTGTTGCTGCTAAGGGTGGCCCAACCAGTTATTAGGTTTAGGGGGCAATCACTTTTTACACAGGGCCATGATGGTTTGGATTTTTTCACCTTTAATAATAAACACCTTCATTTACAAATTGCATTTTGTGTTTACTTGTGTTGTCCTTGACTATTGTGTTTTTTTACAAATTGGTTTCATCGGTAAGAAAAACTTAACAGTAAAAAAAATTTTTATATATATATATCAGGAAAAAAAAAAAAAAAAAGAAAAGAAAAAAAGGGGAAAAATTTTTTAAATATATATATATATATATAGTGTGTGTATCCGTCCATCTTCTACCTCTTATTCCTTCTTCAGGGTTGCGAGGAATCGATATATACTATATATATATATATATATATATATATATATATATATATATTTATTTTTATTTTTTCTGAAGAATAAAAAACAAGAGAGACCTAGAATAGAGTGGATTTTAATGGTTTTAATGGAAACTGTAATGGTCCCTGTGGTTCTACTGGACATCATTAAGCACAATTAATTGTAATGGTTTTTAGCTGATGATTTGTAATGGTATTTGTAGTAGAAACCATTAGAATTTCTGTGATGATTTCTATAGCCGCCACCAGGGTAGATTTGAAAACACTAACCATTTTGATGTTCATTTTAAGCGAAAAAGTCAAGTTATAAAACATAAAGTTATTAAAAAAAATTCTCAAAGAAATTTGCCAGAGGAAGAGGCTACACGCTTGTTTTTCCATTTGTTCGCGTCCCAACAAATCTTTTAAAGCCTTAAAACACAAAGATCAACCTATGATATATCATGTTACTTAAAAAAATAAATATATATATTTGTAAAAATGTATTTTATATATATATATATATATTTATTTATTTTATTTATTTTTTTAAAAGTGTGGACTAAAAGTCCTCATGCGTATATCTCCACGCCCCCTTTTTCACCTGTGGATACGTCACGCCGCGTCACCGTAACAACTCCAAAAAATCGCAGTCGTACTCAGTAGCGAGTGGATCCAAAAAAATGCATACTAGTTAGTAGGGTAGTATTCAGCGTTTCCTTGTAGTCATGGAGACGCGCGAGGAATGAACCACTGCTAGCGTTCTAATCCGCGTACTGTTTAGTAGGCTAGTATGCGGTTTCTGGGCGTGGCCAATGACTGTGACAGCGGGGCGGGTTCTCTCTCTCTCTCTCTCACACACACACACACACACTCACTCTCTCTTTTTTACACACACTTCCTCAAACACACCGTGTGTTCGGTTCTCCGGTCAGCAGCACGCTTTATCAGCACAAGAAAGGACTAGTTTACGAAGATTTCTTGTTCGGTTCTCTGAGGTAAGTTTTGGGGAGAGGGGGTTAAAATAATTAGCTCATAGCTGCAAAAAGTTTCCGAGTCGTAACTCTTGACGTTAGTGTCGGTAGAAATCCGCGCACGGGACATCATTCGAAGTGTTGTAATGTTGTTTTTAACCGCCGCGTGACAGAGAACGCACAGGTTCTGGACAGGAAGTTACAATAACATATGCGTTGTTTGATCTGGAGTAGCGCTCAAGCCGCGGGACAGGCACTCACTCACTCACACGCGGCGCGGATGTGTGTTTGATGCGGGGAAGGGTGAAGGAACCGCGCGCTAGAGCGGTTCGGGTGCTCGGTGGAACGCAGAGCGCTCGCGACGTTGCGTAAGCAGAGCTCGCGCGACTCTGAGTGTACCGTCTCTGAGGAACACTTTCTTTTTTTATAACTTGGGGTTTTTTTCTTTTCCTTTCCTTTGGTCCTGTTCCGTGTAATATGTTGTAGGAAAGACACGTCGTAGTCTGGTGAAAGGAAGACTGACATCAATCAGGAGCTAAACTCCATATTTGAGTCCGCTGAAGAGACACTTTTTTTTAATCCCTTACTGTATAGTACCCTTACTGTATAGTACCCTTACTGTAGTTACATTACTGTATAGTACCCTTACTGTAGTTACATTACTGTGTAGTACCCTTACTGTAGTTACATTACTGTGTAGTACCCTTACTGTAGTTACATTACTGTATAGTACCCTTACTGTAGTTACATTACTATATACTACCCTTACTATATAGTTACATTACTGTATAGTACTCTTACTATATAGTTACATTACTATATAGTACCCTTACTGTATAGTTACATTACTGTATAGTACTCTTACTATATAGTTACATTACTGTATAGTTACATTACTGTATAGTACCCTTACTGTGGGAAGGGGTACTAAGCTGTAGCTCTCCAGGTAGTAGAGCTAGTCTAAAAGATTTGCACATTTCAATCTGTTTTCCAGCTGAACCATACAGAGTGTACTACATCAGTGCGCAGGAAAGGTAAACATGAAGTCCTGAATCGTTAAGTACTGAAAGTACAGTACAGTAAACAAACCTATTAAATGTCGTGCCACGATCACTGGGGCAGAGTGTTCGATAATATACGGACCACCACGTCCTGTGCTAGACTTAGTTTCAGACCATTTAAAGTGGTCCATAGAGCTCACCTCTCTAGGAGTAGATTGTCTAAAATATGTCCCAATATTCCTGACGTGTGAGAAATGCAAACGTTCACCCTGTAAGCTGAGTCATATGTTTGCACTCTGTCCCAAACTACAGACCTTTTTGGAACTCTTTTTTCGGGACTATGTCCGACAGTCTTAAAATCAAATTGGACGTTTGTCCTTTAATTGCCATCTTTGGTGTTTCATCTCAGCATCAGCCTATGAACCATAAACAAGCTAGTGTTGTGGCCTTTGCATTGTTTGTTTGCTCGGCGCAGAATATTGTTGTCTTGGACCTCTCGGCAACCCCCCTCCATATCAGTCTGGCTCAGAGATTTAATGTTCTTTTTGAAGCTGGAAAAAAATCAAGTACAACTTCAGAGGTAGGGGTGACTCATTTTTGGGAAAATGGCAAAGTTATTACCTATTTCAATGATGCACGCACCCTGGAGGTAGATTGAGGAGAGGTAGACGGTGAACACTAACCATCTTACCATTAAAAATATATATATATATTTATTTGTTTATTTATTTTCCTATTATTATTTTTTTTTTGTTTGTTTGTTTTTTTTTCTCCCCCCTTTCTTTTGGTTTTGGCTGTGGTTGTTTTGTAGGGGTTGTTGGGTGTGGTGTTGTTATGATGTTAAAAATGCAAATTTCCAATAAAAATTCTATGATTTATTCTATGATTCGTGTCCACAACCACTTTATCTCATTCCGTACACTCGGTTGGTTCTGAGGTTGTTTCTGATTCCAGTTTGATAATGAAAATCTCACTTTCACGCCTCGCAAATCAGGTCTTTCCAAATCATTTCAATTCCCTTAAAGCGTCGCCGTAATTACTCAGCTGTCCTAAACAACAGAGAATGGACGTGTGTTTCCAAGGCCACATCAATGGCGTTGGGTTCTGTGAGAAATCCATCCGGACTTCTTGTTCTACATTTTCAGATTTCCAGTGGCCACGTCTCACATCGTATGACTTCCCTCCGGATAAGTACCCAAGTGTTTACCCAACACCTGATCGTTTACTTATTGTCCGTCATGTTTTGGGGAAATACCACAGCGGAAATTTTATGACGTCGTAACGTGTATTATGTTTTGTTACGTTTAAAAAAATAATAATAATAATAATACATTGTGGGTAGTTAATATGGACATGTGATCATGTTTTCGATCATAGATTTTCTGACGAATTTAAAAAGAACCGTGGATGACACGGAGAACCGGAGCTTTATGGGCTTTATGTTCAGTGTTCATGTTTAAAAAAATAAATAAATAAAATTTGGTAAATGATCCGTTTTAAATCAGGCAATTTATCATCCGTTTCACACAAAGTAACACTGACTAAGTGGCATTGACGGTGCGGTTTTAAAGCTGCTTTTCCTTTTAAAGCGGTCTCCGTCTACACTGGCGTTGCTTTGAACGCGTTTCCCCAAACCAAAACGCTACTTTACTCCACGTCGCTCTGCTACTCGCGCGTAAAAACAAACATTTATCCGGATTAACGTAGACGTAGGCTTTAAGTTTTCCACCACGGGACGTCGCGTTTTGCATCTTTTTGGTAACAAGCTGCGTTTATTTATTTATTTATTTTTTGGCTCGTTAACACGGAACTACCGTTTATAGCTGCTGTTGCGTAGGCGATAACAAGCACTAAGTACGTCGTCGAATGTAGCTATAAACGGATCGAAAACGTGGCGTGTCCGTCTGTAATAATCTAAAATTGCGGATGTTCGCATGTAATTCCCGCACATATCCCGTGTAGCTCTTGCACAGCTCACACGTAACACTTGCACATATCTTGCGCAGTTCTCCTACTCTCGCAAAGACCTTTCCCGTTGATATCTTGCATTTACTTCTTGCATAGATGTTGCATGTACGTAGCTCTCACAGATCTCATGAACTACCGTTTATAGCTGCTGTTACGTAGGCGTTAACAAGAACTAAGTACTTCATCAAATGTAGCTATAAGCGGATCGAAAACGTGGCGTGTCCGTCTGTAATAATCTAAAATTGCGGATGTTCGCATGTAATTCCCGCACATATTCCGTCTAGCTCTCGCACAGATCACACGTAACTCCCGACCATATCTCGCGTAGCTCTCGCACAGATCACAAGTAACTCCCGACCATATCTCGCGTAGCTCTCGCACAGATCACAAGTAACTCCCGACCATATCTCGCGTAGCTCTCGCACAGATCACAAGTAAATCCCGACCATATCTCGCGTAGCTCTCGCACAGATCACACGTAACTCCCGACCATATCTCGCGTAGCTCTCGCACAGATCACACGTAACTCCCGACCATATCTCGCGTAGCTCTCGCACAGATCACACGTAATTCCCGACCATATCTCGCGTAGCTCTCGCACAGATCACAAGTAAATCCCGACCATATCTCGCGTAGCTCTCGCACAGATCACACGTAACTCCCGACCATATCTCGCGTAGCTCTCGCACAGATCACACGTAACTCCCGACCATATCTCTCGTAGCTCTCGCACAGATCACACGTAACTCCCGCACATATCCCGTCTAGCTCTCGCACAGATCACACGTCACTCCCACACATATCTCGCATAGCTCTCACACAGATCACACATAACTCCCGCACATATCCTGTGTAGCTCTTGCACAGCTCACACGTAACACTTGCACATATCTTGCGCAGTTCTCCTACTCTCGCAAAGACCTTTCCCGTTGATATCTTGCATTTACTTCTTGCATAGATGTTGCATGTACGTAGCTCTCACAGATCTCATGAACTACCGTTTATAGCTGCTGTTACGTAGGCGTTAACAAGAACTAAGTACTTCATCGAATGTAGCTATAAACGGATCGAGCACGTGGCGTGATGTCTGTAATAATCTAAAATTGCGACGTGTGGCGGAACACCTCGGGCCTTTCCGATGTTTTTATTCCGATGTTTTATTCATAATTCTGGATGGCCCGAAAACCCTATCCTGTTCTATATGAATGAGCTGGAAATCTTTTGCGTACATTCTCTACAGCGACGACCTGTTTGTCTGTTTACAGTCATGCTATCTCCGCCCTGTCTTTCGTTTCAATCTGGATGCACTGGAGTCGCGATTCTTATCCAGATATCATCCAAAGAACATTCGCAAGCTGTTGCGTATCCTTCAGTGCGATCTGCTGCTTCAACTCTGACTCATTTTCCAACGCTCGCTTTTTCAACCACTCGTCTCCTCCCCTTGCCCCCTTTGAAGTCGTTTCTCACTTCTCTTTGGTGCTGAGTCGATGTGGCAAGGATGCAGAAAGCGGTGGTCGAACGTACCCTACTTTGCCGTAAAGAGCAGCTTTAAAGTCCCCGTAGTGTTACACTGCTGACCGCAGGGCTCTGTTCCGACACGCTCGATGGCTCATCCTCTTTTGACACGCAATCACGTCGATGCTGCAAACATGTGGTTTCGTTCGTTCCTGTTATCGGTTCTGCCAAAGACAACAGCCCGTAGCATTCATTCATTCAGTCTCTTCACGTTTGTTCATTATTAATCTGTGCACCACAAGACGCTGTTCTGTTTATTGTATTCGGGGAAGTCCAGCTAAAACTAAAGACGCGGAACAGGAGCCGCTAACCTAGACAAAACCCCGAGCTAACTGGTAGCACTAGCGAAAAAAGAGTTTTGTAGGAGCGACGTAGGAACCGCGAGAGAGCACCTAGCACTCACCATCTAACTCTCGCGTAGCTCTTAAGTAGGTATCACATAGCGGTTGCATGACTTTGCATATCGCTCCTGTAGCTCTCATCTAACTCTTGTTTTGATTTTGCATGAAGCGTTTGCATTGATATCTCGCATTTACTTCATGCCTAGGTCTTGCCTTGCATGTACATCCTGGGACACACTTGCGTAGCCGTCGCGCAAATCTTGTGTAGATCTCACATAGATCACATGTAACTCCTGCACATATCTCATGTAATTCTCAGAAATATCTCGTGTAGTTCTCACGTAGTTCTCACACAGCTCGCACAGATCTCGAGAAGCTCTCGCACAGATCTCGTGAAGCTCTCGCTCAGATCTCGTGAAGCTCTCGCACAGATCTCGTGTAGCTCTCGCTCAGATCTCGTGAAGCTCTCGCACAGATCTCGTGTAGCTCTCGCACAGGTCTCGTGTAGCTCTCGCACAGGTCTCGTGTAGCTCTCGCACAGGTCTCGTGTAGCTCTCGCACAGGTCTCGTGTAGCTCTCGCACAGATCTCGTGTAGCTCTCGCACAGATCTCGCATAGCTCTCGCACAGATCTCGTGAAGCTCTCGCACAGATCTCGTGAAGCTCTCGCACAGATCTCTTGTAGCTCTAGCACAGATCTTGTGTACTGCACCTCTGGCACAGATCTCGCATAGCTCTCGCATAGATATCGTGTAGCTCTAAAATTGCTGTAGTACAGATCTAGCACTGCTCTTGTTAGCATAGCTAACACAGAGATGCTATATAGATATGCGTGCAAGGCGTTTGTGTTTAACAGCTTACTGTATACTAGGGGCCCGTGTTTGTTTGTTTGTTTGTTTGTTTGTTTTGGGGAGGGGGGTGCTAACAACGTTCAAGCAGTATGAGTTTATTACCCATATTTGTTCTTTCACTTATACACAACGGTGTATGGCTGACATATTTATCCTCACTCACAACACCATACTGACTGCTATTTAAACACACACACACACACAGACACACACACACACAGAGTCGGCAGACAGGAGGCACTCTGAGTGCAGTGGGTGGCCTGGTGAGGTTAATGAAGTCTTTGTGAAGTGTGTACAAAGCAGAAATGGACACCAGGCTTAATGCAGTGAGAGACAAGAGCAAAAGCCTTTTCACCTCTAGGGAGACATGCCCACACACACACACACACACACACACACACACACACACACACACACACACAGTTACTTTTGAGTTATATTACTCTTAACACACATCTGTTTGTCTCACACACTTTTGTGACATGTAATGTTTCTTTCTCTCAATCTTTTCTCTCAGCTGTTACTACACACACACACACACACACACACGTGCGTGTGCACACACACACAAACTCACTGACTCAGAAGGACAAACCTGTTTTCAGACCTGTTGTTGCATTCTATGTCTGTGATAATTGATCAGAGAGAGAGAGGTTCAGCAGGTTTGACTGTACCCTGGTAATGTTCACACACACACACACACACGCATATGTACACATTCTCTCTCTCTCTCCACACACACTCACACACACACTACACATGTGCAAACTTGAGTCGCATACACAACTTGCCCTGCTTAATAGAGGAATCAACTTTTTCACACTGACCTAAAGCTGCCTGTGCGTACTCTGTGTGTGTGTGTGTGTGTGTGTGTGAGAGAGAGAGAGAGAGGGGGGGGGGCTCCTGTTTCTGAGCCTGAGGGAAGAGAGAAATCAATTGCTTTCTGAAATGAGTCACATGGCACCTACCTTGCCATTGACCTTGAACCCTTTCTGTCATTCTTTTTCTTTCTTTCTTTTTCTTTCTTTCTTTTTCTTTCTTTCTTGCTTCTCAGCTTACTTGTCTTCACTTCATTATTGTTTCTTTTGTAATTGGTGTAACACTGAGTAGTGTACACGTATGAGAGAGAGAGAGAGAGAAGGAAAGAAAGACAGCTCATAAGAGTGGCTTTGACCGCACTCGCAATACTGAAACTAACATGTAAAGTCTTTCTCGAACCATCCAAATCCGATGGAAATTTACCTGGAGCAGTCATTTGACAGCCGTACGCTTTCGCACCTTGTAAGTTGTTCGCGCGAGTTTGGAACAGATGGGCTTAAAGTGAATGACGGTTAATATTTGTTCACATATCCCTTGTTTGCAATAACTGCATCAAGACTGTGACTCACTGACATCACCAAACTGTTGGTTTCTTCTTTTGTGAAGCTTTTCCAGGCTTTTATCTCAGTCTCTTTCAGTTGTTTGTTTTGGGGAGTTTCTCGCTTCAGTCTCCTCTTCAGCAGGTGAAATGCTGCTCTATTGGGTTATGGTCTGATGATTGACTTGGCCAGTCTAAAACATTTCCACTTTCCCCACGCGATGAATTCCTTTGTTGAGTCGGCAGTGTGTTTTGGATTGTTGTCTTGCTGCATGATGAAGTTCTTCACTATTAATTTGGATTCTTCTGAATTCATTCTGCTGCTACCATCATGAGTTCCATCACCAATAAAGATTAGTGAGAATGTTCCAGAAGTAGCCATGCAAGCCCATGCCATGACACTACCTCCACCATGTTTCACAGATGAGCTTAAATGTTTTATATCCTTTCTTTCTCCACTCTTTGGCCTTTCAATCACTTTGGTAGAGGTTAATCTTGGTGATGAATGGGTTTCATCTTGTAGTATGGCCTCTATATTTCTGCACTTGAAGTCTTCTTCGAGTGTTGGATTGTGATACCTTCAACATTCCGAATTGTCCTGTATTGGCTTTGCCCAGTGCTTGTGCAATGGCTCTGATGGATTTTCCATCTTTTCTCAGCTTCAAAACGGCTTGCTTTTCTCCCATAGACAACGTTTTTAACATCAAGCGCAGTCTTCACAGGCAAAACCCAGGGCTCAAACCAAGAGTAGATGTTCGGAGCTATTAACTGTTTAAAAACCTGGGTAACGAGAAATACCTGTCAGCCGCATGTTCCAGTATTTATGATCAATTTGAAAATGGGTGGGTTCAAACAAAAAAGCTGCCATGTACTATGCTGTTTAACGCATCTAGATGTAAATATGAGGAAAGGAATGCTGACGTTCCGATCTATTATTCATTGTTTGATCTCCAACCCAAGTATCCTCAGTGTATAGTGAAAAACAAAAGAATTGGCTAATGTTCCATTACTTTCAGAAGGCACTGTCTTTTAGAAACTACACTTTAAAATTGATGTGATTTATTTATTTTTTTAAACTAAAACATGTCGAAAATGCAGGAAAATAAATACACAGCTAGAAATGCAATACTAACCCACAGCTTTAACAAATTAAGGAACAAAACCTTTTCCAATTCCAATCTTTTCTGTTTGATTCAAGATATCTGGGCCGCCATTTTAATTAATTAACTTATTTATTTTTGGCCATCGAAGCCGATCTTGCGTATTGAATCGGTATCATATTGATTCGTTTTTAAACTCTTGGAAGGAGAACCATCGGCCTATTGTCAAGTTTCGGAACAAGCTGAGGAAACGAGAGGGCTTTTTCTTTCTCGTTTCCTTCGCAGAGAATCTAGATGTTAAATCAGGAACTCGAATCTGACGACGAGCAATTAGACACGGGGCAAACCCGTAGGCTTCAGGTGTTGATGGGTGTAAATTGGAAAGAGAAGAATGCAGAAACTGATGGTTAAACATCACACGCAACTCAACAGGATAAACAGGTCGGCCAGCATCGTACATTCTGCTCCGGAGAAGAGTCGAAACGCTCGTAAAGGCTATCTGATCAACTGTGGCGATGTAAACAAGCGCAAGAACTAGATGACGTGACTACAGCGAGCAGCTTTTTTTAGTGGCGAAGTCACGTGATCACCAGTCCTACCGTTTGTTCGTAAAACCGGTTTTACAGTTTGCTCTTACCGCGGAATTTTAAGATCCGTACTCCTCACGCTGTACGAGATGACCGCAGCGGAGTCTGTGCGATGATGTCTGTTGTCCACGTCAGACCTACAGAACATTACTACGGTCTGTATACGTCGCCAGTCCATAGCCGTCCTGTGAGATTTGTGTAATTGTGGGTCGACCTCCGATTGCTGCTTTTAGACAAGTGCCGAAGCAGCGCTCGCACACTGACATTTTCATTCGAAAATATCTGACGCTGACGGAACTGTCGTCGGCCATCTTTAGTCAAATTATGGTGCCGTATCTATTTATTGATAGGGGGTGGAGTTTTCATGTTCTTCACATGTTTCGGGGGTTTCCTCCGGGTACGCGGGTTTCCTCCCCCAGTCCAGTGACACGCACTGTGGGATGATTTTGCATTTCCAAATTGTCCGTAGTGTGTGTGTGTGTGTGTGATTGTGCGGTTGTCCAGGATGTCCCCCGCCTTGCCTTGCACGCCGAGTTTTCTTGGATAGGCTCCGGGCTCCCCGCAGATGGATGGATGGATTGGTCTTTAAACCTGTCAAATGTCCGTACTTCTTTCCTCTCAACTTCTTTTGCATCGTTGTACTAATCCTCGTCTACGTGAAATAACCCGAGAGCCGTGATTCGATTCCTTATGCCGCTGTATTACCTTTTCGATACAAGAAGTCAGAGTGACGCGTTTGAATGATTAATATGGCAACCGATAACATTTGAGATCTGCAAGACCCACCCTTGGAGGTCGGATATATATGTTCAAGAGAGGGTTTTATTGGAGGGATGCACGACTAGTACAGGATGAGTAATCAAAAAAATGTTACGTATGGTGTCCGTAACACTACGGGACCGGTCCAAAAACACTGAAACACCAGTTTTGTATGTAGTGTATACTGCAGAAATGCCTTCAAATATGCATTTAGTAACAGCCCCATTACTAAAGAGAGTCGCAGTCCTGTCTGACCCACATTATATGGCAATATTAAGGAAAATCAAACTTGCACCCTGCTACACATGTGCGCGCGCACACAAACACACGCTTGTTACCTCGAATAGGGACGTGGTTACAGCCATGTTGCTTGCTGCTGGTGATGCGATGATGTACCAAGTTTGAATGATTCCTGTTCAAAGACTTGGCAACACATTTCACAGCAACACTTCCTCAGAAATCCTTGTAAGCTCTGCACACGCTCTCTCTCTCTTACACACACACACACACTCACACGAACTTGACTCCCAGGACCTCATGTAGCTTCACGCTTCATTTGACTGAGCGCCGTATTAAAGTTTATTGCTTTAGACATCCTAAACTCCCTCTGTGAGAGAAAAGGCGCTGCAAGAAACGAACAGCGAGTGAGAGAACAGTGAGCGAGCGAGATTATCTTTCTGTCGAGAACGCAAAAAGTGCTGACTGCAGTCTGGGCAAAATCTCCACACCCAATCTGGCCTTCCTTCCGAAGAGAAATATGATGCATCAAGGACGAGAACGAAGTCGTTACTCATTGACCGTGTGCTCTGTCGTCTTATGCTTCTACAACAGTGTGTGGGTGTTGGTGTAACCAGAGACGAGGTTAAGAGGAGAGTAGGAGGTATCTTGGATACACACACACACACAGGTCTGCCTCGCCAGGTCGTCTCTCAGTAACCGCTGTTAATGCTGAACAAACACCAGTCGAGCAGCCACACAGTGTGTAAACTAGTAACAAATCAGACAAGCTGTGTATGTGTGTGTGTTAGTACATTATATATGTGTATGCGTGTGCATATGGGTAAAGAACGCTTCAGAGAGATGCTGATGCTCATTACACCTCTGTAACTAGACAGAAAAATCTAATTACACTGGGTATTATCTAAGGTTTATTTGCTTTTTTTTTTAAATAGCTGGTAAAGAATGCAGCATCAGCACTTTGCCATTTATACTGTTTGCTTTGGAGACTTGTTGTGTAGGATTTGGCACTCTCAAATCACACACACACACACACACTTCGCGTGACAGGCGAGAAGCCGACCAGTTACTCTATTAGATACACTTACGGAAACTTTGTTAACACGTCCTCAGAAAGATAACACACCGGTACAACCATCATGCTTCGTCTCAAATGTTCTATCTTGGCGGTCCGTGAACAAGTGGGGGCGGGGCCATGAGAAGCATGTCGTAACGGGGCAAGCATTTGTTTTGTTGCCGTTCTTTGCGTGTCACGTCATCTAAAGAAAACGAATATAGAATCTGACGTCTTTGTGGCGTTAGGCTGATTTTTAGCAGGTAGTGAGTGCAGATACAGAGGCTGCACTCACTACCTGCAGATAAGTCGAGCTCAGGTGCATACAGGAATGATCGGTTTCTGATTATATAAAATAATAGGGAAAGAATGTTTTTATTACTAATCACTAATCACTGGTTCTCTAAGCTTGTTCGAATACTCGATTCTGATTGGCTCGAAGGTTCGTGTTAAAACCGTTTTTACTGTGGTCTGTCTGAATACTCGAATCTGATTGGCTGGAAGTAGTTCCGGTCAGTTTAATGACCGTTCTAAATGAATGGGCTGCCTATAAACAACTGTAACCAGAGATCATCACCGTGATCTCGGTCCCATTAACTGTATTAAAAATAGATTTGACGGGATTAGTGGTTCATTATGAACAGAGAGAGACTAGATCAGTCTGTGCGAAGTTTGTGGTTGTGTTTGCATCTCATATACTGTACATTTTCTCTGTCTCTCGCCCTCTCTCTGTCTCTCGCCCTCTCTCTGTCTCGCGCTCTCTCTCTGTCTCTTGCTGTCTCGCGCTCTCTCTCCGTCTCTCACTGTCTCGCACACTATCTCTGTCTCGCGCTCTCTCACTGTCTCTCTCTGTCTCTTGCTGTCTCGCGCTCTCTTTCTGCCTCTCGCTGTCTCACGTTCTCTCTCCGTCTCTCACTGTCTCGCGCTCTCTCTCTGTCTCGTGCTCTCTCTCTGTCTCTCACTGTCTCGCACACTATCTCTGTCTCGTGCTCTCTCTGTCTCGCACACTATCTCTGTCTCGCACTCTCTCACTGTCTCTCGCTGTCTCGCTCTCTCTGTCTCGCTGTCTCGCGCTCTCTGTCTCGCACACTATCTCTGTCTCGCGCTCTCTCGTGGTTTCGCGCTCTCTCTGTCTCGCACTCTCTCTCTGTCTCGCGCTCTCTCTCTGTCTCGCACACTATCTCTGTCTCGCGCTCTCTCCTGGTTTCGCACTCTCTCTCTGTCTCGCACACTATCTGTCTCGTGCTCTCTCGCTGTCTCGCGCTCTCTCGCTGTCTCTCTCTGTCTGTCCCCTCCTTTGCAGCATGTGCTCGTTTTTTCCGCTCTCTCCTGAGAAACTAGTGTGTCGTTTTTAACATCATTTGCAGCTGTGTGTGTGTGTGTGTGTGTGTGTGTGTTCCCAGTTTATGTTTGTGTGAAAATGTTCTTGTTTAATGACAGGGTTTGTTCGTGTGTTTTTAAAAAGTCAGTGTGTACGGTTTGAAACAGTGTGTGCTTTCTGTGCGAGCGTGAGTGTGTGACACTTCTCGAAGCACACGGTCCCGTTCAGTCCCACTCCACCTGCTCCACATTTCATTCCTGCCCTTAATCAGTGCCCCACTGGTGCAGAGAAACACACATCCCACCTGGGTTATTCCGTCCTTCTTTAGAGGACCCTTACTCTCGTGTCCCTTGCCAACATTTAGATGCCCGAGTGCTGCTCCCAGTTTCCTGTTATGATGTAAACATGCCTTATCAGCATGGGTACTGAAGTGTTCGCATATGTCATAGCTTTGGAAAATGTCTGGCTTATCTGCTGTTGAAAAATGCACTCGGTTGGAAGTTCTCAGGGGAGGGTTGGCGTTGAGCTCGCCGCCATTTTGTGGTCCAGCAAAAATTGTCTATGTTACACGGGAACTGACTGTTCGGCCAGAAATGCCGTCTGGAATCTGCAGCTCAGACGCTGTCTAATCCTCACCATAGCAACGTCCTAAAACCCAGCACTCACCCCCCCATTGTGACTATGTTTTAATCAGTTTGAGTCCCAGTGTATGCATGCCAGTGATCTTGTGAGCTGATCTGAGATCAGATTCTTTCAGCTTCAATGCTGTTTTTCATGCCAGTGTATTTTAGAGCTGATCTGAGATCAGATTCTTTCAGCCTCCATGCCGATTTTACATGCAGGTGTATTTTAGAGCTGATCTGAGATCAGATTCTTTCAGCTATAATGCTGAGTTTCATGCCAGTGTATTTTAGAGCTGATCTGAGATCAGCATTTTCCAGTGTCTATATTGTTTCCTTAATTTCCATTGAATTCGAGCGCTGACCTGGGATCAGCTTCCTCCAGCATCTATGCTCGTTCCTGTGCCCTTGACCTCGACCGCTGGCCTGAGATCGCTTTATTTCAGTGTCCAAACTGGTTCAAGTGCCGGTAAACTTGCGGTCTGATCTGAGATCAGCTTCTTCCAGTGTCTGTGCCGGTTCGAATTCAGTGAACGCACGAGCAGATGGAGGATCATGGGGGTCTGAGTACCGAGGTGTCTTGTGAGTAGCCCTGCTATTGGACGCTGTTGGAAAGTGTTTGCAAGCAAAAGACCGAACTCTGTCCACGCACGCTGTATGTGCAAACAATTTCTTTCCAGTTATAAGCCACAGCCTCCAGACTGCTTCCTCATTTTTACAGACCTACAACTTTACCCTGTAAATTCCCAGAGGTCATAAGGTCCCTTATCATATGAGTAGACGTTTATTCGTTGCGTATCAGAATTGTAATCTCATGTAATGAAATGGTGTAAAGGCCAGTTGTGACACACTTCGGCCGTGGAATCACTTAAGAGAAGTGTGTGTGTGGGGAGGGGGGGTGTTTGTGTGTGTGTGGGGGGGGCGTGTGTAGGTGTGTTTTGAGCTTTAATGCCATCCGGAATGCAGTTCAGTCTGACTTTAGTTGCTGGGTTTGAAAAATAACATCTAAGAAACTTGGAGTTTATGAACGCATTATTTTATTTTATTTTATTAAGTACCGTACATAAAACGGCAGGAAGCTGATGCAAACACGGGAAAAAGAGTTTCAGAAGACTACAGTAATATGTGAAATGTGTGCATAGAAAAGGAAGGGGAACAAGAAATGATGAAAGGATGTGTTTACTCGAAATGCACACTTTTTTTTTAAGCGAATAGTTTAGTTGCTAACAGTTTTATGGAACATTTGGCACATTTGTATTTATTCATTTCTGCCCATCGTTCATTTCTGTAACGACTTCTGCTTTCTAGGCTCCACGGACAATCCCACGTACGAGCTTTTCACACGCTCTGGAGATTTGTACGGCTTAAATAAAAGGCATCACGCATACAGTACAGCGAATCCACGGCTATTATGTAACGTAAAGGAAATGGAAAAAAATAAATGCTTTCACTGTCGTGTGAGCGGTTACTGTGTGGGACGTTCTAATGTGGAAGTTTCTCTCTCACTCTGTGTGTGTGGCAACTCCTCAGATATTTCCTGTACATAAAGATCC
The DNA here is from genome assembly GCA_012411365.1 of Ameiurus melas. Taxonomy (NCBI): domain Eukaryota; kingdom Metazoa; phylum Chordata; class Actinopteri; order Siluriformes; family Ictaluridae; genus Ameiurus; species Ameiurus melas. The sequence continues at coordinate 11,636,153 of CM022752.1, forward strand.
AGCTCTGCATGCAGCTGTTTGGACATCTGTTTGATTGTCGTGTTCTGCGTTTCTCTTTGTGCGTTTTTCAGGTGTGCGCTCGCCATGGCTCCGTTCCTGCGGATCGCCTTTAACGATTTTAATTTGGGAAACCTTCCTCCTTTGACCGATGAGCCATTCTGTGCCGTCAAGATGAAGGAGTCTCTCAGCACGGGTTAGTATGTCTGAGTAAAACGCGCGCACACACAATATGCTGCCTACATCATAAACCTCCTAGTTGATATTAACACTGTGAAGCTGTCATATGATGATATTCTATAGTGGCATTATCATGATTCTGACTGGCTCCTGAGCTTCTCTAATGTACGTCATGTCAAAAATGTCATCGCAGTTTAGAAATCAATGTACTGGATTCTATGTAATCATGACAACAAGGCAATTAAAGGTTTAGCCTATGTCTAAATGTATAAACGTTTTCTAGAACCTTTTACTGTTGTGCATTTTTCTAAATATATGGGGTTTTTTTTGTTTTTTGTTTTTTGTTTTTTTTTTTAAGTCCAATGACCAGGATTTACAGAGAAAGGAATTATTTATAGGTGGTGACAAAAACTGAGTGACCTCCCTGTCCTGTTTGAGACGTAACCATAGCAACAGTTTCATAAAAGTAGCTTATTGAGGGATTTAAAAATTGACTCAAGGATATAATAAGTTACATATGCAGTATGGACAGACAGAGCCCCAATAAACCAATTTGTAATAGACCAAAAGAAACCAATTATTATAGAATTATCTTGTCATCTCTCTCTCTCTCTCTCTCTCTCTCTCTCTCTCCCTCCCCCCAGAGCGGGGAAAGACTCTCGTCCAGAAGAAGCCCACCATGTTCCCAGCGTGGAAGTCCACCTTCGACGCTCATATCTACGAAGGCCGTGTGATCCAGGTTCTTCTGATGAAGACAGCTGAGGAGCCTCTCTCCGAGGCCACCGTGGGCGTGTCGGTCCTCGCAGAGCGCTGCAAAAAGGGCAACGGCCGAGCAGAATTCTGGGTAGACCTGCAGCCCACTGGGAAAGTCATGATGTCCGTGCAGTTCTTCGTTGAAGATAACGAATCGGGTGGGTGGACACTTTATACTGTGTGTATATATACTCTCAAAGGTTTGTCACACACAAGTCACGAAAAATTAGTGTAGTGTCGTTACGCGGGTTTCCCAAACTTTTAGTAGCCAGGGAAAGTTTATATAACTGGTTGTCATGCCCAAAGTGTACATATTTACACAATATATATATATCATTCAAATCAGCACTTTGTAATATATCGACAGCACTGAATTTGGTCATATTCCGACTTTAGTTACTTTCAATTAAGTTTATACTTGTTTTTAGGGTCCAGATTTATGTTTTGAGCTTTAGCTTAAAAATGTTCAATTTAGGATTATAACTAAAATAGGTAAATAATAACTAAAAGCCAATGTTACAATGTCTTTCATACACTGGACTACAGACCTCACTGTGTAGTGCACCCTAGTGGTGATACAGCGCTAAGACCACTTTTTTCATCCCGGTTCAGCCTCTACTGGGTGATAAAAGCAAGAAGAAAGATAGCAGCATGAAGTTTAGGGAGGTAAAAAAGGGAAATGGACAAACGTTGTGGGAATGTAAGGAAGGATTTATTGCAGGGGCTAGGACAGTGTTTGTGGAGTGTGTCCTGTTACTGGAGCGTTTGTGGAGCGTAACGGTTGAGGTGCCAGACACCCTCACTGGTTCCACCCCTGTTTCATAGACTTCCTGAAAGGAGGCACAGTCATGCCTATTTATAGAGCTCATGTCTGAACAGGCCTCTGCTCTGTCCTCAGAGTGTGAGCAGGCGTCACAACAGCAGCTTCTAATCCAAAACACACACACACACACACACACCCCAAACACTGTGTCCTGTCAATAAACCATGAACCGAAACATAATGTTTGGCTTAGTCTATGCCTCCACTCTTTCTCCTTTTCTCTTTCTCATTCCTTATGTTATTTCTTTCCTCATTTTAGTTTTCCTTCTTTCTTCCGTCTTGACCTCATTCACACTCTCCTCCGTCAGCTGTGTCCCACAATGCCATTTATTTGTTTACTTTAGTTGTCAAATGAGTCAGAGGCCCAGTTTCACTTCCACAATCTGCTCCTCATATCTTTCTCGCCCATTTAAGATGCAGGCACGATGGCATTATAAATATTATACACACTTCCGGTCAAAAGTTTGGAGACACTCGACTGAAACATTTCTCATGATCTTAAAAATCTTTTGATCTGAAGGTGTATGATGAAATGTTTGAAATCGGTTTCGTAGACAAAAATATCACCGTGCCGACGTATTCATTTCATTTATTAGAAAACAAACATTTATTTATTTATTTATTTACATGTGATTTCATTTACCTTTTCTCTTCTCTCCTCCCTTCCCTTTCCCAAATATCTCATTAAGAAGAAGAAAAAAAAACAAATTGAGCAACACAGCAGTAAACGTTCACAGGCCTTTTTTCTTGTTATACCAACAAAGGAAAACAAAATTAAAAGTTCATCTAAGTTAGGAGCGTATACATTTACAATCCCTGTCTTTGCATTAGAGTACCAGCAACTATAATATATCTACCGTTCGCATCAGCGATAACGTTAGTGGACGAAAACTGTAACCTTTTGTCAATTAAAATAGCGACCCCTCCTACTTTCAAATTAAAGTTCGAGTGGAGGACGTTTCAAATATGCAAAAACCTTAGATATCTCGACAGGATTACCTCTGACGTTCCAACAAATAAGCCGGACAGCCCCCCCAACACACCCAAAGTTTTTATAAAACAATGGAGACACCAGTGTTTCCCACCAAGAGTTGTCCACAATGTGAAAACAACCAGTAAGAGAAAAGTCCCCTACTGACGTCAAATCTTGTAAATAGTCTGCGCACTTTAGCAAATATAATGTCCTTACCTTTTAAAGACTTGTAACAAGTAATATAACAGTGTAGCACGTAAAGATGAGGAAACAACATAAAATAAACTCTAACACAGTCAGAACATCAAAACAGAGAGGCACATTAATACAGACGTAGATTTAAGAGGAGTGAGTCCACAAAATCTAGGCGAAGTAATGCAACGACAATATCTTCAATAAGAATTCGATTTCTGTAGAGCTGGAAGGCCGAGTGAAAGAAAAGAATAAAAGAAAAGGGGAAAAAAAACTCCACTATGTAGGCGATGCAGTTCGGCCCGATATCAAGAGTTTAACGTAGTCTCCTGCTTCCTCCGCTGAAATAAAGTCAGAGTCCTTCTGGACACCGTTATATTTAATGCGAAGCCGAGCCAAGTAAAGTATTCTATAGCGAGCGCCCTCGATACCACGACGTTGACGCCGAACCTCGTTAAATGCCGCCCGGGCCCGGGTTATCTTGACTGTGTTGTCAGGGAAAACGGAGATGGTCAAATCCCTCGTTTTAATCCGCTGGAGCTCTCTCGCGCGGCGTAAAATATCAACACAGTCACTGTGATAGTGGAATCTGCACACAATAGCTCGTGGTCGTTCACCAGGATTGGGCTGGGAAGGGGCCTCGCTCACTGCGCGCACACCAGGTCGTGTCTGAATGCTACCACGGGTTTTCGTGTTCTTTCCAGACATCTTAACGTGCCACAAAGTTAAAAGTGCAAATAAGGAAACGAAGTAGAGTAAGTCAAAATATATTCTATGACCAAAAAGTGCTAATTAATTACAATTTTAATCGAGATCAGCAGGAGCCTCCAACTTCGCGTCTTACTCCATCGAACACCGAATTCGAACCCCCCAAGAAAACAAACATTTTATTTACAAAAAATAAACAGACGTCTCAGAGTGAAATATTTTGAAAAGCAGCTGATACGTGTCCAGCGTCAGTGGGAACTCCTTTTAATACTGTTTAAAAAGCATCTCGGGGAAATTCCTCAAGAAATCAGGTGCGAAAACGCCAAGAATACATTTCTGGAAATTCTAGGCAAAAAGTGTGTCTACTTTGAAGATGCTAAATTATTTTGAATTATTTATCCCAACATAATTCCCATAGTTCCATGTGTGTTATGCCAGAGTTTTGCTGACTTTATTATTATTATTATTATTATTTATTATTATTATTATTATTATTCTAAAATGTAGGGGATAAACAAATAAAGAATGAGTGTGTCTAATTTTCTAACCAGTAGTGTATATACACACACAGTGAATACATAAGACATGTATTATGTATTTTTGGTTTATACAGGCATTCTGCATTAGCCTAATTGGGGCATGAACATACCTTATCATATATTTTTATTGTACTCAGGCTGCTCTGGCGCAGTTGTATTATGGTTATTCATGATAAATGAACACCATTATCCTAGCCCTAATGCAGCACTGAAAATCCTAGAATGCTATTCGAAATTAGCATTTAACCTCATATCCACAGCGAACAAAATGTACATAAAGCGATTTACAGTCTAACAGCATTACAGACTAATAAGCTTTTCCTTAGGATTAGATGATGTTTTTTTGTGGCATTAAAAAAACAAAAACATAGAGCTGCCATGAAATAGGACAAAAAATAAAGTACACCAAACTAACGGCCTCTCTGCGTGAGACAATAATTATATACACGTACATAATAATAGCTCGATTTTATTCTGCGTAATATGTAAATGTAGACAACCGACGAGCTCGTCTCGACTTTGGAAAACGCACGGCAAAGGATTACTTACTAGGTGGCTGTGGTCGGAACGTTCGCTGGGTCTTGCCAACCCAATAGGGGAGAAAGATGAGTCAGTGGATGACTTGAGGGAGTGTGAACAGCAATGTCCGCTTCGCTCGACAATACACTGGAACTCCCCTTTGAGTGGTGGTATGGTGGGGTTTTTTCTCTCTTCTCAGCGGGGGGGTGGGGGGTTTGGAGGGAAAGATTGGCGGCTCAAACATTATGCAGAGTTGCAAGAGTGATAGAAAATCCCCCAGATCACAGCACATTCTGCATACATGTACTATTGTTTGTTTGTTTTTATTTATTGAACCCATACATTATTAACGAGATCAACTAGTTAAATTAAGATTCTAGTTCGTTATATATTAAGAATCACATTTGTGGGATTGGCATCATTTTAAGCCGGTTTAATTCAGCGAAGAGTCAGGATCATAATTAGAATAATTATATTAATAGTAGTTAATGCACAGCAGCTCTTCTGAAGACCTTCGTAAGCACGCACTTGGCGTGATTCTCAGCAACAAGCATCCGATTACAACTGTCCTTCATTTGCAGCATGGTGTTGTGTAGTTCCGTGACATCTCGATCGAACTGTCTTTCAGAGGGCAAGGCGTCCTACAGGGAGAAAGAGGAGGACGGGATTTTAACACTGAATCGAAGAAGAGGAGCCATCAAACAGGCCAAGGTTCACTTCATCAAAAACCACGAGTTCCTCGCCACCTTCTTCAAACAGCCTACGTTCTGCTCCGTCTGCCGAGAATTCGTCTGGTGAGTGAGTGAGTGAGTGAGTGAGTGAGTGAGTGAGTGAGTGAGTGAGTGAGTGAGTGAGTGAGTGAGTGAGTGAGTGAGTGAGTGAGTGAGTGAGTGAGTGAGTGAGTGAGTGAGTGAGTGAGTGAGTGAGTGAGTGAGTGAGTGAGTGAGGTGAGTGAGTGAGTGAGTGAGTGAGTGAGTGAGTGAGGTGAGTGAGTGATGGAAACACAATGCTAAGGAAATTTGTTCGGCAAACATCAATAAAAAGTACTGCTTGGTATCTACTGCAGCAGTTAGCGCTTTGTGTCGTAGCTGATTAATCTAAACCATATCCTGTGTTTGACAGTTTTGAGTGTGTGTTTGTACTGGTTCTGAGGAATTCCTCTGATTGTTCAGTAGTCACTTCAAATACTCTGGGCTGTTCGTTCCTGTACCGTGTGTGTGTGTGTGTGTGTGTGTGCGTGCAAAAAAAAAAAAATGCTTAATAGTTTTGCCCTGGTTGTAGTATCACCTGGTCTCTACAGATAAAGCCTTAATGTGGCTCTTACAATAACACTTTTTCTCTGTCCACTCACAGGGGGCTTAACAAACAGGGCTACAAATGCAGACGTGAGTGTTTTTATGTCTGTTCTACACTCTCTCTCTCTCACACACACACACACACACACTGTTAGTACAACTATATTTAATAGACTAAACCGTGCTTCAGTAACACGTCAGCTTGTTACGAAATACTATTGAGAGTTGACGTCAGGCCTCTTTGTATCTCTGGCTCGCAGGCTCGCATCGTTATTTTGACGTTTTTCTGAAGCCAGAAGTTTCGCACGTGTAACACTAATCACGTCGGCGTTATCAGAAAACCCAAAAGGAAGTGCAAAAATAAAACTTCCTGGTCCACGTGTTAATCTTAGTTATAGACGTATGTTACTCTAGGCAGTTCGATCGGTGAGCATACGGATTCGTTTTCAACAGTTGTCGACACATTTGAAACATGTACAAGAAGCGTAATAAATTAATTCATTAACCAATTAATACTACCTCAGCTAAAAATGTAACCTCTGCCCCCTGCGCTCCTGCCTCTTTCCCAGAGTGCAATGCGGCCATTCACAAGAAGTGCATCGAGAAGATCATTGGGAGATGCACAGGAACGGCAACCAACAGCCGAGACACTGTGGTAAGGACCAACACGCCGTTTATCTGTTAAGTAAACACACACACGAGCAGCATCAGCCCCACGGTGCACGGCAGTGACCATGTGATTGGTTGGAATTGACTTCAGTTGAAAAGTTGCTATCAACTAGGTGGTGTTGTGGTTGCGTTTGCCGATAGATTTCGCTCCAGCCTGTTGACTTGGTTATCTTGATCGATCTATGGTTGTGCACTAAGGAAAGTAGTCTTCAAGGAACAGGAGTGTTAATATAATCGAAGTGAAAGTGAGCCTGTAGGCTGTAAAACTGCATTCCTTCTATGTACTGTAAACATGTATTAAATGTTCCTTCCCCTGCGAAATGACACGACACTCGATGACGAGTGATGACACGGACCGGGTTATAATTAAGGGGACAAAACACGACCGGGCATTCTTAAAATTTTACACTGGTGACTCCTTCCATAAATGTTAAATGAACTTCTCCTTACAGAAAACGTCACCAAAACGTCACACTCTCTTGCTTTTAAAAAATATATATATATTTTAAAGCACAAAGCTTTAGGATGGGCCTGGGAGCGAAAAGGTCGAGTTCCAGCAGAACAGACTGGCAGTTTTTAGACTCGCAAGGATCACAAAGATCAGAGTCTTCTGCTGATCAATCAACAGAGACGTGTGTGCTCTTACAGCGCACGCAGCTCAGTCGCGTACATCGTGCACCTCAGTGAAGCAGCGACCGAGCCACTGGACTACATTCGATGAGCCAAAGATCTGTCTGGGGCGAAAATGACAATGCGGACCTTGCGTTTTTATAGACAACAGCCGCTACCTGATATTTAAGCTTCTCAGGGATGTGGGAGTCCGGTAGTAAGCCCTGGTAGGAGGTGAAGGAGCAGGAAGATCTGGGGGGTTCTGTATCTCAGAGTGGCACTATGAATCAGGCTCAACGCTTCCTTCGAACTCCCAGAACTCTGGGTGTATGGTGGCGGGTAAATTACGACTCCTTTGTGTGTCTGCAGTTCCAGAAAGAGCGCTTTAAGATCGACATGCCACATCGCTTCAAGACGCACAACTACATGAGTCCTACCTTCTGCGATCACTGCGGAAGTCTGCTTTGGGGAATGGTCAAGCAGGGCCTGAAATGTGAAGGTGAGCCGGGATTTATTGTCCGTCTCTTTTAGCTTCGTCTACACCATTTCTTTCACCTCTCCTCCTGGCGCACGTACGCTACGTTTTAATGCAGACTAATAACCAAGTATTAATTCCAGAATTTCAAAACAAACCCTAATCTAATCGAGAAAGATGGCCAATCTGTTATAATCCACTAAATAGGAAATTACTCTGCATGCCAACATCTGCGCATATGTGTTTGGAAACAATTACGAGAGACATTTAAATCACATTTATTTCAAAGCACAATGATAAGATATAAAGTCTCATTGCAGGAAAACTGATCCCTTGATTAATCAGTATCAATCACCAAATTTACATTTTTCCATCAAAATGCTGAAAAAATATGCTATTCTGAATTCCTAAATGCTTCATTTGGTTGAGTCTCTCTCTCTCTCTCTCTCTCTCTCTCTCTCTCTCTCTCTCTCCCCCTCTCCACTCTTTTTAATCTAAATATTTGTCTTCTCTCTATTTAGACTGCGCGATGAACGTCCACCACAAATGCCAGGGAAAAGTAGCCAACCTCTGTGGTATAAACCAGAAACTTCTAGCCGAAGCTCTGACTCAAGTTAGCATTGTAGGTGACCCACAGCAGCAAGGTTTATACTTAAAGTTATCAGTGCACCTGGATTCACTTACATCACTAACCTTACATTCAGTTCCCACTAGTTCTTGTTTTTTGCTGGCTCTCTGTTTGAAATAACTTCATGGTGCTTGATGGTGCTCAAATCATTTTTAACGACATGTTATTAATCATATTCCGCTCAGAAATCCTCCACAAAGCGTCCTGATCCCACCGTGTCAGACATCGGCATCTATCAGGACATAGCCACGCGTGTGCCGCTGGAACCCAGCGGTAAGCCTTCATTATTGTTTCTTCACACTGTACTGTCGAGATGTTAGAAAAGTTTGAAATGCTGAAGGCCGGGCGATATGACGATATAATATAACGCTAGATTGCATCACAGTACACTTTTGTGGATATCTAATATCTATTTTAATCCATTTTTTGAATCTTTTATCATTCAAAACGGCGCAGAAGTAGCTGATTCGATGTTCAAATATTTACAGATTTTACTTATTTTTCCTGCTTTAGTGTTTGATATTTATTTAGATTTAATAATAAATAATAATATAATAAAATATCAATTCAAAGGTTATTTTTTTTAACTGTAAACAATTATATTTTGTACATTTTGTACTTTGTTAATATAAAGTATCGAACTGTTTAGATATTTACTTATCTATATCTATAATTTATTATTATTGCTGGGAAATTGTTAGCAAACATAAACCATAATACGTATAATGTTTTTGTCACATCACCCAGCTCTAGTGATAATTAGTGATGCACTTTTTTTTTTCTGGTTCTACGTTACTTTTAATAATTGTTACCGCAAAATAATCCAAAACTGCTGATTGGAAATTTTATTTATTTATTTATTTATTTATTTTTATATTTTATTTTTCCTGTGAATGTGTTAGGAGATGGCACTCTGTATGACCACCTGTGGGATGATCACACTCCTACACCTGCCATCCCATACCAACCTCACTCCACACGCCTCTCCATTGACCAGTTTGAGTTCCACAAAGTGTTGGGTAAAGGTAGCTTTGGCAAGGTGAGAACACACACACACACACCGTAAACACACAAACCTGATTATGCATCGCCATGCAATTAATAAAGTTCGGTTCGAGACAGAACCTAATTTAAAAGCACTTATAATCTTGTTCTCTTGCCTTTCTTACACATCATGTCTATGAAGCCTGTACTGTGTAACGAAACGTTAGTACTGTATGCGCTAGGTGATGCTGGTAGAGCTGAAGGGCCGCGGCGAGTTCTTTGCCTTGAAGGCGCTAAAGAAGGACGTGGTACTGATGGACGACGACGTGGAGTGCACAATGGTGGAGAAACGAGTGCTAGCGTTAGCCTGGGAAAACCCCTTCCTCACACACCTCTACTCCACCATCCAGACCAAGGTGCAATAACCGTTCTCGTCTGAAACCGATTTGAAACTCAAAGCTTGTTTTTTAAAATTAAAATCTAGGTCTCTAGTATGGTTAATAAATCCGTCACCTACGCATGATGGAAATACCAGTCTGCCTCGTTCAACAAAGAAATAGACCAATACTCGACTCATAAAGAAACCGTCATTGCTAGTCATTAGTCATTTAGGAGAACCAGTCTGAGTATCAAGGCTTTACTTAATAACATAACGTTTTTGTCATCCACTTTCGGTGTGTTTTTCTCCACAGGAGCACTTATTCTTTGTGATGGAGTATCTAAATGGAGGAGATTTGATGTTTCATATTCAGGATAAAGGCAGATTCGATCTTTACAGAGCCACGTGAGTGACTGACTGACATAGTTTCCCATAAAGAGCTGCACAACCAGCCAAACAAGACCGTATGTCTGTACAAACGGTAACTGGAAAAATCCTTACACTAAAATTAGATGAGCGTTTAGAAAAGGATTATCTGATCTGAGGATTATCTGATGAACTCGATGATCCGTCCTTCACTAAACGGTGCTCTAAATATGTATTATTGTATGCTCTCTTAAACATAAAGACTATCAGTGGTGTTCATTATTCTAGATATCTCACGGATAGGCCTACGGTTTATAACGATTGAATCACTGTTTGTGCCATAGACAAATCAGAAAAGGTACAGGGTAGCAATAAATGATATAGAATTCCCATAGTTCCATTTGTGTTACTGCAGAGTAGGACCTCCACTTCTTAGAGTCGATGCTTTTCTGCTCACCACGGTTGTAAAGAGTTACCGTGGACTACAGTAGTCCATGAGATGAACAGTATGTGAAACTCTAGAAGCGCATAAGTAAGATTTTATGTATTGTGCTGCTGACGCGTGAACGATTGGATAATTGCACGAACGACAAGGCGCGGGTTTTCCTAATAAAGCGGCTGCTGAGTATACGCATTCCTTACTAAGACAGGTTTTGTTTAGTTTTTTTAGATCATGTAAATTGCTTGAAGGTGAACTGGAAATGCTGAAGTATAGAATTTTTTTCGTTTTTTTTTTGTTGTAGTCTTATGTCCTGTTATTTATCCAGTGCAGGGAAGCGTATGAATTATAGAAACGATGGTGAAATGGGTTGGATGCTTTCGATGGAAAATGTCTACAAGGTGCGTTCTTTTATTGCAGGTTTTACGGTGCTGAAATTATTTGTGGCCTGCAGTTCCTTCATTCCAAAGGCATTATCTACAGGTAAGATGCTGGGAAACGATTGGCAGTATTTTCCCGTATCTGTCCCGAAGGATATAATGTAATATCCTAATGTAATGTTGTTTTAAATTTTTTTTTTCTTTTTAAAAAAAAAAAAAAATTTCACAATACCACATTGATCGTGACATGCTCTCTAATGTGTTGTTGTTGTTTTTTGTTTGTTTTGGTTTTTAAAATTTTTTTATTCTTCTCCCAGGGACTTGAAGCTGGACAATGTGATGCTGGACAAAGACGGACACATTAAGATCGCAGACTTTGGCATGTGTAAAGAGAACGTGTTTGGAGAGAACCGTGCCACCACTTTCTGTGGAACGCCCGATTACATCGCACCAGAGGTGTGTGTGTGTGTGTGTGTGTGTGTGTGTGTGTGTGTGTGTGGTGTGTTCTCTATAGCAGTCGGTTCCCAAAGTATAGTCTAGTAGCTGATTTGAGTGGTCACCTTGATTTTGATAGGTTGAATTCAGTATCTTGGCAATAATCTTTGAGACAGAAGTATAGCGTACCAGTCTGCTAGGTTTTTTTCCTGGGTTTTGCAGTTTCCCAAACAAACTGTACTCGATTAACAAAAGTAAGTGAGGATCATTCACTTTGCATTACACATGCAACAAAAGGTAATGCTGATTTTATTTATTAAAATGCTTTCTAAACGATTTTTTAGAAACCTGGTCAATTCTGACCACAGACACCAAAGATGGAAGACTGACTCAACACATCATCATTATTCATGCATGGGTGTGTGTGTGTCTGTGCTCAGATCTTACTAGGGCAGAAATACACCTTCTCAGTGGACTGGTGGTCGTTCGGAGTGCTGGTTTACGAGATGCTGATTGGCCAGTCACCGTTCCAAGGTGATGATGAGGACGAGCTGTTCGAGTCGATCAGGATGGACACGCCTCACTACCCGCGTTGGATCACCAAGGAGGCCAAGGACCTGCTGGAGAAGGTAACGTGTAAATGGGCAGCTAATGAACGCGGCCTTCTTGCCAGTCATGCTGCGTGTGCTGTATAAAAAGTGCTTATACACTTTAAAATCTCTGTGTATTAAGATAGTTGTGAAAATGTACTTGCCTAAACATTTCTGATTTCTTTAACAGGTTGATTTTTATAGAAAAATGTAACCGTGTTGCTGAATATTTCTTTTTATTTATTTATCTTTGCGTAGTCGATGTTTTGAATACTGTCTCATCGCCGTTTTACAGTTATTCGAGCGGGACCCCGCCCGCCGTCTCGGTGTCGTGGGGAACGTCCGTGGACATGCCTTCTTCAAGACGATCAACTGGCCCGTACTTGAGAAGCGAGAGGTCACTCCCCCCTTCAAGCCTAAAGTGGTACGGTCTTTAGATTGATTAAGTTAAGCATTGTCCGGTCTAAACAATAATTAGTCTGGTGAAAACTCTGGTGATTACGTTCTCGGTCCAGACGAATAATCTAATCACATAACTCAAAAGTCTTTCGAGAGTCTGTGGCTTTTGATCTTATCGTTAAACCAAACAAAAGCTGATGAACGGTTCATTAAGAGCTGGAATGATGTCTAGAAACATGGTTATCCCTGGGCCTTAGATAAGCTAATAACCTTTACTCCCAGCAGTTAGCGCACCATTCTAGAACTCACTCGAATGCCCCGATTGCATTTAGTGTTTTATCCCAATTCGCACGTTATTTTTGGGACATGAATGCCAAAAATTAGGCTTGGATGAAAGATGTAGTTTTGCTGGTTTCACCTCTCTCATCAAAGCTAGCCAGTATAGTGGTGGAGAAACACTTATACCCAGGTGTGTACAGTAAAAGACATGTGAAGCATTAGAGATCTAGAGATTGTAGAAAGCCAACTGCTTTATTTACATGGACGATTGATCAGATTATATCTGAACATATTGTTTTAAATTATTATAAATAAAACTAATGTGTTAAAAATAATAATTAAAAAATTCCTTGGTCTTCTTTAGCTATATTAACACGCAGGTAATGCATTTTGACAGGTTTTCAGGAGTTGCACGACTTATATAATCGATCACATGACTGAATCATGGAGTAGAGAAATAAAGCGGGATTGTTTGCACACGCCGGTTTGACGCGTACGTCAAACGGGAAAGTCAAATAAGCGCCCCGTGTGAACGCACTGTTATCGGAAAGGAATCGCTTTTTAACGATTCGTATACACGGTCAGTCAGTACGACCGCTCTCGCGTTTGGTTACCGTGCAGGAGTCAGACGGTTATCAGTCTGCGCTCTGATTGACGTGTGCTCTCCTCCAATCGCAGAAATCCCCCAACGACTGCAGCAACTTCGACCGGGAGTTCCTGAGCGAGAAGCCCCGCCTCTCTAAAGGCGACAAGAACCTGATCGACTCCATGGACCAGTCTGCGTTCGCCGGCTTCTCGTTCATCAACCCCAAGATGGAAGCCTTTCTGGAGAAATGAAGCAGTGCTATAAACCTCTTTGACTCAAACACACACACACACGTACAGTACACAGAAGGTACTGAAGCTCTTGGGGTCCAAACAGTGTTAAACACAGCCACCCAAGCTTGCTCTTCTGCTCATAGTGTGAATGAAGTGTTCTTAGATCAGGAACAATAACAGAAACAGATTGGTGGGAACAGAACCTGCTCACAAACAAATGCCACTGCGCCCCCTAGGGACCAATTACTGAATATGGTTATGCTTCTCCCTTTTTTTCTTTTTTCTTTATTTCTTTCTCATGATCAAACTTTGTAAGCGAATGAACTGTATCTTACGTACTGTATGTTTTGGTGTTGTGATATAGGAAGCTGTGCAGATGCTTCATTTGCAGATTAATTGGTTGACACGGATAGGGAAAACTGCTCCCACTCACAGCTCAGTCCTCGTGTAATCCTAACGCTAGACTTGTCTGGACTGGGAATCTTACATTTTTTATTAATGCCTTGCTTTACACCAGGTTTTACCTTTTTAAAAAAAGTAAATAAGGGGTGCTCTATGAAATTCATTTAGTAAGTTGAGATTTTTCAGCTCACCTCCCCACTTTCTCTATAAGTGGAGCCAAAATTTAGCCTGCTAATCCGTGAACACATTCCTTTCGTTCTAGAAACTACAGCCAGACAGATATCATGCTATTGTCCTTATAGTCTATGGTACTAATATTTTGCTACAGAATAAATAGTGGGTGGAGGTTTAATATCCTCATTATATATATATATATATATATATATATAAATAAAAGAATTAAGATTGTATATAAATATATTATATAAAATATTGATTGTTCTGAGCTGTTGTCATTGTTGGGAAGGTAAGGATGGTTTTGTTTTGTTTTTTGTTTTGTTTGTATTTTATTACACTTCAGAATTCCATATAATAAAAATCATCTTTATCCCAGAACCCTGGAGTCATCATGTGTGTGGTGTTTATACTTATTACCTTCTTAATGATTCAGTAAGGATTATTAACCCTCCTTTAAATGATTGTGAATGTATTTTAAAGTCACCCTGAATCTTATAAAAATGCCTTTAAAAAATCATTGTGAATATTAGTATTGAACAGGTAAGTGCTATTGTGTCATAAAACATTCGAACCGATCAATCAGGTGAATCCGACGTTCGAATACAGGCTGTGCGACGGTAACATATTATGTCAATTGAATTGTTAATGGTGTTTGTTATTATTATATTATTACTATATTCAGAATTTTCTGACACTGGTAAACGTTTGCATGTTTCTGTGTGTGTTTCTGTTGTTGAATAGTTCGACAATTCGACAACACTGGTACTGACACTGTCCTCTGAAGGTAAAAAGGTTTATTACAGAAAGATGGTTAATACAGGATAGAATAATGAGAGCGCTCTGAAGCCCTTGTACTAAACCACTACTATATATGTGAAACGCAGAGCATGACATAATTCTGTGTACCGATAAGCAGGTTGAAAATACGTAGTTTAAAAATACTGCGCTTCTTAATACGTATTCTCTACTTATTTATCATTTAAACATACTCATTCCGTTAGCAAATATTTTTACAGTTTCTCTCTCTCTCACATATATATACATTTTATATATATATATATATATATATATATATATATATATATATATATATATATATATATATATATGATAGAGAGAGAGAATCTTAGTTTTGGATCTCTGATCTGGGAAACACCGATATCTCTGCCATCACAGAGATGAAGTTCCTCGAACTTATAAGAAATAGCCTCCATTTAATACTTCTCTCAATGTAATATGCACGCATTTCTTATATCATTGACTACCTTCCATAGAGACAGCAATACACAATGACGTCAGAAAATTCTAATTCTAAATTCTTGATGATTTCTACCAGTCAGTGGTAAAGCTCAATCAGTCTTTCACTCTGCACAACAAAGGCCTTCGCGTCAACATGGACTTCAGGGTAAAACTTTTCCCCAAGCGTCCTCCGGTTTGCTCGTTGTTCCAGAAAAGCTGAAAAGACTCGTGCAGCCCAGCCAGGAGACGCCAAATTGTTGTGGAAATTAGACAACACTCGCACCCTCGTCTGAAGGTAAAAAGGTTTATAACAGAAAGATGCTTAATACAGGATAGAATAAAGCAGGATAGAATGATGAAACCACTAAACCACTACTATCTATCTATCTATCTATCGATTTATCTATATATATATATATATATATATATGAGAAACACAGAGCATGGCATAATTCTGTGTACCGATAAGAAGCGGTTTGAGGCAGTTCAAACAGGCTTTCTTTTAGGATCTTGGAAGATGTTTAGACGAACCTTGAACAGAAGAACATGTTGGTGTCTCTGTAAGCAGATAAACCTTCTGTACTGATCTCAGTGACATGACCTGGCCTTCTTAGGCGCTATCCTCACATGAGAATGAATCGGAACAAGAACAAACTTACTACAAGGTAAAAATGAGTAATTTCCCTCACATTTCCCCCATTTTATCATTACGAAATATGATAACTAAAATTTACAGAGAAATTATTATGCTGTGAATACATCAGAACTTCAGAATCCTTTCACGGTTCAACTGAATTCATCATAATACAGACATAATGAAGGCGCTAAGGCTGTTTTTGTGGATATAAAGTATCCTGTAGTCCAGCAAGCTCATTTAGGGTGAAATGAGAGATGTCATAGTCAAAGGAATATTTACAATAGATGTGAAATGGATGTTAATGGGTCGTCATCGTCAGTGTCGCTGGGAGAATCTTATACCCAGTCAGGTTTAGGATACAAGTCAGGTTGGTCATCATAATAGGGATCGTAATCAGTCTTTGTCGACATCAGCGTTTGGTCATTAGTGATTTCCTAATGACCGTTAGTTGAGAGACTGCTCCAAACGAGAAAAACAATACAAGGCAAAATGAGCAAGACAAAAATTATTGCACCTATTGGTAGACAGAAGGTTAATATCCACAAGCCCCATCCCCCGAGTACTGAGTTCAGCCAATCAAACCCCATCTCGCTAGTGTGGGGAGGGTTGCGCATCGCAAACCGCATGTGCCCAATTTGGACATTTTCACTTAGGGGTGTACTCACTTTTGTTGCCAGTGGTTTAGACATTAATGGCTGTGTGTTGAGTTATTTTGAGGGGACAGCAAATTTACACTGTTACACCAGCTGTACACTCACTACTTTACATTGTAGCAAAGTGTCATTTCTTCAGTGTTGTCACATGAAAAGATATCAAATATTTACAAAAATGTGAGGGGTGTACTTACTTTTGTGAGATACTGTACTTTAAAAGGTTAAGGGTCATGACTGGTTCAGACATTTGTGACTAATGTTGGATGTGGGTGTGTGCATATATTCCTGTTCTTTGTGAGCTAACTGGTAGTTTGGGTGTCTGATGTCACCTCTTCTGCTCCCAGGTGCCTCACCCTTCCCTTAGCTCCGCCCATCAGTTCGCTTCAGTTCTGGACAGTCTCCTGCAAAATGTCCAACTTTTCCACAGTTGTAGCAGTTTAATCCTGGTCCATAGCCCTGACGGCCGGGTCTTCTTTGTCTGCGTGCTTTTGGTCTTCCTCTCCTCTCCATCTTTCTTTCCTTTGCCTCTCGTAGGAGCTTCTCCACATGGATTGCATACCTTTCCACTTGTGTGAGGTTTCTGGTGTCCCAGGCGATACATTGTTGTGTGATGAGAGCGGCAATTTCTGGTTTCATGCCGTTCATAAAGCTGTTTGAGAGGTGTGCCTCCCATGCTGTGACGATCGCCTGCCATCTGCCAGAGCGTCGGGTTTCTCCAAGCTTGAGTTTGCATCATGGATCTCAGTTAGCCTGGACAGGTACTGTGATACAGTCTCTGAGTCTTGTTGTTTATACATTGCTATTTTTGTCATGACCATTCGCACAGGAAAGGCGTTCCTCAGCTTCTGCTGGAATGCTGTGATTGGTGCTCTGTACCTTGCGTTGACTCCATCATCCCTCTGTAAGGTGATCAGGCGGACATCATTCTCTGGAAATGCACATGATTCCTTGACCCAGTCCGTGCCAAGTGTCGCCATGAGCAGTCATCGTAGTTCATGAGTGGTGGGTCTGAATTCTCTGCAGAATATCTGAAGTTCGTCCCCAAACTTTCGTCCTCCTACTTCGCGGAGAGCCACCAGATGCATCATGCTGCTCCTGATGTCTTCCACTGTCCAGGGTCTGTGAACTAGCATAGGGCCTCCTTCTCCGGCCACTTCTAGCATTAGGGCATTTACCACGGCATGAATTATCCCTTCTCTGTCCGATTTTGTTGGTCTGAAGCCCTCAGTCAATAATGTTGTTGGTCCCTTCACTTGGGATCTTGTGTGTAACGCCACCGGTGAAGATAGGATGGCTGGCGTATAGTTCGGTGGGGGTTGGTGGGTCAGTTCTGACAGGTTCTGTTAAAGTGGCGTAGGCTGGGCCGCTTCATCGTGAGGAGGCGCCTCTGAAACTGCAGGTTCCTCCCTCCTTACTGGCTGTGGGTGTCGTGGTGGGGCGGAGTCCAGGTCGGGATTTCTGCAATTTAGCACACTGAGAAACAGGTGAGGGCCCGGCCTGACATTTTGTCTCTCTTTTATGTGCCTTGCTCTGCCATTCAACAAATGCCTTCCAGCCAGCCAAAAACTGCACTTCATTCTTTGTTTTAGGGGTCTCTCTCTCTCTCTCTCTCTCTCTCTCTCTCTCTCTCTCTATATATATATATATATATATATATATATATATATATATATATCCTCCTCCTTTGTCTCTAAATTAAGTTTCAGTGAGTTCTAACTGTCTGAGGCTAAAAATGATATTAGGATTAACATATGAGCACGCTGTCACAGGATGTGCTTTGCTATATGTTTTTCCCATATTTTATGTTCTTTTATTTTTTATTTTTACAGCTTCTATAACTTTCAAAGTTTTAATCAATTTAACCTGCTATGAAAATCAAGTGAATATGCATTCATATGCACAGACAGAAAAGGTTCAAAACATGTGCCAAATCTCTAGACATTTCATTAATCATATAACCTATAGGTTCAATAGAGTAATCCTTAAGAATGTAAAAGGGTTTACCTGTGAGGGCGAGTCCACATACAGCAGTTTGGTAGGACTTAAAAGATTTAAAAAAATAATAATTATTATTATTATTTTTTTGGTGTTTTTTTTCTCAGTAAACTTTACTTGTGCGTTAAATTTGCCAAATATATCATGGGGCATGACACTTGATAATAATCTGCCGTAAAAATATTGCGTCTCTTGCTTTTCATAATAATAATAATAATAATTATTATTATTATAAATAATTGACTCCCTTCGATAGAGACAGCAGTACACAATGACTTCAGAAAATTCTAATTCTAAATTCTTGATGATTTCTACCAGTCAGTGGTAAAGCTCATTCCAGAAAAGCTGAAAAGACTCGCGCAGCCCAGCCAGGAGACGCCAAATTGTCGTGGAAATTAGACAACACTCGCAGACCCGTCCTCTGAAGGTAAAAAGGTTTATTACAGAAATATGCTTAATACAGGATAGAATAAAGCAGGATAGATACCACTACTAACTAATATATATATATATATATATATATATATATATATATATATATATGAGAAACGCAGAGCATGGCATAATTCTGTGTACCGATAAGAAGCGGTTTGAGGCAGTTCAAACAGGGTTTGTTTTCGGATCTTGGAAGATGTTTAGACGAACCTTGAACAGAAGAACATGTTGGTGTCTCTGTAAGGAGATAAACCTTCTGTACTGATCTCAGTGACATGACCTGGCCTTCTTAGGCGCTATCCTCACATGAGAATGAATCGGACGGAACAAGAACAAACTTTCTACAAGGTAAAAATTAGTAATTTCCCTCACAGGTTCTACGGCATTACCTGAGCAAATAATGAATGAGCTTGTCTAATAACATTTAGTGACATCATATAACATCCGACTCATACAGATGAGGTTTACATAAGTTTACACGCACCTTGCCGAACCTGCAATATGTTAATAATGTAATAAAAAATACGAGGGTTCAGAATTTTAAAAAAAAAAATTATTTAGTCCTGCCCTAAATAAAGTATTTCACATAACACGTTTCACAATAATAACTGAATTTACACAAATGAACCAGTTTATTATTTTGTTTAAAGAACTTTTTTCATTATTTTCAATTATTGGAAGTCACCCAGGCCCTGAAGCAGTAAAGCATCCCCACACCATCACACTACCTCCACCATGTTCTTTTTTGTGGAATTCTGTGTTTGGTTTATGACAGATGTAACAGGATCCCTGTGTTTTGTCAAATTTCAGATGAGCCTTAATGTTCTTCTGGGTTAGCAGTGGTTTTCACATCACCACTCTTCCATGGATGCCATTTTTGCCCAGTGTCTTTCTGATAGTGGAGTCATGAACAGTGACATTTATTGATGTAAGAGAGTCCTGTAGGTCCTTCGATGTTGTCCTTGGATCTTTTGTGACTTCCTGGATGAGTTGTCACTGTGCTCTTGGAGGAATTTGGAAAGTTCACTACTGGCGGGGGTTGTCTTTTGGGGTGAAGGTGCTGGGTGTTGTTGTTTTTGTATCCAACAAAGTTAATAAATAAATAACTTTTAACATGAAATATAATATTTATTTTTTTTTTTTTTTTTTTTTTTTTTTTTTTTTTTATTTGGGGGGTGTGGTTGGTGGGGAGACTTTTTTTTTTTTTTTGTTTTTAAAAAGTTCTATTTAAGTGTTCATTTGATTGAACAGGGTTTGCAGTAATCAGGCCTCATTGCATCGAGTCCAGCTGAACCCCATTATGAGGAAAAAAAATAAAATAAACTTTTTATCCTTTGTTTTATATCTTAGTTTTTTTTTTTTTTAAAATTTTTAAATATATACAACACCAAAACAGAAGAAATCAGGATGGAGAAATACTTTTTCACAGCACCGAACATGTTTCCAAGAAGACAAAATAATAACAATTTACACTTAGTATCCTGTTCAAAAGTTTACACTCCCTTGGTTCTTAATGTGTTGCCTTCTTGAGCATCAGTAAACGTTTGCACCTTTTTGTAATAGTCGTGTACGAGTCCCTCAGTCATCCTCAGTGTTAAAAGATGGATCTCAACATCAAATAGACGCTGTTGGAAATGGCTCAAATATACAGAAGATGCTGGAAAAGTAAAGAATGTGCAGGACCTGGAGGATTTTTCTGAAGAACAGTGGGCAGTTAAACTGCTCAGGACAAACAAGGGACTCGTGAAGAACTCTCACAAAACATGAAAACATTTGTTAATCATCCACGCAGTATTAATAATCGAGCGTGTGTAAACTTTTGAACTGGTTCATTTGTGTAAATTCAGTTATTATTGTACCTCATGGAGTATATGTAAACATGTGTTATGTGAAATAGTGAATTCAGGGCAGGACTAAATAAAAACTAAACACAATTTTTATGATCCCTCTTAATTTTTTTGGTAAATTTTTTATATAATACCATGCTGCCATATTTAAAATACAACAATAATAATGATAATTCTGAAAGTAACCATAAATGAACTGGGAATAGTAGCTTTGTAGATATTATTATTATTATTATTTTTTAAATATATAACTTAAAGAAAGACGGAGTTGTGAAAGCTATATATAGTGCAGTGAAATAACGTCGAACTACTTAATTTATTTATTCACTACTAAATTTAAAGCCTCTCTCTGTGTGTCTCTCTCTGTAGGTGTGTGTGTGTTTGTATGTGTTTCCCCCAGCATGCCTGTGTTCTCAGGGAAATGGTTGCTATGTTACACGATTATATCCTTCATTTAAAAAAAAACTATTCCAGATATTAAAACTACTGATTGAGGAAATATTAGGGAGCGACCCGCACAATTAAACACACCAAGTCCCGCATTTCTAACATCACGTGCTTTGACCTGTACTGCGTGACTCCTAGCTGCTAGGCGGCGCTACAGCAACTCCTTCTCTCCCGAATACAACCTAGCTGAAGTGCCTTTAAAAACAGTTACTGATTTATTTATTTTTATTTTAAAGTGAAAGTAATAACATAACTAGACACAGAATCGCACTCTATACAAAGCTTATACTTATATAAAAATTCACAAGTTAAACGAAATATATTTTTTATAGTAACCAAGGCAACAATTTAGCCGTGTATGAAGTCTCAATGAAACACGGCTCATCTGCGTTGCCTTTATTTTTGATTCACGGTTGAACGTTTCGCCCGCGACTCATAGAAAATGGTGATTTTTGCCTCCATCTTGTGGTCGCGGTGTGTAACTGCATGTCTTTGCTTTTCCGCCTTTTGTCTGATTTACCTGCAAAAACCTGGAAGTGTTGAAATATAAAGACAACATTTCTTCTAAACTGAAGAACACAGGCCAATTATAAACAAACAAACAACAACAATAGCGGTAAACTATTTCAATCAGCTATTTCTGACCTTCCTAAAAAAAATTGCATTGCAATAACTGACTGCTGCAACAAGCAACTGATGTGGCTATTACATAACAAATATCACAATGTTCAGGAAGTTTAAGCAAACTGCTTTTTAAATTATATATATATATATATATATATATATATATATATATATATATATATATATATATATATAAAATTTATTTATTGACTTTGTACATAAAACGAATATTTTGGAAGTATTTACACATTGTTGTTTACGTCGCTAATGTTTTTAGGCTTAGTACTCGTCGAACAAATTGCTACCTCGCTAAAACATTTCACTTTTGCTTAAAAAAAAATACAAAAACAAAAAAGTCAGTAGTTTTGTCAGTAGTACTAAGTGGACCCTGCTGAAATATTCCGCCATATGAACATTCCACAAAGCCGAACTCGAGACCATCTCTCTCCAGCACAGAAAAGCAGGAGGAGTGGAACATGCACGCATTATGGGTGGGTTTAGAAAGAATGAATAATAACCATAATCATCATTTTAAGGCAACTTCACGAGGTTGAAGTTATCCTACCCCCTGAGAGATCACCTGAGCAGGTTAACTGCCCTGTGCGTCGCGTGCCACCACTATACTCTCATCTCTGTCCAAAACCAAACAGAAAATAAACCTCAACCTACTAACATTCCTTCTGGACGTCATTTCTACCTGCGTGTTCCAAACAATCCCGCTTTTAAGGAGAGAAACCCCCCATTTTATGATCATGATTAGGATGGTATTATTTGTACCGGTTGTAATCCGACAGTATGAGTATGAATCGAATGCTTAGCAGCACGCGGACAGGGAGGTTAGGCGCCCGCGCATGCGCAGTAGCACTTTGGGCCATATTGGAATGAGGTCGTGAACGACTAACGAAGGCGGAAAAAAGAGAGAGAGAGCGAGAGAGAGAGAGAGAGGGAGACGGCATCTATTAAAGGAAGAGGGGAAAAAACTCTTCGGAGGTAAGAAACAAACCGAGTGTTGATTTGAGAGTGGTTCGGAGTTTTAACGCGTTTAATGAGTGTGTTTCTGAGCGACTCGCGCGTGCTGTTTTCTTTCTCGGCTTCTTTCTTTTTTCTTTTTTTTTTTTTTCTTTTTTTGAAAATCCAAAAGAACATATTACGACATGACTTGTGCTCGAATGACGTTTTGGGTTGAAGTTGACTTGGGTTCCGGGCGGGTTTTCGAGCTCGAGACTGCGCTCGCATGGAGCAGAAAAAAACCCCGCACGAGAACATCATATCCATCCTAGCACGCGCAGTTCGGGTTATAACGCGGAAAAGAACGTGCTGTATGTAGCGCGCGGGGTCTTTTATGTGCCAAAGTTGCTTCAGTCGGCGCGTGCGTGTGGAGACGCGACCACCGGCTATCTCCCTGGAGCAGAACACGGCGTCTAGACCCCAACCATAATCATCATAACAATAATAAATACATGCAGAAATAAATAAATAAACCAGCAGGACGTTTATGCGTTTTCTAGACGCTAATACTAGTGTGTGTGTGTGTGTGTGTGTGTGTGTGTGAGAGAGAGAAACCTGTGTGTTTGCTCACACTGAAAGCCGTTTCTGAGGTTTGGGGTTGCATAAGAGCACAATGTCTGCAGTTCCTATATTATTATTATTGTTGTTGTTGTTGTTCTAGCATTTGCTTTCACCTTCACAGAGAAGTTCCCTGGTGCTCCACACAATTCATCATCCTCGTTATTATATTTAATAGTCCAGACTAGGCGTAATTCCACCCTTCAGAAGTTTTGCGTAGGTTTCTCTAATATAAAGTCCACCCTGAGACACATTAAAGCATCTTCCTGTTGAGATGTCTCTCCTGGGTTCAGGTCATGTGGTGAGAAGTTGGGAGGTTGTGTCACAGGGTGAGAGTGCTGTTGCGGGGGCGGTGGTGGTGCATTCGCATTGTGAGATGCTTTTCTGCTCATCACGGTTGTACAGAGTGGTTGTGTAGTCGATAGAGAGGAGCGCATGGATTGTTATGTGTTTATTTACGATATTTATTTATTTATTTTTTCTTGGGGGTGATCGTTGCAGCCGAAAATGCTTCGATGTTGACGCGCTGGGGGTTTTTTTCTTCAAAATTTGCGATGCCGCTTGTGAAGTTTTTTTTTTGTTCTGTTTATGTTTGTTTTATTTCTTTTTTTTGGCGTAAAGCTACTTGTTTTGGTGACATTGCGATTGTACAGGATTGTTTTAGCGCGGTCTTACGCGGTGACGTTTGTCGGGAAAATGAGACCTTTTAACCGTACTCGCGTCGAACCAAACCTGCGGAAAGTCACTTTAGAAAAATCGCACGCTCCTCAGAATATCGCAGAGTGCTTGATTTTCTGCGACCGCAAAAGCGGGAAATCCTGGAGGGACTGGTTATATAACGTGAACATTAGGAAACAACAGGTTTCTTATACAAACCCTGGTTCTGTTGCTTCAGAGGGATGATATGATCACATGCAACAGCAACCGTAATGTTGTGACCTATCCGAATATGAGGTGTGGTTTTATACCAGCGGTAGCTTTTATCATATCATATATAATTGCTGAATAGTAGCTACACTAGTAATTAAGTAAGGAATAGAACTTGACAGGACATGCCGTTGATGGAAAACTAATTGACGAACGATCTCCAGATGTTAAACGCTTCCCGAATTTATTGTATTTCCAAATTGTTGCTGGAACGCGGGTTGAAACCGAATTTAGAGCTCTTCTCTAGAGCTCTTCTTCCAGTGCCCCTTCGACCACTTGGACGCCATGTTGTGAATAGAGGGTGACGCAAACATCCGGGTTCGTAGAAAATACAACCTGCTAGAAACTCTCGGCTCCTGTGGCCACTGGATTGCTCTCTGGATGTGAAAGTTTTAACAAAAATAAAATAATAAAACAAAATTCCAGCTGTCCACCCTTGAAAAACGAATCCGATCCGAATCGGGCTTTTTACAACACCAATTTGTCAACGATTACAGCGTTTCATGTATTAACGAACAGCAGCTCATGCTTTTTAACTGTTTATGGTTACATTTATTGTCTGTACCAGTCAGTTCCTGTTATAACAGCTAAAAAACGAAACGCTCTCTTGAAGTTAATATATGGAATTAAATTAGTGTCAGAAGTATCAAGACCAAAAAAAACCCCATAACAAAACAAAAAACGCAGCTCATATTACCAAGAAAATCGAACATCCTTCATCCTGAAGACTTTCCTCTGGTGGAAAACTTCCTGACACTTGAGACTCCTTCTGGAAATGTTATATAACCCTCTCCTCACAGAACGCTTCAACAATTATGCATCTTTTTCAAATAACATGTTATTTACCTGTTTATTATTAAATAATTATTCTGCCGTACACGTCCCTGTGAATGAGCTGCTACTATAGAAACGACGGCGTATTAGAACGAGCGCATTAATATAAATCCGTCGACCGGATTCCAGCCGGGGCTACGGCCAGAGCTGCTGCTCTAGAGAATGAATCAAATCCGTCTGACCAATCAGAATCGAGAATTCAACAGCGGACGTAGGGGAACGCGCATAAGTGATGACTGTCGGGTTTCGTTGTAGAGTCCTGAAAACAAGAGTAAGAGCTTTTTTATTTTCACAGCGGCGTTCAACAGGACATTCATGAGAACGCCAACGGTGGACTCCGGAATATTCCAGAATGCAACTCGGTTATACGACACAGTTACTTACAGCGGAGACTCGGCTCGGCTAGTTGGTTATCTCTTATTAGCATTAAAGGTGAAGCTTTGGAAGCTGATATGTTCGAGCAGTGAGGAGGTGACAGAGCCGGACAGAGTAAAAGGAATAAAGCGCCGCTGCACCGCTGTCTTTAGGGAGAGATGAATTGGGGAATAAATCCAACCGTCAAGTGATGAATGTGATTTTATTTATAAAAAATTTGATAATGGAAGATAGTAGAGTGCTGGTTCAGTTAATATAAGACTGTTCAGATGCGATTTTATTTGTATTTTTATGTTATTTATATCGGCGCAAGTATGATTAATTCATCCGTAATAGTATCTGCATTTTATTCATTCATTTAGAGACCAGTACAGAACAACTTTGATCATAACGATTGTTAATAACGATGTTTGATGCTAACTCCGGGTCTTGCCCATATTTTCCATGGCGCAATCGCTTACAGAAGTTGCATGTTGGTCTCTGGGTGCGAGGTAAGGACTCCGTCACCGCGCTCGTCTCATCGGGCGTCGGGGATTTCTTGTCGAGTCTCAGCTGGCGATATTCTCCCACAATGCAACATGTGCATAAAAAGTGGCATGGAAGCATCTTTGCTCTCCTCACTGAGTCATGCCTATAGATAGATCGTGGCCTAACCCTGTTATATTTATACAGCGCCTTTCAGAAAGCGGGCCAGAACACGCAAGCACAAAAGAGACATTTGAATTGAGCTTTTATGCAAATTAGTTGACAGAGTAAAGCGATGAACTGGTAAAGTAGTCGGACCAAACGTGCAGTTCATTACCGACACAGCTCCAGTGCAACAGCGAGTTTAAAACTTCCGAACTGATTTCATATTTTCCTCAGCTTTACCCAAATATTAAAACCTTTTATACCACAGCGCTGTTGAATTCTCAATTCTGATTGGACAGAACGTGTTTTTTAAGGTATCATTTATAACGTCAGCTCTGACTGTAATGCAAATCGCAGGTTCGTATCAACTTGCTCGTTCTAATCTGTAGTAACGGCTAAGTCACGGTTTGTACGCCGGACGCGCCACATAATCTAAGGCTAATAATAAACGGATTAAAATGTGTCATTACTTAACACAGAAAGACATTTTCCGTAAGGAGACATTTATTTGAACATTTATGGAAGGAGTCTCCAGTGTCAGCGCTTTGTAACAACTTTCCAATGAGTCTTCAGGACAGTAGCGTTTGCATTCTGGGGTTTCTCAGTAATGTGACGATCCGCGTTAGCCCTTTATTGTGTGGCGTTGCCATATGGCAACGATTAATTTATCTCGTTTTTTTTGACAGGCAATAACACAAAAACTCTACAACTTCTAGTCTGGAAAATGCAGTAAATTAGGATTGTATTCTGATGCATTTTGTGTTATTTTTGACTATGATACTTTCCACCATTGAACATCGTTGCCATACGGTAACGATTTACCCGCTAAATATTTTTTCGCATTTTTTTCCCAAAAAAACTACAATGTAAATGTAATAGTCCAGGCAGTAGAGGGTTAATTTTGGTCTTGTTAAGTTCAAGAGACAATATTATTATTGGCAAATAATAATGATAACTTCTAGGTGGTAAGTAACTCGGCTTCATGTTGGCTCACATCGTACTCTGTTGCTTATTTTCCTAAAACATGGTGTCCCCCAGGTGTGTTATTTCTCGCTTAAACAAAAATAACACGATGTCGAAAAACAGACAACATAATGTTTGGCTTCGGCTATTTTTTTAAAAGCGAACAGGCCACGCCCACAAGGGACGGCCTTAAGCTCGCTGATATAAACACGGGTCAGTCGCACACGTCTGCGTGTTATTTGTTATTTTTGGGCCGTATTTAAGCAGCAGGCTTCTACTGAGAATTTTACAGGGGAGCCAATAGAGTTGAAAGTAGCAACACACTGCACAAGTAAACATCAACATCATCACAGGCAGAATTAACGGACACATCTGATCTTCTCACCTCTCGAACCAGTGCCGCCTCACTCGCTCTGCGGATTCTTTCACCACCACGAAACGCCTGTAGACTCAGCTCTTCTTCTACTCGGCGCACTCCCACAGCTTTATTTCCACGGTGGAGTGGTGTAAACCCTCTTAATCGAATACCCAGTTAACCCAGTGTTTCCCAATTCACTTCTCAGGGAGGCCTTATAGTCCATAGAGTCACGTTTTCGCTCTCTGTGTCCACCAAACCAAGCGATTACATGCCAGGAAAGCCAAAATGGGGCTCATTTGATGTCTCAGAGGAGCAGTTTGGGAAAACAGTGAGTTAACTGTTCCAGGTTTGACTGTTCCAATACAGAAATTTGGATATTTGTTATGCTATTTGTTAAAGCAGTGGTTGATGTTATTTTAAATACCACATTCAACATTGTTAAAAGAAATAGAAACAAAGCTATAAATATGAACATTTGCCAAACAAAAAGATTTAGTATGAAATTTGGATGTAAAAAAAAATAAAATGGAATGTTAAAAGGCATCATGATGCTTGCTATATTTCAGGAAAAATCAGTCCATACAGGATTTTTGTGGAGTTTTAGTTTTTTGCGATTGTTGCGGCCAGAAATGCTTTATTTTGCTGCGATTTGTTTCAAAATTTGCGATGCAACTTGCAGAGTTTTTTTTGTGTGTGTGTGTTTTTTCCGAAACACTGATCGCACGAAATACCTTTGCACGTTCTTTCACAGTAGTGTTTATTGTTAAATAAGACCTTTTTAGATGTACCCGGGTT
Source organism: Ameiurus melas (assembly GCA_012411365.1). Taxonomy (NCBI): domain Eukaryota; kingdom Metazoa; phylum Chordata; class Actinopteri; order Siluriformes; family Ictaluridae; genus Ameiurus; species Ameiurus melas. The sequence goes on from CM022752.1 coordinate 11,664,486, forward strand.
TAACGCACATGAATCAAAGAGCGCTTCGGACAAGTGCACGTTGGGACGGGTGTCATATGACGCGTCCCAGCCCAAATCTGTGGAACATCTGCGGTAATTTAAAAAAAAATTACAAGCTCCTCCGAATATCTCAATGTTTCCTTGATTTTGCCCTAATCCCTGCGATCGCAAAATCACAGACAGACTGAAAAAGGATCACGACACCAATATGATCCCATTGTACTGTCCAGGCCTACGTCAAACCAAACGCCCGCACTACTGAACCACTAAAGATGGAAACATCCAGCACAGCCGCCTGATCCGTCAGCAGGACAATCACAAATAGTCTTGCGTTGCGCCTCAGTTTAGTCAAAGGTGCCGGTTAAAACGACATCCTAGCTTTAAAACCAGATTTGTTTCTTTGCTCTACAAATCTAACGCTAACGCTATATTTATGTTAATAGTTAAGTAGCATATCTTATGCACCAGTCGTAGCTTGTAGCTGCTGTAATGTAAGTGATAACAGGAACAGCTATTTTAAACGTAGCTATAAACGGATAAATAGTACGACATGTCGCTTGGTGTTTAATAAACAATGCGGCGGTGTAAGAAGAGTAAAACGCGTGCTGTAATTGGTGTCGTAATTCCGCTTCATCACATCAATCGTTCACTGATTATTTTCCTGTAACAGCATGCTGCCCGTTGTTGATTTTGTTGTTGTTGTTGTTGTTATTTCTGAGTTTTTGTTGTTTTGCTGTTGTTATTTTTGCTTGTGTGTATTTTTGTTGTTGTTATATTTATTTACTGGAGGGAAACTGAATAGGTTTTTCCCCCTGAATATGAAACGGAATAGGTTTTTCCCCCCTCGATTTAACGTGATTTTCCCTTTAACATGTCGATTTAGGAGAATTTCTTTCCTCTTACGCACAGATCTCCATTCATTAAATCTGTTCACTAACTGATGAGTAATGAAATTAGTCTTGTATGTGAGTATATGATCGTGCCACTTCTAATTAGATTGACTGATATGTCAGTAGCACTTCTAGTCGGTAGGATTTTGCAGCACTCGAACGACTGGCGGCTCCTTTAACAACGCTGCACTTGGATTAAGCATAAAGGCGCCCGCCAAATGAATAAATTACATTTACGTTTACGGTATTTGGCAAGCGTTCCCATCCAGAGCGACTTACAGAAGTGCTTTGTTGTCTCCTTGGAAAGCATCTCGTCCATACTAGCGCAGACAGGCGCTGCCAGAAACAGGAATGTGATCGGAGTGTGATTAGTGCTCATTTAAGCGCTTGTTGAAGAGGCTGTGCTCCAGTCTGCGTTTGCTTACCGCACTGTTTAACTCCCTGAAATTTGGTGGACGGAGATAACGATGTGTTTGGAATTTATTCCCGGTTGAAGAGAACATCTTAAACAGATTAACTAAAGATCATGCGTAGCTCGCCTGCTGACCTAGAGATCAACTAATCTGTCAGGTTTTTTTTTTGGTTTTTTTTAACAAATAACCAAACCACAGATCAGATTTGAAAAGTAGTGCAGTGTTTCACGTCAGGGTTCGATTCGGATGTCAGGAGCTTCGCAATAGATGTCAGCTGTTACTCTTTTCTGTCATGTGACGAGCAGCTTTAAAGCACCAGCCTCAGACTGCTCTGCGTCCTTCATAAAGCTCCAGTTCAGTCTATACGCTTTCTATTCCTGGCTGCGTGACTAGTGATAACAGTGAGGTTAGAGGTCACTGGATGGGTGTTAGTGTCGTTGGGGGGTGGAGTTTAGCACGATAAGCATTCGCTGTTAGTTACACTGTACACATGATCATGATTTCTCAATGTATAACTAGATGCGAGTGAACGCTGCAGCCTGGTTTCTACTTCTCCGCCGAAGCGTGGTTGTGGATTTGCATTGCGAATACAAAGAGAGGGTGTTTATGTGGAAGCAGCGTGGGGGAACAAATCAGTAGCCTTGAAATAGCTCAAGGTTCAGGTTATTAGTTTTTAATTCGTAGTTGCCTGGAGGAGAAGTCGGTTCAATAACCAGAAGGAAAAGCGAAATCAACTCCATATTGACTTCTGCAGAAAAATGAAGTCATTTGGTATGTTTGCTTAGACTGAAAAATAACTCTTGCCAACAACACACATTGGGGGGTTTGGGGGGACGCCAGCCAGACTTTCCTCTGTCCTTTACTCTGTATTGATGTACTTAACTTGCTAACTAGCTCGCCAAGTTTTAATGAAGCAAAGCCAGATTTAGTTTTAGGTTTTTAAATTAAAAAAAATAATAATCTTTTTAGCAAAGATAAACTTAAATATTTTTTTTAGTTTGCTACATTTTAACTTATTTCCCCACCATGAAAATAGCCATGGTAGCTGGCATGGTGTTAAATTACAAACAAACAAACAAACTATTTCCCTATAGGTTATTCCATTAGCCGGTCCGTCTAGGATTTTGCGATCGAGCAAAATCGAGCAAACTCCGCAGTATTCGGAGGAGCCGGCAATTTTTCAAAATGTATGAGGATTTGCGCCAAGACGCAATGTCATGTGACACGTGTCATGTGCGTCGAACGTGAGCACAGCTAAGGTCTCATTTACCAACAAACATCACTGCGAAAGAATTCTTTATTTTAACACCCCCCCCACACACACACACACACACATTTTAGAATAATAATAATAAAGTCATAAAAACTCTGGAGTGACACAAACGGAGCCATGGGAATTATGTTGTGATTTTCGCCTAGAATTTCCTAAAATTTATTCTTGGCGTTTTCTCAGCCGATTTCTTGAGGAATTTCCCTTTGATGCTTTTTAAACAGTATTAAAGGAGTTGACACCTACGCCGGACTCTTATCAGCAGCTTTTCGGAATATTTCGCTCCGGGTCGTCCGTTTAAATAAATATTCTTTTGGAAATAAAATGTTCATTTTCTAATGAAAGAAACTAGTACTTCGGCACGATTCTATTTTTGTACACGACACGGATTTCAAACATTTAATCACTCACCTTCGGGTCAAAAGATTTTTAAGATCGTGAGAAACATTTCAATCGGGTGTCCATAAACTTTTGACCCGCCATGTAGTTGGACCGCAGATTTCGAACAGAGCCGCAGACGGATTGAGCTTTTTTGGCCGCAACAATCGGGGGAAAAAACAAACAAACTACTACTTAACTACTTTTTAGCCTCGTTATTTAGGTAAAGCATGAGAATGATCGAGAGCTCCACCCCTGATAAGTGAGACGGTTTGACATGAACACCTCTGAAATCCTATCAGCACTTTGGGCGTATCTACAGAGCCGTCTGTCAGCTAAATGCTTGTTAGAATGTTTCCTTAAAATTGTTCGGGCCTCGGTAGTTTATTGAAACCATGCACAAATACTTTAAAAAAATGTGTATTGCAAGACATTTCGACTGATGTCACATCCAGACGGAAGATATTATTGTCTATTGTGTTTGTGTGAGTGGCATTTTATGTTTCTGTGTTCTGTCTTTGGTGAGTTTGGCAATCGGCGTCCGTTAGTCCAGTGGAATGTCCCAACTATTCGCTAAAGCAATAACAGAACCACCAGATTCCTCCTCTGTCTCAACTCCTTCCTTCCTTCGTTTCAGCCCTTTTTATCCTCTGATCGTCTGCCTCTGAGTGGAAAGAGCAACGTGCAGGGCTTTGAGGCTGGCCTTTTCTTTCGCTCCTGCATTGGAGCGCTCTGGGACACAATCCCCCCACGTTCCACTCTGAGCACAATGCGATGGAGGAGGTAGCGGCGGTGGCGGGGGGTCGCGGCGGGTGGCTCGGGTCAGCTAGCTCCTGTCAGAGCGAGCCCGTCGCTGCCTCATCTCTCCTTTTAATAGAGATGTCAAGCGTCACAAAGACGACTTGACAGCTCGGGCTGAATGGCGCTGTGGAGTTAATGCCACTTTGTTTTGAAACTGTTTTCTCGCTACATTTAAGCCTTTTTTTTCTCTTTAAAGTGTTAAATGGTTTATATTTGAGAAGGTTTGAGAACAAGCTGTAAAAGTTTTATACAATAAGAGCAGTGAAGTTTGCAACGTTTGGGTTTGTTTTTTGCGACGGTTTGTGTGTGTGTGTGTGTGTGTGTGTGTGTGTGTGTGAAAGTTCAAGGAGATCTGAAATTGTATCTGTCCGTACAGGATTTCGCAGATGTTTTTTTTTTTTAATTTTGATTTTATTATTTATTTTTTGTGATTGCTGCGACCAAAAATGCTTGCTATTGCTGCAAATTTTTATTATAAATTTTTTTTATGTGGAAAACTACGTGAATTGACGAAATTGCAGTTCCAATTTTCGCCGTGATGTTTGTTGGTAAATGAGACCTTGTAATTGTGCTCATGTTCAACGCACGTGAATCGAAGAGGAATTTGGCTGAATGCACGCTGTGATGACCTCGCATGTCGCCTTTTGGCCCAAATCTGCGGAAAATCTGCGGTAATTTAGAAAAAGTGCACGCTCCTCCGAATATCGCGGCGTTTGCTTGATTTTGCGTTCATTTCTGCGATCGGAAAATCCGAATGATGCTCTTTTTTACTCAGTACTGTACTCAATGTGTTATATAGGGAAAATGTATATTATTGATATAGTGTGCAAAAGTCTGCACATCCCTGTTAAAATGGCAGGTTGAAAAATTTAACTTAAGTCAAACCATGTCAGAGCCTTTTTTTTCCCAGAATGTTCCGAATTAACCAATCACATTCGAACTCATGTTAAATACTAATTAGTATATAGTACACTTGCCATCAATTAAAGTGACTGATTGATTAACCCCAAATAAAGTACATCTGTACCTATGAGAAGATCAGGAAAAAAAACGGTCAGGGAGGCTGCCGAGAGGCCTACAGCAACATAAATAATTGTAGCAATTTATGGCTGTACTGATTGAAGTGCATAAGTACTGGTTGCTTCCTACATGTGACAACGATCTCCGGAATTCTTCATATCTCTGGGTTATGGGGTAGGGTGGCAAGATGGAAACCTTTTTTAACCAAAGGAAAAAGCCATCCAATATCCCAAGACCATGTGGAATAATGTCTTCCGGAGTCTGATGAGACCAAAGTTGAACTTTTTGGCCATAATACCAAAAGATATGTTTGTCATTAATAAAGAAAAACAACCCAGCAACACATCTCCAGAAGAACATCATCCTCACGGGGAAACATGGTGGTGGCAGCATCGTACTTTGTTTTTCTTCAGCTGGAACTGGGGCGTTAATCAGGGTGGAGGGAATAATGAACAGCTCCACCTACTAGTCAATTTTGGCACAAAACCTTAAATCCTCTGCTAAAACACTTAAGATGAAGAGGGATTTCAGCTTTCGGCATGACAACGACCCAAATCAAACATCCAGATCAACGAAGGAACGGCCAGTCCAGATCTAAATCCAATCAAAAATCCATGAGGTGACCTGAAGAGTTAGAATGCTTTCTGCTGTGATTAAATCTAAAGGGGCTTCAACTAAGTAGTATTCGTTTAGAGCTGTAACACAGTCAGGTTATTGTACATTTGGTATGTTTCAGTCCCCGTCCCCCCCGTCCCCCCCAATAATCTTTTTTTTTTCTTTCTTTAATATGTACGTTAAAATTTCTCTCTCTCACATACACACACACACATACACAACCCTAAATAAATAAGAACAGCATTTATTTGTAATTGTCACAAAAAGTAGTTTATTAAAATAAATTTCCTTCCTTTCGGTATTGGTTGAGGCTTCCGTTGTTATGCGTGAATTGCAGACATGTTATAAAGAAGAATTGTCCTTCGACAGTATTAGCACATCAATAGGGCTGAGTGTCAAATGTGTGCAGCGTTCACGCCCGTCACGACCCATGTGGCAGTTGTGGGAAAATCGCGGTTCTACTGCTATAGAGTTTTGTCTGTATGTGTGTGTGTGTGTGTGTGTGTGTGTGTGTGTGTGTGTGTGTGTGTGATCCCTAAACATTGCAGACATCGCAAAGAGCTTTGTTGAAAAAGCAAATCAGACTTCACAAATGAAACAAATGGTGGAGAGTGAGGGAGAATGCCACGTAATGGCCGCTCGACCATTAGCTTATATTTGTTTTGCATTGATTTGAGGAATTTCCGCAGAAGCCGTTTTATGTTCTTGCTGATTGTTTGGGTGAGGACCTTTTTTTTCTTCTTTTTTTTTCCTCTCATTTCAATCTCATAATTCATGATGCTGGATTAAGTGGACAGATGTTTACAGCTGTTGTAAAGCTAAAGCCGTGTTTGATTTTGTTCCTTAGACTTGGAAATAATCCTAATCATACACATTGTTTTCCATCTCGCCCACGCTGGATTAAATCTTTAGTTTATGGGTATTAGTCTGAGGGCAGTGCTGTTGGCAGTCGAAAAGCAAAGGCAGACGAGTCTGGCTTTTTAATTTTTGCCTGAAGTAGTTGTTTAGCTGTTGGGCATGGTGCGCTTTCAAAGCATCGGTATGTATTTTAAAAACCACTCTCTACATTCTTCCTCCCACACACGCTGAATGTCAAATGTGGCTTTTTAAAACGGCTGCTTATCTCCGCATTGATCTCCATCTCAAGATCTCTCTCTCTCTCTTTCTCTTTCTTTCTCTTTTTCTTTTCATTTTTCTCAGTCATTTTCACACGTTTCTTTAAGCTTACATCTTTTTAATCATTTCTTTTTTCTTTCTTTCTTCCCTCCCACAGACGCTGTGAGATCCAGTTACAAAATGAGCCAAGATGCGCTGGAGTCCGGTAAGGGCTGTTTTCTTTTTGTTTAAATTTTTATTTTATTTTTTAATTATTGCAGCGTGCGCCATTAATACATGTGTTTAAATGCTCTTGGCAGTTAAAATACGAGATCCTAATGACTTTATTCAATTGCCTGATTCGGAAACACGTCACCGTTAGTAAGGAAGAAAACACTTCGGACGAACGCTGTTTGTTACGTGACGATAATCCGATCTTGCTACCAGCTCTGAGTTGATTATTGTCCAATAACAGCTCATCCCAAAGTGCTTTATTCCTCTTAAACCGTAACAGTCTTCCAATTTTTCTATTTATTAAAGAACATCACGTCACGCTTTTTTTTTCTTTTTTTTAAAAAAATCCGTCAAGCATTTAATGTTAACTTTTTTTTTCTTCTTTCTTTTTCTCTCTCTTGATGTTAGTAATACCAACGAATTATACAGCTTGTCATTCTGAACACTTTCCTGTGTTGGAAAACTTCAATTTACAGCTTAACCTTTGACTTTTACAAAGCCCTGATACTGGAGACTCCTTCCAATAAAACGTTTTAAACATTCATTAAAAAAAGCAAAACGTAAAAAGATATCGCGATACCGGCGATATCTCAGACTGTTGTATTGTGACAGTTTATCACGATATCGATATCATGTTGTTATAACGTCCAGCCCTGCCCTGAGTTTATGAACAGTAGGAAGCTAATAATACATTCTGGAAAGCTAGACCCTGAGAACGAAAGGATTATTTCCAGTCTAAGTGCACTAGTAACACTAATACAGGTACATAAATAAAGCAAATAACATTTTGTAAATTGGTTTCAGTGGTAAGTTAGTGCTCTTTTAGCAAAATCACAACAAACAATTCCATACAGGATATCGTGGTGGGTTTTTGTTTTGCAATTGTCATATGCAAAAAAAAGCGAAGTCTTTCGCACTGATGTTTGTTGGTCAGTGAGACTTTTTAGCTGGACGAAGCGGTTGAACGGGCGTTGTGATGACGTCACATGACGCGTCTCTGCCCAAACCTGTTGAAAATCTGCAGCGATTTCGAAACATTGCAAGCTCCTCCAAATATATTTCGGCGTTTGTTTAATTTTGCGTTAATTTTTGCGAAATCTTGGAAGGACCGAATTAAACCTTCGTCCGTTTTTTGTGTCATGAAAATGTCTTCAGTATGTTTTTGACATGTCACCCATATCTACATGTGTCTCATTTGTGTGTGTGTGTGTGTGTGTGTGTGTGTGTGTTCTTGAGAGTGCGTGTGGTTAATTATATACATGTAGCACGAGATATATCATGTTCTCTTCCATTTCAGACACGGACTCTGGTCAGGACGTGTCAGAATTTAACTGGGACGATTACCTGGAGGAGACGGGTGCGCTGTCTGTACCTCACCATGCCTTCAAACATGTAAGCAAACAGCACGGTGTTGTGCCTCCTCTCCCGCTTGGTTTACTTCTTGCTGATGCCACACACACACACACACACACACACAGCTTGATTCGGGATGTGCAGTTAATCTCAGACTTGCATATCAGTCATGAATAACACACAGTCGTGCAAATGTTCTTTCTATTTAGCATTTTATAGAAATGCAATTTTCACACTTATACTCCTCTTTCGATTCTTTCCAGTCCCTACAAATAAATTTCAACCATATTTATGGGAACGCGCACACAAAAACAAGTGTAATGAAATTTTCAGTTCATTTGTACAGTATACTGTAGTATTAATCTGCGACGCCCAACTGTTTTCCGAGGGGACCTGTATATTTATGACAAAATCTTAAAAACTAATTAAAAATAAAATACAACTGGCAAACATGAGACTGGGAAATTTATTTCATTCCATTTTCTTTATTTAACACCAGGTTTTAAAAAAACAACAACAACAACACACACACACAACACAAGAAACTCATCAAGATTAAAAAGAGTGACCTGGCCAAGAGGGCGGCAACAAATATACATCATAAATATACAAATTTACATCAAAACACAAAACAACACACTCAAGGATCACAACAGTTTACCCCGGGGATAAAAATCTGTTCAAAGTACTTTAAGTGATGATAGAGAAATGAAGCACACGCAAATAAAAGGAAATTAAGCGGCCCATAAAATCAAAATCAGTGGAATATAAAATAGTCCTGTACGATTAAATAAAGCATACAAAAGTATAATAAAACCTGCAACTGATCATAAATGATTAACCAACCTGCAGGATTTTTTTTTCCTTCTGTGTTTTATTCCATGTTACACTTCACTCAGATACTTGTTTCATCTGCAAAGTTTTTAGTACAGTCTTATATTATTGTGCATATTGTTCTAAACAGTTTACTGTAGCTCCATGATCATATTTCATTTCCATAAGGGCTGTTGTGATTGGTTAGATCCAGCCAGTTTCCATAATTAACGATAGCTGGGGGTTTCGGAACATGTTTGTGAGCCAGTATTTTACCAGTTAAAAATAACTTTTTGTGGGAGGGGTCTTAGTGCTACTTTGGATTCAAGAGGTGATACTTTCAGCGATGAGAAGTTAAATGACCTGCTGTGTTTCTTCTCAGATGGATCAAGGCCTGCAGACGGGTCTGACTCCTGGTATGAAGCTGGAGGTTCCGGTGCGTGGAGAACCCGACGGTGCTTACTGGGTGGCCACCATCATCACTACCTGCGGCCAGCTGCTCCTGTTACGCTACGAAGGCTGCCACGACGACCGGCGCGCCGACTTTTGGTGTGACGTCATGACCGCCGACCTGCACCCCATCGGCTGGAGCAGGCAGCAGGGTCGACCCATGAGACCGCCTGAGGGTGAGAGCAGGGGGTTATGGCTGTTCATTTTGTTTCGTTTTTTTCCTGGCCCAACACCTAATATGACTTCTTGTAATCCTCAGCAATGCTCCATTTTCTTAGCGAAAAACTAGTGTTTGAATTTTTAACCGCACCTCCATTCCAGTCATAAATATTCGTGAAAATGTGCTGAGTAGTAAGTCGGCCCAAAAAAAATTCCTAATCGTACCCTCCGTTTAAGCAATGTATATTCCAGAAAAAACTGCACACCATTAACCCGTGATGTGAGTATAATTGAACTGGTTTTATTCTTTGCAGCATCGTGCAACATTATGCAAGTTCACACAGGATTTGTGCTCATTGTTGAGGAAGTGGGGGGATGGGCCGGCCTGTGTTGTGGCTAGACTGTGCTCTATTTTAGATTACAGCATCCAGAATGTACCAGGTCTCGTTGCTCACACACTAGCAAGATGCACTGTGTTTAATAGTTTGAAGTGTGCAGGCCGATTAGATTTGTCTGAGCGTCCGGTCCGATGTCTGCATGAATGCCTTTGCACTCGACGACAGTTCCGTTTTATTTCATGGGGTGGTGTTTGTGTTTAGGCGTGCGAGAGAAGCATCAGGACTGGGAGTCCCTGCTGGAGAAATCTCTGTCAGAATCCTGCAGCGCACCGGTCAACCTGCTGGAAGGGGTGAGTAATAAAAATACAACACAAATCTGTCGCTGCTGTGCTTCTACATGAGCGTTATACATTAGGTGTGTATAGAGGAAGTGCTGGAAGGGCTTAAGGGTGTGCGTGTTTTTATTTTTAGGCCCAGCGTGGCTGCAACCCTGTAGACCTGCTGAGTCCGGATCTCGGCGTGGAGCTGGTGGATAAAGAGGACGCCGGAGTGGTCTGGGGTGCAACGATCGAGGAGAACGTCGGGGGCCGACTCCGTCTCCGCTATGCTGGCACAGAAGGACTCCCTGACACACATGCCATCATCTGGATCTTCTACCTGAACCCCCTGCTCCACCTCCCCGGCTGGGCCAAAGAGCACGACTGCATCCTCAGACCTCCATCAGGTGAGCCACGAGGGCTCGGGTCACTGAATGCGCACCACTCTTTTTCTGGAAACTGCTTAAGCAAAAAGAACATTTGTTGGTTGCTTAAGTATCAACCTTCCTGGGTCAGAACCACCTCTGGATGCAATTACAGCTGCAAGTCTTCTAGTAAAGGTCTCTGTCAATTGGATGAAGAGCACTAGCGAATAGCAGTTTTCAAGTCTCGCAGCATGATTCTCAATTGGATTGAGCTCTGGCCAGATCGTTTTAACACATTCAGGTTCTTAGTTTTGAACTACCCAAGTATAGCTTTGGTGGTATGCTTAGTGTTGTTGGAAGGTGAACCTCCACCCAAGTCTCTTGCAGAGTGGAACTGGTTGTCTTCTACGATTCCCCTGTATGTGGTTCTATCCATCTTGTGCTCATCCTAGGTGGAAAGCATTCCTACACTGCGATGCTACCACTACCGTGCTTCACTGTGGGGATGGTGTTCTCAGGACGATGAGATGTCTTGGGTTTCCACCGAACATATCACTTTGTGCCAAGGACAAAACTTTATTTTTTCCACATTTTTCAAAAGATTTTTCAGTAATGCTTTCAACACCAGAAAGCTTTTTTTTCTTTCTTTCTTTTTTTTTTTTTTTTAAGGAATGCAGTCATATTTATTCATGAAAGCATTTCTGCAAAAACCCGTTATTTAGCAATCCATACCCTAGGAAACATGTTTTTTGCCTCTGTAAAAGTAGAGCGACTGGTTTATAGATACATTCCTGTTAGAAACCCGGAACAAAATATTTCGTTGTCCACAAGCCTGCTGTAAGGTTTAATGGTCCTTCATGTTCGGTTATAAACATCATATTATTTATATTTAATGGGAATTTAATGGGAATTTAATGGGGGCACACGGTGGCTTAGTGGTTAGCACGTTCGCCTCACACCTCCAGGGTCCGGGGTTCGATTTCCGCCGGGGCCATGTGTGTGCGGAGTTTGCATGTTCTCCCTGTGTTGCGGGGGTTTCCTCCGGGTACTCCGGTTTCCTCCCCCAGTCCAAAGACATGCATGGTAGGTTGATTGGCAGCTTGGTAAATTGTCCGTAGTGTATGAATGGGTGTGTGAGTATGTATGTGATTGTGCCCTGCGATGGACTGGCACCCTGTCCGGGGTGTACCCCGCCTTGTGCCCGATGCTTCCTGGGATAGGCTCCAGGTTCCCCGCGACCCTGAAGCAGGAATAAGCGGTTGAAGATGGATGGATGGATGGATGGGAATTTAATGGCTATTGAGCAAGCTTGTGCAATGTTCTGCTAGAGTTGGATGTTTGACTATTTTTCAGTCGTTATCCTTTCACTTTGGCTTGAACAGTGAGCTGTGTTACATCAGTAGAGCAGGGGGTGTGGAGTCTGGTGGAACAGCGACCACTAGCGTGTAGGAGATAAGCATTGTTGTTATATATATTTATTTAGGTCATGATTATTCTGACGTAATCATTTTGTGTGGCTTGTATTTGCATGTAGTTTTGCTTCCATTACGCACCAAGGAGGAATGGGAGGAAGTGAGACAAACCATCACTAATCAGCCACAGGATTCGAGTATGAGTGAAGAGTTCTATAAGGTGAGCAAAGGCCTGACTCTTGTACATGTGATCTTTTACTTCATCGTGCAAGTTTCTGAAGATTTTAATCTGGAAAGCATAACAGGATGTAGGCTGATGTTTAGCGTGTGCGCGTGTGTTCAGGATCGTCCAGCCATCACTCCGCACTGCTTCACTGAAGGGATGAAGCTGGAGGCAGTGGATCCTGTTGCCCCTTTCACCATCAGCCCTGCTTCTGTTGCCAAGGTAACACACTCACCTGCCCTGTCTTGCCACTAGAGCTAAATTATAACACACTCTTCTCTTTCTGCCTAAGCTAACAGGAAGGTGTACACTTTAACCCTCATCAAGCTATCCAGATGATACGATCCGAACGTGCATATTTTTAAACACACAACCCTACATGGCCCTGCCCACTCTGTTGGTGTCGCATGGCCTTTATTTTCATTGTAGAACCTGATCGGTTGGCTCTTAGGTTTTATGATGCAATAACAACGACCTCCAGTGAGATTTTCAACGACACGACACGTCAGAAAGGCATGAGTCTCATGCCACGACAACAATTGCGACTACAGTTTGATTGATTATTATAGTGTGATTAGTGTGCGCACATGGACGATTTCTTCCAAAAGAATTCATTAATCATATTGGACAATAATTTAGCAAATAGCTTTATATTGCATGTCTTTTCAGTAGAACTGCTCAGGTAATCATGGTCTAAGTCTAAGTCAAAATTAGCAAGCTGCCCATTCGTTAATATTAGGTGAATGTTCATTCATAGATTAATTATAATTTTATTTATTTCTGCCCTCACTCTCCGCTGTGACAGCAGGCCTTGTATTATTATTATTATTATTATTATTATTATTATTATTATTATTATTATTATTATTGTTGTTGTTGTTGTTGTTGTTGTTGTTGTTGTTGTTGTTGTTGTTGGGCGCACGGTGGCTTAGTGGTTAGCACGTTTGCCTCACACCTCCAGGGTCTGGGGTTCAGTTCCTGCCGGGGCTCAATAATAGATATGAATAATCATGATTTTAACATCCTCTGCAGCCCTCCTGAACTCCCTCGTGCTGTTCCGCAGCAGGATGAAGCATATAACTCCTACCTATTTACAAATACTTGTTTTATAAAAGGTGCTTCATCAATGCTGTGTCATCAGGTCCAAAAACGAATGATCATGCCTCCTCAAGCTTTTGTTTTACTCTTGGGTGATGTAAGAGCACCCTGATGTCCTCTCATACTCTCATACCCTAAACCATTTACAAGAAATGGATCTCTGGTTGGAGCTAGAGATTCACTTCCTTATTTTCTTTGTGTTTGTGGAAGTAGTTTTTTTTTTCTTCTTACCCTAAATGCAGCTGCTTTGCATGAGCGTGTGTATCACAAAGAATCACCACTTGTACTGGCACATATAAAAGCCAAATTAGATTTATTCATAAGCCGCGGTCCACATGGGGAATCCGATCACAGGTCCGCACTTACTTGGACACTGTTTATTCATACTGTGTATGTGTGTATTTTGCATTACAGGTGTTCAGTGATCAGTTCTTCCTGGTGCAGATGGATGACATGAGAGAGGAAGTCGAGAGAAAAGGAGGAAGTAGATTGTTTGTGTGTCACAGGGACAGTCCTGGAATCTTTCCTGCTCAGTGGAGTTTCAAGAATGGAGTGAAGCTCAGTCCACCAGCAGGTATAACTGTTAAAATATTCACATTATATATTTCCTTTTTAGATGTCTTAGTAGTTGAAGCCAGTGGTCTTTTTACGGATAATTGTGCCCATGAGCATATGTAGGGGAAAGCACAGTGGCCCCAAAAAGAGAGCCTTGTAGAACACCAAAGCTTACTTTTGTATGCGCAAGGATGCAGCTACCATTTAAAGAATAATAATCTTCAGTCACATGAAATCTGAACCAAGAAAGAGCTGCTCTTTAATCCCAAAATGTTCTCGTCTATCTAGTGGAATTTTGCGATCTATGGTATGTAAAATGCTCTGATATTAAAGTAGTACAAGCAGATGCAAGAGGTGCAACACTGAGTGTAAACCAGGACCTGGAAATTTACTACTTTAACCAGCGCTGTGTCCGTACTGTGATGAGGCTTAAGACCTGAATAGGATTTTGTGTATGATTCAGGTGACAGATTTCCCAGACAATGCATGCTTGCAAATCTTTTATTTTTTTCGATGTTCCTTTGCCATAGTTCTCACAAACGAATGAAAGAATTTTACAGAGTGTGTTTCCACATCCCAAAGGTCTTTGTTTTTCTGGCCTAAATTTATGTGGTTTGCAATCAGGCAGAATTGAATTAAATATATCGAATGTATTGTGTCACTCAGTTTTTTTTTTTGTTTTTTTCCTACCAGCACTGGGTTAAACTTTTTTTAGGTAAATAAAACAGGGTAAGTAAGCCCTGAATAATTTCCGATTAATAACTAAGCGTAAAACAAGCATGCAAATCGTTCTGTAGCATCCTACAAAAGGTGAACCCTTCGTATCATATTAGTCATCTCTGACACTGGGACGGAGATGGATTGAAAGGTAAGGCGTCGTTTAAGGCGTCACTGGCAGAGTTGAGGATGACTAATATACAGATCATTTGTGTTTTCAATCTTTGAATAATTCTTTTGGGCTGTGGCACGTTTGTATTATTCAGAGAAGAATGAGCAAGTGACATTGAAGCAGATAATAGTACGGTTCTCTCATCACTGCTTGTTAAATGATGTCTTTTGTCTATTGTGGGTGTGTGCGTGTGTGTAGGGTTCCAAGGGCAGGACTTTGACTGGGCTGACTATCTGAAGCAGTGCGAGGCCGAGCCAGCCCCGCAACACTGCTTCCCCTCCGTGAGTCTTGTTTCTTTCCCCAGTAATTCAGATGTGATTATAGTGTGTTAGAACACCAGACATATAAAATGAATGTATAATTTCATCTTGAACTTATCCCGTAGCTCTGTGCAAAAAATAAAATATATATATACATTTTTTTTTTGCATGTGTGCTTTCCTTGTATCAGGACCCCTCCGATCAGTGCTACAGAGAGTCCATGATGCTGGAGGCCGTTAATCCTGTTTGCCCTCAAAACATTCATGTGGCCACAGTCACCAAGGTCAAAGGTCAACATATCTGGATTAGATTAGAAGGTGATTCACCCATTTATGCAACATTTTGTTTCAAAAGTTTCTAGAGCATTTGTTTTCCCTTAATATAGCGAGCTCTTCATACATATATAGATAGATAGATAGATAGATAGATAGATAGATAGATAGATAGATAGATAGATAGATAGATAGATAGCGTTCTTCTGGAAATAAAATGTTTATCATGAAGACAACACATTTTAAGGCAATGATACTTAGGTACTGGTCAGTTGGATGAGGAGTTATTATGTAGTACGTATAGCTCCTATAGTTCCTATAGTATATAGGCATCTATAAAAATCGGTGGTGTAGCTTCACGAAACATACTGTGCAAAGGTCAGAAAGTCATGTAGTGTGCAAACTACACCAAGATGAAGTAGTAAAAAAACAAGAGACACGACCCTGATCCGAAGCCAGTAGTTGAACATTTACTACTTTAACCAGCGCTTGTCAGTACTGTGACGAGGCCTTGAATCCTGTCTGAAACGTTTTGTATGCATGAACTTACATTTACATTTATTCACTTAGCAGACGCTTTTATCCAAAGCGACTTACAAATGAGAAAAATACAACCAAATTTAACTTAAGTCCTGAGCTAAGCAGGTCATTTACTACATTAACCAGCACTGTTTCATAAAAAGGCAACGCAAGGGATGTACCCAGTCTGAACCGAGGGGGTGGGGTTGGATGAGAAAAGAGAGGCTTGTTCATGTTAGTGGTGGGTTGCTGCAGGCATGCCGAGGACTTGAAAATGGCATAACGCTTCTTTAAGTTTTCATTCTCTTTCTGGTGTCTAAAGGAGTGAAGCAAGCTGTTCCAGAGATCATAACGCATATGGACTCCATGGACATCTTCCCTGTTAGCTGGTGTGAAACGAATGGCTACCCTCTTCAGTACCCCTGCAAACCCAAAGGTTATTTTATGTGTGTGTGTGTGTGTGTGTGTGTGTGTGAGAGAGAGAAAGAGATGATGTGAATGATCACATACACCCCTACAGACTTAAAAGTTAGTACATAACAGGTCCTTGTAATTGTTCTATATACAAATTAAGATATATGGATTGAGATAAGATGAATATTTACTAGCACACGCATCAGTATAGAGGGTACGCACGTGACGTCACGGTAGCCAGAACTCGCCGCGGTCACGCCCACCGAGTGGCAAAAAGACAGAGCGGCAGCATTTTGTTCAGCATGAATTCTGCGAAAACATCTATAATGGGAAAAAGCTGCTGTGAGATGGACGGTGCTAACAGATTCAACAAGAATTCAACAAGAGTGCCACAACACCATTCAGTCCGTTTTTAGATTAAGTCGAGCCGTGTAAGTGTAAGTTCTTTTGTTCATGTGGTATTCATGTTGTACAATGATGAATAATTTGCTACATATTTCTTTTGAAACGCTGCCTATTTCCACGGGGCTCATTCATTCTCTGACAGTGTTACCTTCACACATATATAACGTTAGTAAGTGCAAGCAGTGGTGGCGACAAAGAAACTAGGACTAGCTAGCTTACGAGTTAAAAAACGATATAATGAAAGAAAAATATTCGTACATACAACCAGAACGTTTATTGGTGTTCTCGTCACTTTAATTTCTGCAACAAATCCCGCCTTGAAGTAGGACCAAGCTTCAAGGCTTTTGTATGTGTTCAGGCTTTGCTTAAAATCAGGTACATATAAAATGTCAGGGAAAACGATTTCTGGCCACATGCCAACGTCCATGGACCACAGGTTCTTGGGCAGGTTGTAAGGGTCACTGTCGAGTCCAACTGCCTTTAAGCTGATAATCGTTGGTTATACTAGCTTCCCCTATTAAAACCAGCCGTTTTGTTGGATGTTTTGCCGCTCAGTCTGGCCGAGGTAGGCGTGTTCCGGCGGGAAAGTGACGTCGACGCATACCCTCCATTATCGCTCTGTATTAACACACCCTCACTATTAGATTCTCGCTATTTCCTTCCTGCCTGTATGATCGACCTCATCATTGCACCGGCCGCACGAGGGTCTTCACGTTTCGGTTAAATCGTTTAGAAATTGTGTAACGTTGCCTCTTCAGTTTTGTCAGAGTCTGCCAGTGCAGGTTTATTGATTTCGGTGTATATGTTGCTTCTCACTGCAGTTGAAAAGCAGAAGAAAATCGCCGTGGTCCAACCGGAGAGACAGTAAGGAACACGATTTGAATCCGCTGAATAATGTAGCCGTGTATAATTTCAGTATTTGCAGACTAATCCTTTCTTTGTCTTACACTTTCAGCAGAGTGCCAGCTAAAGACTCCTCCCCTGATGCCCTCAAACAACCTCTGAACAGTCAGACCGAGATGAGTAAGTGTTTGCTACTTCAGCGTCCAAAACCACCTACACACATGCTGACACAAACACACACACACACAAACACAAGTCCTTTTTTCCCTCCATGCACTAAATAGCGCATGCTTTTCCTTGTTAGTTTGTTTTAAACACAAGCGCAGTGAAATCGCAGTAGGAGTTATCTCACTTTCAATACTGCGGTGATAAGTATGGAATAAAACACTTTGGGTGGGCTGTTATAGGAAAATAATAAACGACCTGGCGGTGTTATAAAGCAAAGTTACTGTTACCACCCTAAAGGTGATTATTTTCCTTTAAAAACCTGCCCCAGAGTTGTTTTATTTCTCGTATAACGCGCTAAATTCTCAACACTAGCCATTAAAAAAAAACAACACATTAAAGAATGACACACGTTTTTATCCATTTATAGTTACATTTCACGTTTTGGAACGTCAGCAAAATAAGTTAGTTCTTGTTCTCACTCATTATACCAGCTGTGAACAGCTGTTCCCTCACCAGCCACTTTTTGAGCCTCACTTGAAGTTAATAAAACGGAGAATTTAGGGTTGTGGTGTTACCAAGAAACCAGTATGTCTTAAAGGAACCGCTTTAGCACTTTAGCCTCAAAGCACTGACGCTGTAGACGCTTTCCATATACGTTAAACAAACAGGTTCACCGGATCTGTTTTTACACACGTTTCTCTTTGTTTAATAACACAACATTCATTTTTTCAATATTTACGTGAAGAATTTAACAGCGTTTTTTTGGGGGGGTGATTTTTTTTTTTAAGTAGAGTTCTACGGTATTTCAAACTGTCGTCCCGGTTTGCTTTAGAACGTATTCATCCATCCCGTCTTAAACCATGTTCTGCGTGCTCTTTGTGTGTGAATATACAGTCATATTTTTGAATCATTTTTGCATGATCTGTAAGAATATTTGTTGTGTAACAGGTCAGGCCAATGGGAAGTACACCTGCCCCAAGATCTACTTTAACCACAGGTGCTTCTCCGGTCCGTACCTCAATAAGGGCCGCATCGCCGAGCTGCCACAGTGCGTAGGTCCGGGTAACTGCGTCCTGGTGCTCAAGGAGGTATGCGTTTTTCTCATAAATGTCTTAGATACACTCAGAAACCCTGCTACTTTAACTTATTCTTGGTTCCTTTCTGTTCTTTTGTCTTCTCTTGTCTTGTTTTTTATTCTACTGCGTTCTGTTCTATTCGATTGTGATCTCTGATCATTTTCAGTATTTACTAGCAAGTCTTACCGCAATTCTTAACAAGGAACCTACAGCGTTGCCTTTTGAATGGGAACCCGAAATGAAAATGAAGCTGTTTTGTCTGCATGTGCAGTGTTCATCAGCAGGATTTGCAATGAATGACCACAATAACTTCCATCAAGCTGTCATTACAAGAAGAGTTGCATAATCTCTCTCTCTCTCTCTCTCCATGTATTTTGTGTCATGAATGCCTCAGTCACTCTTTCTTTATTCTTTGTTCTGTGGTATTCTTTTGTCTTCTATTGCCTTCTATTCGATTTTTCAAAGTCGTTTTTTTTCTTACTGTGATCTGTCATGTCCTATTCTATTCTATTTTATTCTATTCTATTCTATTCTGCTCTATTTGATTCTTTTCAGTTCTGTCCAATGGTGTTGTATTCTCTTCTGTTCGGTTCCGTTATTTATTCCAACGTGCTCTGTTGTGTTACATGTATATTCTATTTTGTTCCGTCGTGTTCTGTTGTGTTCGAGTTGATTCTATTATATTGTCTTCTGTTCTGTTCTGTTATTCCTCCTGATGTTTTCTTGTGACACTTTACGAGGTGGGCCGGAAATTTGGAGACGATAGGCAGGCTCGGGAAAACTCAAAAAAGGGGCGCTTTATTTCTTGTCCCTATTTCTTTATTCTTTTCTGTTCTTTATTATTATTATTATTATTATTATTATTATTATTGTTTTCTATTGTATTGAGTTGTATTCCTCTTCTGTTGGGTTTTATTCTAATAGGTTATGTTCTGTTCTAGAGTATTCTGTTCACTCAGGTCCAGTTCACATCTTATTGTAGGATATCCTACATTTTTAATGAATAAGAAATTGCTTGACAAAAGGGTTCCAAATAAATGACCGTTAGACTATACTTTTACCCGTATAAAAATCCAGAAGCTATGAGTATGCAAAATATACACTACACTGTCCACATGCTTCTCTGTTGCATCATCATTTAGATGAATGATGAACCAAAAAATGGTGGCAAAATTGCCGCCGCCACAATTTTCCCGTTTCACTGCTCCGCATGTCTAAATGATTGAAATGCAATCACAAAAACACATTGGGGGAAAGTTTAGAATAACTTCAGTAATTTATTTTGTACTGAAGCCAATGACTTACTTATTTATTTCAGAAGTATTTAACCCAATAGTGCTTTCTGTACCTAATGTGTACTATGACTTTATCTGAATAATAATAAACTGCATGGTTTTACCCCTCCTGTGTGTGTGTCCATTCAGGTGCTGTCGCTGCTGATAAACTCAGCCTACAAGCCCAGTCGTGTGCTCCGTGAGCTCCAGCTGGACCAGGAGGGACGCTGGCAGGGTCATGGAGAGATTCTCAAAGCCAAGTGAGAACGCCTACATGTTTGTGTAAAAAAAGAATAAATTTAGAAAAAGAACGCTATTTGTCGGTTTGCATTTTCCCTGAGCAACATCCCTGTCTCTTGGGATTTTAGCCTTCCTGATGAGTGTGCATGTGGATATAATGTAGGTACAAAGGGAAGAGCTACCGGGCGACAGTGGAGATCGTTCGCACCGCGGACCGCGTGGCCGAGTTCTGCAGAAGAACCTGCGTGAAGCTGGAGTGCTGTCCTAATCTGTTCGGGCCGCGCATGGTGCTGGAGCGATGCTCGGAGAACTGCTCCGTTCTCACCAAAACCAAATACAGTGAGCAACGTTTTATACATCGTACACGACTGGCTTTCTGCACTGACCTTCTCGCTAGCTTTTTCTACAGCGTAATGAATTGAAATAGCTGTTTATCGTTCACAAAGTCAACCGCTCCGTTTAATTTGTATGCAAGTTCACTTATGCCGTGTTTTTTGTTTTTTTTAATAAAACATTTTAAGCATGTTACTATGGGAAGAAGAAGAGTCGGCGTGTAGGTCGTCCACCGGGAGGCCCCGCCAACATGGATGCAGTTGTGAAGAGACGAGGCAGGAGGAAGAAGAGAAGGAAGCAGCTGTTCGTCCACAAGAAGAGACGCTCCTCCGCCTCCGTGGACAACACGCCCGCAGGGTCGCCTCAGGTAACTCTACACCAATAAAAAGTTCAAATCAAAGCCTCAACAATAAAGCTACATATCGAATATAATTGCATTGATTTGTACCACGGCGATTTGAACTGTTTCTGATAACGGCTGTCTGTTATTTTCTTATATTAATTGAACGGGTATAGAACTAAAACATTTATGAATCTTACATTAAAAAGTTTGAAAAAATGAACAGATCTGCAAAAAAGGAACCGTCACTTAAATGCAACAAGAACAGATCGGCCTAATACCCTCGGAGATAGAGTAACCATAGCAACGGTAGTAAATGGAGACCTAATGATGCGTGTGTTCACATCATTCATTAATGAGAACAAGAGCATAGATGTTTTACGTGCTGGTGTAACAAGGCAAGGCAAAGCAAAAAGCATTGCGGTATTAGAAAATACAGGACACAGGAAACTTCACTTCACATCTTTATCCATTATTTTTAATCCTTACGCTTCCAGTTTATTATTGCTGTCTCCTAATCTCCTAATAGATGTAGACAGATGCAGATGATTGAATTTCTTTTTAAGGCACTAAAGGTAGAAAGTCATCTTTTCTAATAGTGTATCAAAACACAACAGAAATAAATAGGAATAAAAAATAGTTTTAATAAGTAGCTTTTCGCTGGTTTTTGTCTACTCGTGACCACTGCATTAAACTCCGCCTACACTAACTCCACCCACTTGGCACAATCACAGCATGTTGGTTTTCTTTATAAAGTTTGTTTATAAACAAGGCTGCGAAGGTCTTGGGAGAGGTTTTTGCTTTTACACATCACGAGATGTTTCTCATGACACCTTGGTAACGAAAAGCCTTTTTATAGCCCATCAGTTTACTAACCCAGCTGATATTAATTTGCACAGAGAGGTGGTATAATTACTTTCTGATTACTTACGGATTTCAGCTGGCTCCTTGTCTTACCTTGCCTTGGAGAACCACTTTTTCTTGACGTGTTCAATACTTTTTTCCCGGTGCCATTCCACTTTATTGCACATGACTTTATTGTTGTACTTTAATGTTGTCAATTCTTTATATTTGTGGATTTCTTGAGTTAATACCGATGTCTGGTGAAAATTTCATGTGAATAACCTCTGGAAATATATTTACTGAAAAACAATGTTGACGCGTTTCAAAACTAGTAGTAAGAATATTCGTGTTTTGACTGATTATTTATGTTTTTAAAAATTGCTCTATTCTCCTGTAGTGTTAAAGCGTCTCTCTGGTTTGTTTGCGTCTCTTCAGGGAAGCGCCGACGAGGAAGACCTGGACGAAGACGACTCTCTGAGCGACGACAGCGGCTCCGAGCAGGACGAGTTGATGGAAGATTCAGAATACTCCGAAAAGAAATCACAGCCCCCGACACCCTCACCCTCTCCTCCTGAAACTCCCCGACCCACCCGCCGGCGCCGCAAAGCTCGCTCTCCTTCATACTCAGACGACGAGAACAGACCTCCGTCACCCAAAGTAATCACAATGTTATATGTGGATTGTATGATAGATTTTGTTATACTTGTTACAAGTAGTACACGTTCGAACAAATATTTCATTATTTTTCACTACAGTAATGTCAATGTACTTAATGTAGCATTTACCGCAATAGTTGTTCCCCTAGTCTAAGGGTCATTTACCTGTCACTCAGAGTCCCTTTACTGAGGCTCCTCAGAAGCTCTGCTTGGACAGCAGTCCCTTGGAGTGGAGCGTTACAGATGTGGTGCGTTTCATCAGGACCACTGACTGTGCTCCTCTCGCACGCATCTTCATGGATCAGGTGATTATCTTTTTTTGTTCAACGCAGACTTCTTAACTTGTTTGTATCACAAAGTATCTAATCGAGGCTTATTGTACTGTATATTACGTAAGTAAATTAAACTGTCCACACCACAGAAAGGAATCTGATCTATTTACACAAAAAATGTAATAAATAACTGACTAATTTTGACTAAGAATCTACACTGCACATTAGCAGATCCAATTCGTTCGTAGTCACATCCTCTTTGCCGCAGGCGCGTGTAAGCTGAGTAATCGAGGGTTGGCCATAAATTGTAAGTTAGCTTATTAATGATGAGAACATTTATATAGTATAACTGTGTGCGCGCACACGGATTCTACCAATTCCCCGAGAAAAATAAGACGGGGAAGGAATATATTTTTACATTGTTCTTCAAATTGTCGAGAGTCAAATCTAGGACGCATCAAAGCATGTTCGATTGAATTAAACTGAACCTTATTGGACCTGAATCTAATCGCAGCATGCTGAAGCCAATCGTGTTAGTGCTGAACTGAATCCTACCAGTGCTGAATCAAATCCTATCTGTCAGTGCTGAACTGAATTGTATTTGTGCTGAATCGAATCCTGTCACTGCTGAATCAAGTCCTGTCAGTACTGAACTGAATTGTATTTGTGCTGAATCAAGTCCTGTCAGTGCCGAACTGAATTGTATTTGTGCTGAATCAAATCCTGCCAGTGCTGAATCAAGTTCTCTCAGTGCTGAACTGAATCGCTCGCATCTGTGCTTCACCGTATCCTCTCAGTGCTGAGCCGAATCATATCGGTGCTGAACTGAATCATATGAGATAAGTAGTGAATTAAAATGTATCCAATCATTATTTACTTAACTGCAATTGTTTTGTATCGTATACTATCATCTGATAGAGGGAGATTCACACCTGTACAAAACCAAGGTTTGAATCAGTTTAAGCGAAAAGTCACTTTTCAGTAAATAGTCTTAGCACCTCTCTGTGTATTACAATGATGTACGCTACTGCCCTCTAGCAATTGGTATTTTGTAAACCTACAGCAGTAATCACGCTCTCTACGCATAGCCACTTTCTCATTACTTATTTGTTTGTTTGTTTGTTTTAGGAGATTGATGGTCAGGCCCTGCTGCTTCTAAATCTGCCCACTGTGCAGGAGTGTATGGACCTGAAACTCGGTCCCGCCATTAAGCTGTGCCATCACATCGAGAGGGTCAAACTGGCATTTTACCAGCAGTTTGCCAGCTGAGAGTTGCAGGATGAGACGGCGGGGGAAGGATTTATTTTATTTCTCATTGTGTGTGTGTGTGTGTGTGTGTGTGTGTGCTTTTGTTTTTTTTTGTTTTTTTCCCCATTTTGAGATTTGTTCTAGACAGAAATAAACTACTGAAGGGGAAATGGGTGTGGGAGACATCAGTGGTGTTTGTCACAAAGCTCTGCTCAGACTGAATCCGCGTTATAGGTGATTTTTTTACCAGGTTTATTCGAGTTAATAATCAGTCATTAGGTAGCGTTCTCCTTAAGGCTCAGGCGAGCTGTTCGTTTCTGAAACCTTTAATAATCGTAGAGCGGATGACAATGCAAGAATCTTAAGCACAACGACCAGTTGCCCGTGTACAGTAGGTGGTATGCAAACGTGTACATAGTAGTTTGTCTGTATATAAGTGTAAATATCAGATATTCCCTTTAGTGGGATTAAATGTCCCAGTTCCCCCTTTTTTTTTTTTTTTTTTAAATAACAAAGCTTGAAGATTACACTGTAAGTAAACACAAACATTAATTTTCAGGCCTGGTTTTGTGGTAAAAAAACCCCCACCCCACAATACCCCACCCTACCCCCCAAGCCAATCTCAGTCTGGCTCTTGTATTCAAGCGGAGAAGTGTCGCTGCATTGAAACAATTACATTTAACGCAATATAACAATGTTAATGTGATTAATGTCGTGGTTAGTATTCAAGCACACAAAGGATTCAGGTTATTGTATAAACAATTTGGGATGATCTATCCGATTCTAAAAACAAAGTATGCAAGACTAGAATTGGCGTCGACTCGTAAGGTTTTGGCTTCAAGCATTGCGTTTGTATTTAGAGTGCTCTCAAGAGGAATTCCACAAACCTCATTTTGATTACGTTTTCCCGTTTTATCTCATCCCTTCTCCAAGCGTTTGTGCTAAAAATGGTGAATTTTGCAGGCATATTGTGTGCGTGTGTGTGTGTGTGTGTGCGCGTGTGTGTGCGTCATCTTACCCTGTTTGATTTGATTCCCATTTTCTTTCCAGTTTGGTCGAAAAAACGTCTGGATTAATGTTAAATTTACATTTAAATTGTATATGTTTGTGAAATGTTATTTAAAAGAAACCGAACTAAACTGGAGCTATTGTTTTGTCTCTTTCAAAAGGGGTGCTGTAAATAAATTCCATAATTGCTCGAATCGCCTTGCGTACTTCATTGGTGCGGGAATACTCGGTGATGTGAGGGAATGTTTCATGGGAATACACAAGTTTCCTCTTTTTTTTTTTCCTCTTTTCTGTTTCTGTTTTTAATCATTCGGGGCTCTTGTACAGATGTAAAACATTTCAGCACAAGGCAGAACTGATAGCCGATGTAACGGACCGTCACGGCGTCATCGGAGCAGACCAGAACATCTCAGAACCAGCAAGAAACTTGATGACTACAGGGCCAGATGGACGGTCCTCCACTCAGCCCGTTGATAGCTGTACTCTGGCGGGTTCTCCACTACCCTGAGCCTGTAAGAGAACCAACTCTCTCCAGAACAACAGTATTTATTGCAAATATCGCATCATAGGTCACCATTACCTCCTTGGCATGTCGCAGTATATGTGTACACACAGAGACACAAATTATTTAGGTGCCATAAAACCACCTCTGGTGCTTATAGGGGTTCATTAGAACCATGGTTTTACTACGATTTTCTCTGGTTAAGCATGCCCTTGGTATAATAAACGTGACGCTACCATGGTTTTACTCCAGCACACTATAGAATGGTTTAACTGTGGTACTTTATGGTAACCACACGTCCACCACAGCGTTGAATTCTTGAATCTGATTGGTCTGAAGGTGTTTAACAGCAGCTCTGGCTGTAGTTACGGCTGTAAAACGAACCACGGGTTTATATAAATGCGCTCGCTCAAATAGTGTCCGTTATCATTTCTATAGCAACGGCTCACGCCAAGAAAGACTTATAATGGTTGATAATGTTGAGAACATGTTTATTTAATGTTTACGTAAGGAGTTCAAGAGAGGAAAAAGTAAGGCAAGTGAAGGAACTACTTCATAGCTGCTGTACCATCAGCGATAACGTGAACTTACTTGACTTCTGGACATCTTTCAACCTTAAATGCAACAATAAGCAGATAGAACTTGCTATAAATGAGTCGTTCTTTCACTACCCTGCTGAAATTACAGAAATTCTAATGGTTTCCACTACAAACACCATTACAAAAAAATCAGCTAACCAGTAAAACCATTACCATTATTGATCGTTCATGGTATCCACAATAGAAGGCAACAAATTTAAAGTAGAGACCCACAGGAGCCATTACAATTCCCATTAAAACCATTAAAAATTATTTTTTTTAAAGTGAAATTTTTATTGAACATTTCTGCTGAACACTTCTGATGAACATTTCTACAGAACATTTCTACCCAGCATTTCTGATAAACATTTCTGCTAAACAATTTTGCTGAACATTTCTAATGAACATTTCTGCTAAACATTTCTAATGAACATTTCTAAAGTTTCATTTTTATTGAACATTTCTGCTGAACATTTCTACAAAACATTTCTACGTTTCTTTTTTATTAAACATTTTTGCTGACCTTCTGATGAACATTTCTGTTGAACTTCTAAGCCTATCTAAATCGCCTTTTCTGTTCTGTCCTCCCCACCATTTCCCAAAAATAAAAGCAACTTGAGCAACAGCAGTAAATATTCACAGATTTTTTTCTTTTTATACAAAGGAAAACAATTGAACCCACAACCCACCCCTCCGGCTCATCATGGCTACCCATTAACTGGTTATAAAGATATAAAATTCAACAGGCACCAACCTTTAAGTGGGTAGTGTCTGTAACTCCATAAAGTATGCAATAAAGGGATGCCATTTATGAAAATCGTATCTGTACATCCATTCATCGTATATCTTATTTTCTCAAGTTTCAGAAAAAACATCACGTCCTTTATCCACTGGGAAATAGATGGGTATTTAGCAGACTTCCAATTTAACAGTAGGGAACATCTTGCTATAAGGGATGTGAAAGCAATAACATCCTTTTGTATCAAGCTCAAAGGAATTGAAGCTTGAGGGATCCCAAATATCGCAATCAATGGACAAGGCTTTAGATCTGCCCTGAGAATAGTGGACATGATGGTAAAAAAAAAAAAAGCCAGACCAAAAACCATGGAGTTCAGGGCAGAAGAAAAACATATGGCCAAGATGACAGGGAGAGCCATCGCATTTATCACACTTGTCCTCTACATCCGGATACATCACAGACAATCTCGACTTGGACAGATGGACTCTATTTAAAACTTTGAACTGTATAAGTCCAAGATGAGCAGAAGAAGTGGTAGTCTGTACCCTCCCTATAGCATGTTCCCAACACTCCTCACTTATTTGTACTCCTAATTCCGTTTCCCACGCATTCCTAATTTTATTACTCGACCCACTACCTTGCGTCAAAATAAAATCATAAATCTTAGAAATCATTCCTCTCTGATGCGGGTTATTTGAAAACAGATCTTTCCAGGCCTGTTCAGGAGGAGCAGAAGGGAAATCAGGAAAACATCTAGAAACGAAATTCCGTATTTGAAAGTACTGAAAGAAATGTGTCAAGGGGAGAAGTGGATGCCAAATTGGCAAAGCTCTCAAACACACCATCAGAATACACATTTCTAACTTGTTTAATACCCTTGTCGTACCACACTGAAAATGAGGAGTCCATACACGATGGGGGAAATAGATGGTTGTTCACTAAAGGACACAAAGAGGATGCACCTACTGTACAAATTTCAAATGTCGTCTAAATTGATACCAAGCCCTAAGGTTGCTGAGGACAACAGGGTTATCAGTATATTGGGAAAGTTTTGTAGGTAAAGAGGTGTAAAGTAGAGCAGGTAAAGAGGATTCCCTACAAGAAGATAATTCCAATTTAGACCAAGAAGATCCAGGAGATTGAACCCAGTAACAAAGTTTATGGATGTGTGCAGCCCAGTAATAGAATTGAAAATTGGGTAATGCAAGTTCTCCCATAAGTTTACATTTCTGCAACAAAGATTTACTAACCCTTGGTGGCTTCCCTCCCCAAATAAATGTACTAATTATCTTATCCAATGACTCAAAGAATGATTTTGGGAGAGAAAGAGGCACTTGTTGGAACAAGAAAAGAAATTTCGGTAAAATATTTATTTTGACGGCGTTGATCTTGCCAATTAGGGAAAGGGGTAAGTTACCCCAACTCTGAATGTTAGATTTAACCTTTGAGATAAGGGGAGTAAAGTTAGCTGATAGAAGATTAGATAGAGAACGTGTCACGTTGATACCTAGGTATTTAAAACCTGACTGACTAAATCGAAACGGTAGATCTGACTGTTGGAGAGACAGAGCTGGAGTATTGACAGGAAAACAGTCGCTTTTATCTAAATTTAGTTTATAACCAGAGACAACACCAAAAGACTCCAGAACATCCAAGACAGAAGGCATAGAGGCAGTAGGATCAGTTACATACAATAACAAATCATCAGCATATAGCGACAATTTGTATTCTACACCATATCGAACTATTCTTTTAAACAAGGAGGAAGATTTTAGTGCAATAGAGAGCGGCTCGATGGCAACAGCAAAAAGCAGTGGGGATAAAGGACAACTTTGGCGACACCCTCGTCCGAGCGCAAAATAATCCGAATAAGTATCGTTGGTCTGAACTCTAGCATAAGGGGTTGAGTAAAGGAGGCTAATCCAGGAAATAAACTTGTCCCCAAATCCAAACTTCCTCAGGACTGCAAACAAATACTCCCATTCGACCCTGTCGAATGCTTTTTCAGCATCTAATGAAATCACAATCTCAGGGTGAATAGCAGAATGCTTTAAATAAATTATATTAAAGAGTGTACGGGTATTGAAAAACATTTGACGTCCCTTTATAAAACCGTTCTGATCATCAGATATAATATAAGGAAGTACATTCTCTAACCGAGATGCCATTACTTTCGCCAACACCTTTACATCTGCATTCAGCAGTGATAGCGGTCTATAAGAACCACAGGAGGATGGATCCTTACCCTCCTTCAGGAGCAGAGCTATTTGTGGCTTGTGTCAGAGTTGGAGGCAAAGACCCACGTTCCAGAGATTCGTTGAACATGGGCAAAAGCAATGGAGCTAATTTTCCAATAAACGTTTTGAAGAATTCGATTGGAAACCCGTCCGGGCCAGGAGCTTTGTTAGATTGCATAGATTTAACTGAACTTAAAATTTCTTCAAGAGAGAGTGGGGAATCCAATTGCATAGCAGTATACGTATCTATAACAGGGTTACAGGGGTTTGGAAGAAATGCGTTCACTTTAGTATTATCTGTTGGAGATTCGGATTTATAAAGCGAAGGGTAAAAGGATTTAAAGTAGCATTAATTTCCATGGGATCTGTAGTGACAATGTTATAAGTGTTTTTAATACAGTAAGCGTTCCGCTTCTTTAGTCGAAATAAGATTAAACTCTGCCTGTAAGTCAAGGCGCTGTTTAAGAAGTTCTGGGAGGGGTTTAATGCACATCTTTGATCAAGACTACTGATTGCAGATGCTAGTTTATTAACCCTAGCAGTGCGTTTTTTATTACAGCGAGCAGAATAAGAAATAATCTGCCCTCTGATATAGGATTTAAGTGTCTCCCATAACAGTGAATAAGAGGTGGAGTCATTCTGATTGAAGAAAAGAAAGTCATCGATAGAACTAGAAATGAGCTCGCAGAATTCACTGTCTGCTAAAAGAAGAGAATTAAATCTCCAAGGCGGTCAGCTACGTTTATAAGTAGAAAGATGAATATCTAATTGTAGAGGTGCATGGTCAGAAATTACAATACCCAAATAGTCAGAAGAAACTACACAAGAATCTAGAGTGCTGTCTATAAAAAATGATCAATCCTTGAATAAGAATTATGAACCTGGGAGAAGAAAGAAAACTTTTTAAGAGAGGGGTTACGGGATCTCCAGGGATCAACGAGACCGTTCTGACACATAAAATCTGAGAATGTTTTGGACATTGCAGATTGATTCAGAGTACGGGGGTTAGATCGATCCAAGTTTGGGTCAAATACACAATTTAAATCTCCCCCGAAAATCAACAGGTGAGAATTTAAGAAAGGGAGATTGCTCAACAATCTATTAGCAAATTCTACATCGTCAAAGTTTGGAGCATACACGTTACAAATTCTATGAGGATTTCTATTGGACTGGATTTTTTCAGCAGGACAGCCACATTTCTTTTACTAAAGAACGTCCAACAACATTAAAGATCAAACTGAACAAAATAAAAAGGAAATGGAAAATAATCTGCATCACTCCACAGCGTTATTGACTATCTATTAAATCATAATCCAGGGTGTCGCAAAAGTCTCCAAACATATAGGAAATGAACTTTTTGTGCAAAATGTAACTTTCTTTACAAAACATCCTCTACATGATTGCCGTATCTTTGTAGACACGCATGGAGTCATCTCTCCCAAATTTGGCTTCCAGTTTGGCGACAGTGTCATGTGTGTGATACACCAGGTTCCCTGTTAAAATCCATTGCAACCTTGCGACAGTGTCACGATCCAGCCATGACAGTGATTTCTTTTCTCAAAGGCACTCTTAAAGCATCCAGTTTATCCATCCATCCATCTTCTATACCGTTTATCCTTTTCAGGGTCGCGGGGGAACCTGAAGTCTATCCCAGGGAGCATCGGGCATGAGGCGGGGTACACCCTGGACAGGGTGCCAGTCCATCACAGGGCACAATCACATACACACTCACACACACACTACGGACACACGCCAGTCAGCCTGCCAGTCAGCCTACCATGCATGTCTTTGGACCGGGGGAGGAAACCCCCGCAGCACGGGGAGAACACGCAAACTCCGCACACACATGGCCCCTGTGGGACTCGAATCCCCGATCCTGGAGGTGTGAGGCGAACCACTCTTTAACCCTATCTGAAAAAGAAAATATAAACTAAGTTTGAAAACATTTTGAAAGACGATTTGTTTAAAAAAAGAAAAGAAAAAAAATTGTTAATTCCCCCCTGTGTATGAAAACTTTTTATTTATTTACTGGAGTACACACACACTTTTTTTTTTTTTAAACGGCGGAAGCTAACTGTACTACATTTCCCAGAATCCTCACGTTCCGCGCGTCTTAAAAACGTCATCACGTTGCAGAGGGGAAAAGAAAAGAAAAAAAAAACCGGGGGGGAAGTTGAGGAGGATGTCGGGGTGGACACGTTCCGTGATTTTCAACGTGTTTATTTGCAGTTGAAGAGACTGAACGAAACAGATTTCCCCCTGAATGTGAGCTGGAGAAGAACCGACTGACGTGTGTGTGTGTGTGTGTGTGTGTGTAAATATCCGGGTAAAACCCAAGCGAACGACTCCCGAGACTGAACCGACACACGAGCTACAACCCTGGACGGGTTTAAGTTGAAAGAAAGGAACCGAACTAGTTCTCGGTGAGGATTGTATTACTGAGTGATAGCATCCTTGCTAAATGCTACCTGGTTGCTTCATCACGAGGTTGATCCATGGCATCATCCTTCGTGATGTTGGGTCGAATCAGGCGGAAATGAAGGCGTGGGAACAACATTAACGAACATTTCACACACTTTCTCTCAGCCCTGACGTGTCGAGGAGTTCAAACTCTCATAAACATGCCGAACACCGGAGTCAGCGCGATGTTTTTGTCCCGACCCGAGGATGGAAATGTAGCCGGACACCTGATGTCGAGAGGCGGGGACGGAGCCGCGCCAGGGCCGCTGCTGCCCTCTAACTCCTCTCCGGCGGACACGGACAAGGGATGCGCTAACGGAGACCTGATGGACAGCTTCGGGATCTTCCTGCAGGGCCTGCTGGGGGTGGTGGCCTTCAGCACCCTCATGTGTAAGTTCAAACGGACTTTAAAGCGGAGCTCCACACCGAAACTTCAGTGGGTTTTGTATAGAAATCGCAGTCATGTCGCGCTCACTTACTTGATTTTTTTTTTTGCGTTTTGTCCGCGTTGTGACCCGCGATGACGTCACAGGGCGGCGTTTCGGGCGGACATGCTGCATTCACGTCCTCCTTGGGGAGCGCGTGCGCACGCGTTCAGTAATGTGTCAAGGGGGAGGAGAAAAGTGGACAATGTGAGCAAACAAATTGTGTGTGGTTTTATTTGTTAAACTTTTCACATCAAGAAGGCGTCACCTTGAAGAGGGCGGCTTCCCTTAAGGGTCTGGTTCCTCTCAAGGTTTGTTCATGTCATGTCAGGTGTTTTTTTTTCCTTGCCACCTTTAGGGCTGTGTATATCGTATCGCCCACGACACACCGGTTCGGTTCCTCCCCGTGATGAGAATTTGTCATCCCGCGATATCGACGGTGTAGTCGATGACGTGTTTACACGCCACGTCGTGGGCAGTCCGCACGTGGGATGAGAACAAGTGTGAGTGAAGGTGGCGTTTCAACTCTAGACGAGGAAGAAGAACGAATCCCCGTAAACTTTGTCCGTACAGGAGGGTTTTTGTGCGATTATTATGGCCAAAAATGCTTGATTTTGGGGGAGGACGGTGGCTTAGTGGTTAGCACGTTCACCTCACATCTCCAGGGTTCGAGTCCCGCCGGGGCCATGTGTGTGCAGAGTTTGCATGTTCTCCCCGTGCTGCGGGGGTTTCGTCCCGCAGTCCAGAGACATGCATGGTAGGCTGATTGGCGTGTATGAATGTGTATGTGTGAGTGTGTATGTGATTGTGCCCTGCGATGGACTGGCACCCTGTCCAGGGTGTGCCCCACCTTGTGCCCGATGCTCAATGGGATAGGCTCCAGGTTCCCCCACGACCCTGAAGAAGGAGTAAGCCGTAGAGGACGGACGGACGGATGGATGGATGGATGCTTGATTTTGCTGTAATTCCTGCCATCGGAAAATCCTTGAGGTTCCCAGAAGCGTCAGCAAAGGGTGGAAACGCATCAAATTAGTTCCTCAAGGAAAAACATTGACCACTGTATAGTAATGTAACTTGTAGCCAAAAAGATAGTGTTGAATGTTACTATTTACATATCGTCAGTTATATCATTACCACAAAAAAATACCATGAGATATCACGATCTAGTTATAGAAGTATCTATATCGCCCATCCCTAGTGACCGTTACCTCTGGCCAAATCTATAAATCTAAATCTACGTCGATATCCGGATAGCTGTTCAGGGTTTGTTTTTATATAAATATAATTGAATCTGACTGAAATTTGTCGTACTGAAAGAACACTTAACTGTTAACATCACATCACAAGATCTTTTCAGCCGCCATGACTTTTTGTTATCTGTCGCTTGACAAATGGTGGTGTACAAGTGCGCTCACGTTGCAATCGCGATCTCTCTGACAGGACTTCTGTTCTATTGAGGAAGTCTATTTCGACAGCTGATCCTGAGAGAAGAGCCAAACGTCCTCATGCCTCATAAACGTATCGTTTTGGAGATCATTTAGAGGACTACTTTGACATGAAGTCTACTCTAACATAAATGTAATCCTTTATATAATTATGGTCAGTACAAATAAAATGTAGTACGTCCACGTGAATAAATATTCTGTGGCTGTGTTTATGAACCTAAGACTTGAACGTGACATTAATCACTCGCTGTACAGCTAATCTGACCGGTTTATTATTTGTGAAAGTGTGTGTGTGTGTGTGTGTGTGTAACTTGCATCTGGTTCATATCTTGATCAAACAGGAAGTACTATCTTGGAACACTCGTACATCATGGAAACTCAAATACCTCTGGAGCAGATTTTTTTTTTCCGCCACGCTTGAATATAATGGAGAAGTTTGTGTGTGAGATTTAAGATGGTAGCTAGTTTGTATGAATATTTAAATATTCCCAGCCAGGCCATATTTACTGTATATTCAGTTCTCAACACATTTCAGTGAGGTTACCAAGAATTGATGAACGTTTATTCATTTACAGAGGTGTGTTCGAAACTGGACCAAAATGAGACGCGGTCTGGCCAAGGTCTTCGAGGACTGTACGGATAATCTGAGTAAACACTCCAGTCCGAAAGTCCAGAAATGCAAAAAAAAAAAAAATGCAATACTCATTGGTCATTGGAAGGAGTCGCCAGTATTAGCGCTTTGTAACAGTGATCAAGCTATAACTTGTAATAACTGTTATAACACAAGTGATAACATGAAATAACTTGTTTCACAGACGCTCCACAACATTAAATGTAACTGCAAATTGATAAAAAAGTACAATTTTAGTTTTTTACAATTTTTATTTATTTTTTTATTTTCTTATAACAGCAAACCCTCTAGCGTTGTATTCCTTA
This sequence comes from Ameiurus melas, assembly GCA_012411365.1. NCBI lineage: Eukaryota > Metazoa > Chordata > Actinopteri > Siluriformes > Ictaluridae > Ameiurus > Ameiurus melas. The sequence continues at coordinate 11,698,667 of CM022752.1, forward strand.
CATAGTTACATGGCGTATAACAAAAGTGGACCCTTCTCAGCCGTTCTCATAATCGGAAAAAGTATCGGTGTGGATTTTTGACGATAACTGATCGGTTATCGGTAATAGTTATCAATGCTGCTTAATTGTCAAAACCAATCAATCGGTCGACCTCTTGTGTGTGACCTGTTTAGCTACGTGAAATTAATTTGCCAATTTGCAAAACTTGTTTTTGTGAGCCAGTAGTTTAAAAAAATAAATAAATACAGAACAAAATGTACAGCTCATCATTGACACCATCTCGTCCACCGTCACACACAAGGAGATTTTTTTTTTGTTTTTTTGCTTGCTTGCTTGGGTTTTTTTGTGACCAGTATTTACCCCTCCCTGCCTGTTCATCCCAATCTATATCATATATATCATCATACAATGTGGTTTGTAAAAGGAAGCAGGGGAAAGTGTTGCATACACTGCTGCAGTTCTACAAACACAGCGACCATTGTCGGAAACAGTGAGAGCTTTATTTCTGATAGTTGCTGTCACTCGCTGTCTGAATAGCAGTTCTGTTAGATTAGTTCCAGTTGCTGTAGTATAGACACGAATAATAATAATAATAATAATAATAATAATAATAAAAGTGATGAATATCCCTGTCTGTCTTTCTGCACAGGACGATCCATCGTAGGCTCATGATCAGACGCCGTGCATGGGACTGTCTGATCGTTTTGGTGTGCGGCAGCATAGCAGGCAGATTTGCATACTATTCTAATGAATTATTCAGTAATGCAGATTTATCTGTATGGATGTGAAATCTGATCCTGTAGACCCGGAGTGTCTCGTCCCGCTGCCTGCACTCAGACGCTGCCAGTGTGGTCATGTGACCGTTCAGGGAAAGTGCTGAGTAATATTTGAAGGAATGCTGTTGAAGTAAACGTACTTTGGGTGATTTTTAATATTGCATGAAAGAACTGAAATCAAGATTAAGAGTCAGCTTAAGGATGGCATATTACATAATATTTTTTTTAAACAATATTTATATACAATATATATATATATATATATATAAGTACTTTCCATATTTTTACTGCGCACATCTGATATTTGTTCTTGGAGTGGATAATGCGTTCCTTTTTAGAGAGGTTTGGTTATATTCACTCGCTTTTTTCCCTCGTTGTAGTAAGCTGTTATTGGGAAGCTTATGATCATTTACTGCAACTTTAAATAACTCCTTGAGTGCACTGCTCTATGGGGATTGTAGCGTTGCACTGCATCATTGATTTTTCCCCCAGCACCTCCTGGACTAGACCTGAACAGCTATATCTAGCAGAGAATATTCCTGGTAGCTGTTATTGATCTGTTCTGTGGCTCAGACCTCATTTCTCTGTCTGTGTGTGTGTGTGTGTGTGTGTGTGTGTTTGTGTTTGTGTTTGTGTTCTTATGTCCTTTCACTGCAGTGAAACGCTTCAGAGAACCCAAGCACGAAAGAAGACCCTGGAGGATCTGGTAAGGCATTCACGATTTGAACTTTGACACAGAGAAGTCTTTCACATTGGTGTGTGTGTGTGTGTGTGTGTGTGTGTGTGTGTGTATATATATATATATATATATATATATATATATATATATATATATATATATATATATATATATATATAAACACATCCATCCTTCCATCCATCTTCAACCGCTTATTCCTGCTTCAGGGTCGCGTGGAACCTGGAGCCTATCCCAGGAAGCATCGGGCACAAGGCGGGGTACTCCCTGGACAGGGTGCCAGTCATATATATTTATATATATATATATATTACACTGAAGCCTGTGTGATTGCTGCTTTTAAGCAAAAGTCCACCCTATGCTTGTGTCCTCTGCTGATGTCACAGCGTGACCCTGCGAGCACAGTATAAAGAGGGGAACGCATTTAATCGATCCCTAATATAAAGAATGATGGTCAGGTTGCACTGTTGGGTCCGAAAAACAAAGAATGAAGCAAGAGCTTCTGAGCTCGCACATCAATTTCAATATCTGATTAAATATTTAAATGAGAAATCTTACACAGAGGTAATACGACATGTTGCATCGAGTTAGCTAGTTAGCAGTGACGTTGAATGTGGTATTCGCGTGAAAGATGACGCGTTCATGAGTGTACAGATGAAGAGGTGCGGGAGCAGACTCAAGCGCCGCCGCATCACCTCTCTCTGGGAAGACAGGAAGCAAGACCTAATCCTCCAGGCGCCACTATGAGCAGAGAGTCGAAGCACTTCTTTTGATGGAAGAAGTTTAAAAGAGTTTCATTATTTAAAAAATGAATCTTGTACAGCATTTAAAAGATTAATATACGAGGGATTTTTCCTTTAAATGTACCTCTGTTTTAAAGAAAATGGACGACTGTTGCGGTAAATATTACGTAGCCAGCACAGAACATATTTACACATGCCATGAATGAGTTTTATTTTTAAATTTAACAAACAGGCCTTTTTGTGTTCATGTGGTCTCCTTAGCCCCGTCCCCGCCCGCTCATTTCTCCTCCCTCTCGCTCCTCCTTAAGGTTTCTTGACACTTCCAAACAGGCCATTGGGATGCTCTTCATTCACTTTGCCAACGTGTACCTGTCGGACCTTACAGAGGAGGACCCGTGTTCGCTGTGAGTCTGCGTCCTCGGCGCTGTTATTGTCGTCGTGCGTTATTGTGTTCTTTGTCACGCTGCGTGTTTTGTCCCCAGATACCTCATAAACTTTCTGTTGGACGCTACACTCGGTATGTTGGTGATTTACGGTGGCGTGAAGGCCGTCAGTGCTGTGGTCGAGTGGAGGCAGTGGGACTCGCTGCGCTTCGGAGAGTATGGTAAAGAATGCTTTAAAAAAAAAAAAAATTTTTTTAAAGCCTCAATTTGAAAAGGGGAATTTTTTTTTTTATTAATTTTTTTAGTATTTTAGTCATAATTAGCCATTTATTTCAGGAAATTGTAATTTAAAGGCGCAGTTTGTAATTTGGAGAGCCCTTTGCTGTCTCCCAAGTGAGTTGCGGTTGCAATAAAAATAGATAAACGGTACGATTTCTTTTCTTTTTTTTAATACCGATGCTAATTTATTATGATTAAATTGTATTAAATAATTTCGTTTTATTATTATCATTCATTAATTAATTACATTTTCAAACCATGGAAGTTATTATTACTTAATCCATTATAATGGTTATAGTTGTTATGAGTGATTTGGTAAATAATACTTCACTTAAGGTGTAAAACTTGCTCAAACTAGCCTAAAGCAAGGAATACACAGCCGTCAACACAACTTGGACCAAACTGCAGCTTTTTTATTTCTTTTAAAAGAGAGCGCGAGGGGGGGGGACCCTGTGGAAATGTGTAAAATTGGCCAACTCAACTGTCAATTTAACTGGAATTCCGATATAAAAATTGCTAAATCGCTTCTCATTACTAACTGAGGTGGCTAATTTTATCAGCACATGACCTACTTTGTCTCTTTACGCTACGTTATGATGAGCCAAACTGGAGGCGTGATTTGTTACAGAATCGGAGCCGATTCGTTAATTTTCATCTATCCAATAACCAATTCTGCTCATAGCAGTACTCTCTAAAAGAATTATAAAAAAAAAAAAAAAAATATATATATATATATATATAAAAGAATAATTGACTCAACCCCTTCAGTTGTGACTAAGGAAAAGCAGCCCAACTGAGCAGCTCTGTCCTGTTTGTCCTAGAAGGGGGCGTAGCTCATTTCTGGCCCTGAAAAAAAGGAATGCCTGAAATTAAGAGAGAAACTATTCAGATTTATCGCTTAGTAATATTGCAAAGGTTATATGATGTATCTTTGAAACGATGTGGTAATTACAGGTCTAGAAGCATATTTAACATTACAGATGGCACCTTTTAAAAAAAAAAAAAAAAAAAATGTGTAAAAATGTCAATCTGATATCAGTGTACAGTGAACTCGCCTCTTTGTTTCTGCACCAACAACCAGCTAGCGTGTGCTAATTATTCTGCTGTTTGATTAACCCGCAGTCATTTATACTGATTAGGCTTATCAGCGGAATGGTTCAGAAGAACACGCCGAAATTGCGTCGGTGCTCATTTAAAGGCTCGTCAGGCTCGCTGAGGAAATTGTTATTCGCGTCACAGACCTGCACTAATATGCGTCTCGCGTGCAAAATGTCACCCGTTCAGGTCTTCTTTTCAAACGTGTGGTATGATATGAATATCAAAGATTATGCGCATTTTTTAAAATGAAAAGGGCTGGGATTAATATTCTTCTCTTATACGTCATATTGTACAATGTTGACTAGGCATGTTTAAACATGTTCGCATATTGTTTGTGTTTAATGAAGGAAGCCAAAATGTATTCTGCATGCTCCATTTGCAATATGTTGTTAGTCATTGGTGTATGTGTGTGTGTGTGTGTGTGTGTGTGTGTGTGTGTGTGTGTGTGTGTGTGTGTGTGTGTGTGTGTGTGTGTGTGTGTGTGTGTGTGTGTGTGTGTGTGTGTGTGTGTGTGTGTGTGTGTGTGTGTGTGTGTGTGTGTGTGTGTGTGTGTGTGTGTGTGTGTGTGTGTGTGTGTGTGTGTGTGTGTGTGTGTGTGTGTGTGTGTGTAGGGGAGCCAGTACAGTGCACTGCCTGGACAGGCCAGTGTGCGTTATACATCCTAATTATGATGTTTGAGAAGGTGGTCATCATCCTGGTGCTTCTAATCCCTCAGTGGAAGAAGGTCAGTGACACATTTCACCCTAAAGATTCTAATTACAGGAGAATTTTTTACACGCATCTTCCAGTCAGACACGGGCGCGTCAAATCTGTGTGAAAATGCTCGATATACAGTACGATGAAAGGAGTGTGCCGTGCAAGTTCGATTTCTATCCTGAATATCCTCTTATGTTTTGTGCCTGGATGTACGCGGTGCACAGCTGGCTATGCTGAACCCCATCACAAACCCACAGCTGGAGCTGGCTCTCGTTATGCTAATCGTGCCGTTCTTCGTCAACGTAAGTGGAACATCGGTTTCCTCGGGTGAAACAGCACTGCTTACTCAGACGTCGAGATCGAGTTTGAGTTAGTAGCAGTTATAAAGTTGTGTGTGGGTGTGTGTGGGTGTGGCCAGGCGCTGATGTTCTGGGTCGTCGATAACTTCCTGATGAAGAAAGGCCGGACAAAAGCCAAGATGGAGGAGAGAGATGCCACGGATGATTCACGAGGTAGCAGCAAGGTGCGCTACAGACGAGCGCTCTCTCACGACGACTCCGAATCAGAGGTGAGTTCTCACACACACCCACACACCTGGTTCTTAAAGCTGGACAGCTGAATTGGGTTATGTTCCTTTACTGAAAATGCTTTATTCCTACCCAAGATCGTTCCTAAACTGAGGAAATAATTAAACGGGTCAAAGATTGAGAGTGACTGGTCAAAAATGTTGACATGAACGAATAAACCAGCTAATGAGGTTTGGAGAGCGACATCTAAGGCTTTACGAGTTAATTACCTAACACGGTGTTGCACATAAACCCCGCAGTCCTGACTGCCTCAGTGTTGGTTTGTTTGTTTTTTTCTTCTGTTTGCTCTGAATGTGAGACATTTCTTTTATAGGCTTATGAAGCAGGTGTGGCTGAGCATGACTCGCTTCATATCCTTTCCACAGAACCTACTCTTTCTGATTCCGCCGTTAGCTGTGTGACGGACGATTAATGTGCTCATGGAGCGAAGAGTCCTTAAGAACCATTTACTCCACTTTGCTTGTTTTTATTATTAATACAGCTGAGTCATTTGGTAAAAAGCTGTTACTCAGGGTGTGTGTGTAAACTCGGAGTGTTTGTGTACCGGGTTTCTAAGCGTCTCGCTTTTATACGGTTCTGTCCCGTGCTGCAGTGGTCATGAGTTTGAATCTTCTCGTGAAGTGAAAGAGCTTTCCAGGTTCATATAATGTCCTTTCTTTTTATTACATTTCTCTAAACATTGTGTGGCAGGACACATTGCACTGAACCTAATGTCTACATCGATGTTCTCAATCTTGAAGAAGATAGGGTTTCTAAATAAAATGGGGTTTTACTGTGTTTGCTAAAATGATCAATTGTTGAAGTCTTGAATTCGATTGGTCAAAAGGTGTTTCTAGAACCGCAGTAGTTCCGGCTGTAATCCATCGCAGGTTTATGGTAATGCGCTTTTAATCGTTTCTATAGTAGCCGTGTACTTGTACCAGCGACTTGTATAGCAGACACTTCATATAATCAATAAAATAAATGGACTTAACAAAGAGAACACGTGTAACGTCTTAAGGACAGAGGACTTTCTCTGTAACGAGCTGCATTTTTGCTGCTTTCTTAACTTAAGGAGGGAGTAGGTATGGAGACGAGTATTTTATCGCCGCTGTAATGTGAGCGAAATGGACACAGACGTTCCACAACATTAAATGTAGCTGTAAACAGAGAAAGTATGATGCGTTTTTTTATTATTTTTTTAATTAAATAAATAGAAAAATGTTAGTGTTGGTAAGTTGCTTAAACCAAAAAAATCTGGAAAAAATCAGCAATCCTTTTGTGTGTGTGTGTGTGTGTGTGTGTTTGTTACTGAATTCTTAAAAACGTGCATTTTAATAAAATAACTGTAGGGTTTTCTTCCCTGATCAGATCCTGTTCTCGGCGGACGACGAAATGGAGGATTCGGACGGCGACGAGGACCTGCGCAGGCTCACCACCGGTCTCAAAACGGTTAAGAAAAAAAAACATCGACTGGGCATTCCTGTCTGATGTCTAATGTGAGATCAGGCTTTTTCGACTTCTCGTCCCTGTCACAGACTCACTCTGCTGCCTTCTGCTCGTCCGATAGAGAGATCAGCACGAGACCAGCCTTCCATCCGTGCATGGATCTGCAGGTAGGAGTAATAACACGCTCCCGAACAAAAGCCCTAGGTACTGATTATGGAGCTGTGAAGCTGTGGGGAGCATCTTGAACACGGACCCCCTCCAAAACAACAGGGGAGGAAGGTGACTCCTTCCTACTGGCGTCTATAGCCATCTCTCTTTACGAACCACTCCTGCTGATCTGTCATGTTTCGGTTTTTTTATTAATAAGGAAAGTGTGTGCTGGTGATCGGTGCTGCTTCTTTATAACTATAGACTGGATATACTGTAAGGTTGGAACGGCCGCTCAGCCTGCACGTATGTTATGCGGAGGACGTAAGCAGCAAAATCTAACTTGGGAGAATTCACCCAGCCTTCAAGCACACCACTACCTTTGGCGTTTATCTTCCGTCTTGTTGGTGCATCGTCTCTTCAAGTGTATGTAGAACAAATAAAAATAACGAGCGTGCCGGTTTAATCATGTTGGACTTGGTACGAAGATCTCAGGAACAAATGGTTTGGCGAACAGTATAAAGGGATACAAAGGGTTTTTTTTTTGTTGTTGTCTTTTTTGTTGTTGTTGTTTTTTTTTTTTTATAAAGTTACTTACTGTATGTATTCATTTTGCTTAATATAAAATGGAACATCCTTGAATAACTGTGAAAAACCTTTTCTGCAAAGTGTGTGTTTGGGCAATGCTCGTCCGCGCGTGTGTTTTGTGTCTGTGTGACTTTATCGTTCTGCGTGTTTTACGGTTCCTCAGTCCAAGTGGGAGATTTAGATTCATTCCTCGGCCACCTTTTTGCACAATTTGTTTAATCACTGTGTTTTCACTGTGTTTGGTTTTTGTTTGTTTTCGGTGTGGGGAAAGGCATGGAAATTCTCCTACATTACGCCTTCTCTGTAGCAAAGTTCAGATTTTGGCATCCTGTATAAACTTGTAGCATCCCCTGAGGATTCTGGGAGAATCTGTGTATACACTCTCATATTACGTGCATTTTTGTGCCGCCAGTTGTTCCTGGTGTCTGCGTGAGTGTGTTCTAATGTGCCCGTGCTTGGCCTGCTGATTTTTGGACTACTGTGATGATCAGCACTAATGTTGAGGGTGAATTACGTTTGTTTTGATAAACACTGACCACGGACGCTTGGGTGAAGTCGGTGCTCGGACACCGAAATCTTAAATACTAACTACTACTTGATTGGGATTACTCACAAGCTGCGTTATCATGATATGCTTTTTCAATAAACAAGGTCACATTTTCTTTTACCGCTTTGCTTATTCTTACAAAAATTCTAAGAATTATTCAAATGTCTCCGAGTTGTTTCACCAAAATGTTCCTTCCCTGACCGGGAATCGAACCCGGGCCGCGGCGGTGAGAGCGCCGAATCCTAACCACTAGACCACCAGGGAGATGGACACTTGTCTTTCAGCTGTTGTGAGAAGCATGCACAGACTGCAGTGCCTGAGGAACGCTGACTTGTGTGAGCCCAGAACGGAATGTAAAGAATGATCTATGGAGATGAATAAATGCACTGCATACCCTGGATAGTCCACACAGTACGTCAGTGGAGGGTTGCAAAAGATCTCATTCTCACTCTGCTGCCCAGAGTTCTGATTTGAATATGGAGCACTATATGTGATTTAGTGTTGGTGATTCCATCTTGGTGATCAAACCCAGTCTCACCATAGCAGTGAAATGGTACCAATGACTTGACCCTCTTTGTTTAATTATTATTTATTTTATCTGCAAATTCAATACCAAGGTCTTATTTTTCACTCAATGCCTATAGATAGTACACATCACTGGTGTTCAACACCCCCCTGTGCTGCACACTTTAGTCTTTCCCCTGCTTTAGCACACTCGCAAGCTGTTATCAGGTGATTAGTTGAATCAGGTGTGTGGGGAACAGGAAAAACACTAATGTCCAGGGTTGGGAACCTGATGTTTGGAGTCTGAGAGCTGCGCCTCTCAAGGTTCTGGCAGTAAGAACACTTCTAGCACTGAACTAATTAGGGGTGTCTAACTTCCTGCCATTATAAATGATAAAACAGATTAGTGATCTGATATTCCTGGTCGAACACCTACCGAGTTGAATCAAGAAGCATGGTGGAACACTGCCAGCTCAGCAATCTCAAAAGAATCACAGGTGATATTCTGTACATAGAGCATTACAGGTTTTTAACACCTATACAGTAAAGCTGCTTCCCTGACTGCGAATCAAACCCACACCATGTGAGAGCGCATGGTAAATGCAGACATAACACAATGCATTCACTGTAAGTGTTTTATGGACAATCGGAGCATAGCCTGGACTATTCACACACAAATATGTCATCGTACACACACACACACACACGCGCACACGTGCCAACATGTAGCGTTAGCTCATGGCTTGATGATCTGAGTGAAGCTGAGCTTTAGTGTCATTTTTTTGGACGAGATGTTTAATTTACTGACAATGTTCAGGTTATTTTTTTATTATTGTTTACAAAGATGGGGTTTTTCCTCTTAAAAATAATACATATATAAAATAAAACATATTTTTTGCTTTACTGACCATTTGTCACTGTTGCGCAAGGTAGTTTTCCAGGATAGTGTATTTCTATTACTAAATAGATTTTTGTTAAAAATAAATAAATAAAAAAACAAACAAAACAACAACACATATATTTGCCTTACTGACGTTGTGCAGGTTATTGTCCAGGATAAAGGGAACAGATAGTTTGCCAGAACTAGATCTAGGAAAAATAATAACAAATTATTATTTTTTTTTAAATCAGAAATCTGTGAAGCTGCTGGCAGAATGGCCTGGAAACCAGTAAGATGAAATGACTAGATATTGTATCAACTAAACAGAACAAACAATAAAACTAATATTGGCAGAAAATTCTGCATCAGATATCAGAAGAAAGTCTGATTCTGAAAAACAAGTTCTATCTGAAGCTCACAGAATTGCTCTTGGCTCATAATGAATGTAAAGCGACCTGTAGGTTATACAGTAATAACAGTGAATAGCTTTGTATTTATATTTATTTATTTTATTTTGATGAGTATTATACTGGATAGATTTTGTTTGTGATTTTGAATCAATGGTAACATTTATTTATTTTTTTATTTATTTGGAGTTTATTTGAATAATAAAAGCTGCCGTTTTGTAAAAGCCATGTTGATCATGTATATCTTTACTTCCAGAAACTGCTGTTTCCTTAACAGTAAAGTAGAGCTTGATGGTTAAGAATAATCTATATCGTATAGAAAAAGGTGTTTTCATGACATTTCTAACTTCAAATATTTACAGTAAATTAAATAGTCAGAGTGTGACTCTACTGACTCTATAATCCCAGCATTCGTCAGTGTTTCTTAAGTTTAACCAGATCACACAGAGTACCAGACACATCGCCTCAGCGACTATACATAGCCTGCTTTCCCCAAAAATATACACACTCACACACACTCTCTCTCTCTCTCTCTCTAACTCACTCACTCACTCTCTTTCTCTCTCTCTCTCTCTCTCTCTCTCTCTCTCTCTCACACACACACACACTCTCTCTCTTTAACTCACTCACTCTCTTTCTCTCTCTCTCTCACACACACTCTCTCTCTCTCTCTAACTCACTCACTCACTCTCTCTCTCTCTCTCTCTCTCTCTCTCTCTCTCTCACTCACACACGCTCTCTCTCTGACTTCTGCACTCATTCACGAAGGCTGACTCACCGTTCCAGAAAAAAAGTGCTTTGTTATTTTGTTTTGATCTGTTCAGTCTTCTGAATGTCCCAGTGTTTATAGCTGTCCCTGTCACCATGTCTTTCCTAGGACCCATTTTAGGATCTGCTCAGTAGAAAAAATAATTAATGGTGAGTGTGTCAGGAATGTTTTAGGGCGTATTAATTAAAGTAATGTCATTGTTTATTTTTAAAGAGACGATCAATTCTATATAAAAGCTATTCACAGAAGACAATATATATATATATATATTTTTTAAGAATAGCTTTACTTGAGCCTTTTCTATGACTTTCTATATTCTCATAAGTCATAAAATCATAGAATTAAAATAAATGGGTCATACCTTCATGGGGTTAAAAGAGCCGGGTAATTCGACGATATACAGTAGGCTTTATCTTTATAGCAGATACAAAGAAATTAAACTATCTAACCTATATTTGAAAAATGAATCAAGCTGCTTCGATTTTTTTTTTATCTAATACTACTGAAATTCACTTTATATCCTGTTGTTAAAACTCACTTAATATATCCAAGGATGAAGAGATTCAGTTTTATATATTAAACCTACCTGATGTGACAATTTGTTGTTAAAAGTAATATTCTACGTCAACGTGTATGGGCATTACATGGAGATTTGTCATAACGAAACTTATAATGCTTTATAATGGGTCAGATTTCAGTCGAGTAGAGGAAGTATAGTGTTATGAGGGAGGTATGGGAATGTTTTGTGTTTTATTTGTCCAGCTGTCCATGGTCGTCACCCTCAATGAGAACGACCGTCCACTTCACCCGCACTGTCACTGACGTCATATCTAATAATACACTGTGATAACAGAAAGACAGAGATAGCACCATGGAGAGGATAACACTGAGAGAGATGTATATATAGGGCATAGAGGTATTAGTGGGACAAGTCAACAGTCAGCTTGCTGCTAGTCAGGATCGTCCGGACACACGACATGTCTCAGGTGTGTGCTTATGTCGGTGAATATGCGAATATATAACGTGTTTGTTGTCGCATGGGAATCATTAAAAATTTATTTTATCGTATGATTCACTCCATCAGCCAGGAGAGAAGAAGAAGCGTCCGCCTGTGAAGGTGGAGGACCTGAAAGGGGCCCGCAGTAAGCTGGGCTTGAAGGGAGAAGTCAAGAGTAAAACATATGAAGTCATGGTGGAGTGTGGTGAGTCTTTCAAAGCCCAACTTAGTCCACCGTTTTGTTGTTGTTGTATTATATACAGTATTTACGCACAAGTTATTATCCCAATTGCTTTCAGGTTAAGTTAGGAGTTCTGTTTTTAAAGACTTCATTAAACTTACTCACTTATGTGTCATTAGTTCTATTATTGATCGCTTCAACCCTTTCACCTTAACAGTTAACCACTATCTTGTAGTATACACAACAGATCTGGTGCAATGATTTGATTGGTCAAGCTCTGTTCCAAGAGTGCTTATATTATTATACCAGCACTGGAATATTTCACTGTATGTTCCGATACTAGTGGCAGTTCCTTACAATGAAACTTACTATGGGCTGTCAGTCCGTCAACACACAATGCTCTATTAGACTGCGGCTTCTTGGGCTACTATTTCCTTGGACGTAGGAAAAATAAAACAAGATATTTCACCATATTGTGTCTTAAATTTCAGTTACTTGATATTGTTTTCTTACAAATAGAACCGCGGTATCACACAATCGTGCCAGATTACCTGCTGCCTCCTGTTGTATATTCAGTGTAACAACACTCTCCCGTGCAGTATTGCTTATGTATACCACAGTGTTTTCCTGTGCTCAGATCTGATTGGTCAGCAGGTCTGTACAGTAGTAGATCTGGCTGTATGAAAAGTTGCAGGTTTATATTAATGAACATGCTCGAACATGTCGTTTCCATAGTAACAACTTACACAGGCACTCATATGGTGAACTTTTCTGTGTATAATTGTTGATGTGCAGTTGTTGGTGATTTGTCAGTTATTTTTTTATTCATTTAACATTTATGGAAGGAGTCTCCAGCGTCAGCGCGTTGTAACAATCAGAGGTAAAGCGAGTGACTAAAGAAAGTCAGTTCTGGTTTCTCAGTAACATGATAAACTGTAGTTTTATTTGTCTAATTATCTTCATGAGAGCGGAAAAAAGAGGCCAGTGAAGGAATGGCTGCTGCTATAATGTAAATGATATGGAATGGCTGCTGCTATAATGTAAATGATAACTGGAACTTGTTTCACAAGTGTTCCACATTAAATGCAACTATAAACAGTTAAAACTTCATTCTTTAATGAATGAACATGGTTAGTTTGGGTAAATTGCTGTGGTGCAAAATGAATAAAACTTCTATATTATCTTAACCTTTATTGGTGTTAATGGAAATCAGCTTTGAGGTGGTAACAGTACCTTTGCTTCGCCTCAGGCTGTATTATAACCCCATGCTGGTGATTATGTTTCCTGTATACCACAGTGCAAGTGTTTACTCCTTACATCATAGGTTTAAAGGTCTCGACTTGTATATACATTACAGTACTTTGTGTATCAGCCAGTGCAGTGATGTATCCGTTGCCTCTGATTTCAGAACGTATGGGAAAGACCGCTCCATCAGTGTTTAGCGGATTGCGCACCGGAACAGAGACTGCGCTGGACAAACCCAAAGCTCCTTCGGGGAGTGTCTTCAGCAAGTGAGCAGATCAGATCAGGAAACCATCTGCACTAAAGGGAAAGATGGCTGACAGCCCACTGTGGGCCAATACTTTAAGAACTATTTTAAAGAAGGGCTGGTGTATAGTTATGTGATGATTGAACTGGAATTTGGAATTACACATTTGATCTTATTTCCAAATGTTGAATGAATTTGTGTATAATTTGTACAATATTTGGTTGATTCTTTTGTTCCCATTTCAAGTCTTATGTTTTATACATTAAAAAGTTCTAATAATAACTTTCCTCCATTTTAGACATTGTAGTTGATTTATTATTACAGATTACAGCTGACAATAATATTACTACTTCTGATGCTTGTGAAGAGAGTTTCTGCCTAAATATGCCCTCTTGTACATGGTATGTTCAGCAACAAACTGAAGATAAAGGTCTAATTTAAGTATTAAATATCTACTACTCACATGTTTATATCAGAATATGAAAAAAGTTATATCTGACCATGGGTCCAGCACTGTGTGCACTTATAAAGACGACTCTTGACTTGTCACAGTAGCCAAGACTTGAACTAGGAATCTCATGCATTCATGACTAGTCTCACCTTGCCTGCCAACTGAATCTCTAAATTAGACAGAGGACTGGACTTTTGAGCTGAAAGAAGAGTGCTTGATCTATATTCAGGATAAACTCTTTAAAAAACAGCCTGGTTTCTGTGAGTCTCTGTGGTGTAATAGGAGAGCAGTCACCTTTCAACTCTGCAGTTCCTCGTTCAAATCTTACTTAATTCTTTCTTGAAATAAATGCAGAAAAATGATAAATGTGCAAAAAAAAAACCCCAAAAACAGAGGTATAGTACCAGCACCAATAGCTTAATGGGCTAGGCCTGGGAGCCTGCATAAGGGCGAAAAGTAGTGGTTATGCTAATTTAGAATAAAAGTTACTAACTAGCTTATTAAGTTAGCAAGAGAAAGTTACTTGCTAAGTAACTTTTATATGTAGAAAGTTGTAGAATTGTGTAACAAGTAAGTGGTACAACAAAAACAGTATAGTTGATATAGCATAGCAAGTAGATAAGAGGTAAATATACAGCATCTCACAAAAGTGAGTACACATTTTTGTAAATATTTGATGCCTATACGGATGATACGGAACTTTTCATGTGACAACACTGAAGAAATGACACTTTGCTACAATGTAAAGTAGTGAGTGTACAGCTTGTGTAACAGTGTACATTTGCTGTCCCCTCAAAATAACTCAACACACAGCCATTAATGTCTAAACCGCTGGCAACAAAAGTGAGTACACCCCTAAGTGAAAATGTCCAACTTGGCCCCAAAGTGTCAATATTTTGTGTGGACACCATTATTTTCCAGCTCTGCCTTAACCCTCTTGTGCATGGAGTTCACCAGAGCTTCACAGGTTGCCACTGGAGACCTCTTCCACTCCTCCATGACGACATCACAGAGCTGGAGGATGTTAGAGATCTTGTGCTCCTCCACCTTCCGTTTGAGGATGCCCCACAGATGCTCATGTCATGGAAATTAGACAACACTCGCAGACTCGTCCTTTGAAGGTAAAAAGGTTTATTATAGAAAGACGGTTAATACAGGATAGAATGATGAGAGCACTCTGAAGCCCTTGTACTAAACTACTATATATATGAAATGCAGAGAATGACATAATTCTGTGTACCGATAAGAAGCAGTTTGAGGCAGTTCAAAAGACTTTGTTTTAGGATCTTGGAAAATATTTAGTCGAACCTTGAACAGAAGAACATGTTTGTGTCTCTGTAAGCAGATAAACCTGTATTGAAATCAGTGACATGACCTGGACTTCTTAGGCATTATCCCCAGATGAAAATGAACAAGAACAATCTTATTACAAAGTAAAAATGAGTAATTTCCCTCAAACTCAATAGGGTGTAGGTCTGGAGACGTGCATGGCCAGTCCATAACCTTCACCCTCAGCTTCTTTAGCAAGGCAAAAAGACATTATAATGCTGGAATACTGCCCTGTGGCCCAGTCTCTGAATAGAGGGGATCATTCTCTGCTTCAGTATGTCACAGTACATGTTGGCATTCATGGTTCCCTCAATGAACGGTAGCTCTCCAGTGCCAGCAGCACTCATGCAGCCCCAGACCATGACACTCCCACCACCATGCTTGACTGTAGGCAAGATACACTTGTCTTTGTACTCCTCACCTGGTTGCAGCTACATATGCTTGACACCATCTGAACCAAATAAGTTTATCTTGGTCTCATCAGACCACAGGACATTGTTCCAGTAATCCATGTCCTTAGTCTGCTTGTCTTCAGCAAACTGTTTGCTGGCTTTCTTATGCATCATCTTTAGAAGAGGCCTCCTTCTGGGACGATAGCCATGCAGATCAATTTGATGCAGTGTGCGGTGTATGGTCTGAGCACTGATAGGCTGACCCCCCCACCCCTTCAACCTCTGCAGCAATGCTGGCAGCACTCATATGTCTATTTCCCAAAGACAACCTCTGGATATTACGCTGAGCGTATGCACTCAACTTCTTTGGTCAACCATGGCGAGGCCTGTTCTGAGTGGAACCTGTCCTGTTAAACCACTGTATGGTCTTGGCCACTTTGCTGCAGCTAAGTGTCAGGGTCTTGGCAAACGTCTTGTAGCCTAGGCCATCTTTATGTAGAGCAACAATTATTTTTTTTCCAGATCCTCTGAGAGTTCTTTGCCATGAGGTGCCATGTTGAACTTCCAGTGACCAGTATGAGGGAGTGTGAGAGCGATGACACGAAATTTAACTCACCTGCTCCCCATTCACACCTGAGACCTTGTAACATTAATAAGTCACATGACACCAGGGAGGGAAAATGGCTAATTGGGCCCAATTTGGACATTTTCACTTGAGGGGTATACTCACTTTTGTTGCCAGCGGTTTAGACATTAATGGCTGTGTGTTGAGTTATTTCGAAGGGACAGCAAATTTACACTGTTACACAAGCTGTACACTCACTACTTTACATTGTAGCAAAGTGTCATTTCTTCAGTGTTGTCACATGAAAAGTTCCGTATCATCCGTATAGGCATCAAATATTTACAAAAATGTCTTTTTTCTTATTTTATCGACAAGACCTGTCCACAAAACTGTATATTCACAAGGAAAACATACCACCTCAAACAAGTCTTAAACCATGACTCTTGGATGCATACTTGTCTGTTCACTTGCCCACTGAACCACCAACTCCTTCAAACAACCAAACTTTTTTTAGGGATTTATCTTTTTCTTGCCAACACCAACATACAAAGCTGTGTGCTTATAAGGAAAACATAACACCTCAAATGAGCCTTAATCCATGACTCTCAGACAACCATTTCAAAAAATATTTTACTTTACATCACCTACAAATACACATTCATCTAACCTGAACCTCAAGCCATGACTGTCAGACATACACCTACCTGTGCACCTACTCTCTGAATCACCAGTTAAGACGTAAGAATTGGCCTATAAATCATACCTTAGGTCAAACCCAAAACAAAGTAGTTGGGTCCCAATATAAATTGTTTAAAAGCAGACTTGCCCATGTGAGATGTCATGGTTTTGTGTTAAAGTGCTTGCCTCCCGTGGTTGTATGGTGAAATGGTGTTATGGTTCATTTTTCTTTTTCCCCTTTGGGTGATAGTTTACTGAACATTATGGCTGATTTTGTGGCTTTTCATTAGCACCAGTGGCTCAGAGGGAAAGTAATCATGTGATTGTGGCGTTGTATCTCATGGTTTCGTACCAAAGTGGAAGACACAGACAAGAAGTTTTTATAACATTTTTTTGCAGTTGTCAGAGATGTTTAATATGAAATTAAATTGAATATATTTAAAGGAAACAAGGTCATCTTAATGAAGTAGGATGGTTTCCCCTTAGCTATATGTGATCAGTTATTGATTAGAAAAAGAAAAATTTGTCCGTTGCAGTCTAAACAGGTCCACTTTAGCCTTGTTTCTTCTCTCAGGTTGTCTTGAACAGTCCAGAGACAATGTAGTCTCCAATGACTCCATCGATAATCCCTGTGCCATTATTATGAATGAACCAACAGGGAACATTTTCTCCTTTCTTCACATCCTTTCTGAAGTCTTTCTGCCAGCCCCTGGAGTCACACAGCACACAATTAATATTAATTCATTCAGTTCTAAGGCTAACATTTCTATAATATTTACATGTTTGTGTGAAATCATAGGATATGAGATTTTTGTATTTTATTTATAGATTTATTTTATTTACCTGGTCACTGTCAGATTGTGACCCTTTACAAACATATAGGCATCTGGTTTGTCTGGGTCTTCCCCTTGAAAGACATCACTAACTTCAAATGTTACACCATGGAAAAACTGTCCTGTAAGAAGGCAATATTGAATGAATAAAAAAAATCAAATAAAAAGTCAACGGCGAAAACTAAATGTGTAATTTAATATAATAACATCAACTAAATTTAATGGTTAATCATTAAAAATAAACAGTCATGTTTGTTGCATATCTTAACGGGCCTTTGTAAACAAGGAATTTTATGTTGTAAGTAATTTTAGCTAAATCCCAGCTAACAATAAAGGTCCCCAGGACATCCCCCGAACGTCCACGTGTAGGGTCCCTTTGATGTCCTACGGACGTCGAAGGGGATGTTCACTGGACGTCCAACAGCCATTGTGGAAGCTTAGGGGATTTTAACTTAAATGAACACATTCAGTAGTGTTATGATTTACGTTATGACTCTGACGTCCTTGGAACATCCGCCAGTGAACATTATAAACCAGACCAAATGCTAACCTAAGTGAACGTTCGTGACATCTGGGGGACACACCCTGTTTTCTGGGATACTTCTGCTACACTGTACTGTAATGTTAAGATGAATGTATTTGTTGGGAAGTTACCAAGTAGGCCATGGACTCTTTCTGAAAACAGATGGCTGTCCAGGGTGTAAAAGCCCAAGTAGTCCTGGTGGTAAGGGTGTTTATTCCACACTTTGTGTAGAATAATAACAAATTTCATTGAGTTCCTTAAGGTCACTGTAAGACTGCGGTCTTTGGTTACATGCAGGTCCATACTGAGAAAAGGAGAAATGAATTTCAGATATTTTACTGTCTAGTTCTAAGTGGTTTATACAGGAGATTGCACTGTTTATGTTGACAATGAGCTGACTGTCTAACTATCCTGACTAAACAATAATGGATCTGTTTTGGGTCAACTATGCTTTATATTACACATTCATTTGGGTTACACATTTCAAAGAAGCTCTTAATGCCTGAATGATATCATTAGATTAGGATTAGGATCTTTTCAAAACAAATTCTGCTGTCACATATACATTACAGTACAGTGAAATTCTTTTCTTCACATATCCCAGTTTGTTAGGAAGGTGGGATCAGAGCACAGGGTCAGTCATGATACAACACCCCTGGAGGGTTATGGGCCTTGCCCAGCATGGTGGTGCTTGGGCTTTCAATCATACCCGTCTCATCAGTAAGACAGAGTGTTAACCGTTGCACCACCACTGCCTTTCTAGTACCCCCACATTGAAGTTTATATCTTACTCACTTGGGCCCTTTGATGGCGGTATTTTCAGACCAGAAGAGTTTTGCCTGTTTGCCCTTTTCAGACACCAAGATGTCCTGTGTAGTCACCACCAGTCTGATGCCAAACTTTGCATGAATGATTCCAAAGCGCCCAAAGTAGGTGCTTATTGTTTTCTCAGGGTCTATCTTCTTGTCCCCGATGGTTTGACCATTTACCATGATACCTTTAAGAAAAAGATCACTTTAGAGAATCTTGGAAAAGATCTTAGAGAATTGCGTTTCAAAAACCGCATTTCAACTTACCGGTCAGTGGATCTGTGATCAGGTTAAAGATGGTGCCTGGTGTGTCGTCGATGTTGAAGCAGAAGGCATCATTTTGGTCTGGGAACTCAATGATGAAGTGTGGGTCTGAATCAACTGTTATGTAAACAATACAAAAAAAAAAAAAATTTGGTTACCTTATACTTGGTTGTTAGGTTACTAGATTTAAGGCTTAATAAATGTAACATTTACCCCAGTTTACAGATGGTGAAGTGTAAGTCCTGTGTGAAGTAGCGGGACGAGATATAGGCGCAGGAATCCCAACTAGAATAACATAAAGATATTAATGAAAACAAGGGGCTTTCTATTTTCCATGTCAAATGACACTTACTCATGTTGGGAGTAAGATATACTTAATATTCTGAAGTAGTTGTTCATCAGTTCTTACCTTGTGCATCAGCCCGGCGCTCATCTGTAAAACAACACATGTGACATGTAAAACACGCTTGTCATGTCATGGCAAACCAGTGACTCCATTTCCCAGAATGCACCACAAACTACAAATACAGCTGACGACTACAACTCCCAATGCTACACACTGTCACGTTCTCTTGAGAACTAATTAGACACACCTGTTCCCAATTACCACACTATTTAAGAGACTCTCTCACACACAGCCATTGCAAAGTATACATTTACTTGACTAGCTCTCTGGAGTTTAGGTCTTTTTTTTGTGGGGGTTTGTTGGTGACCGTGTCTCTCTGCCTAACTTTATTTTGACTGATTGCCTGACCTCTACCTGTTTAAGTTTGTGGATTTTTCATTACCCGTTGTTCTTTTTGGTAATAAACTATGTATAAAACTTTGCCTTCATTTTGTGACTGCTGAATAGCTCCACAAAAGCATCTAGATCATCCATGGAGGACATCATTGAGCATCATGACTGGTTCAGCTTTAGCATCCACACATGGAATCATGGCTGGTTGCAGCAGTTTTTGGAGCACATGCCAGTTCTTGGCCCGCTATTGATCAATGAACTCTATCATGATTGGGGGGGGATGACCTCACCTGGTCTTTTTACAATCTTCACCAATCCGGTTTCAATGAGCCTGTGCCCACTGTGGTCTCAAATCCCTGTAACAGGAGTCAAGTGGTTCTTCTACTGTTGTAGCTCATCATCCTCAATGTTTGGTGTGTTCTGAGATGTTCTATTTCTGAATGAGTAACTGTATGAATGAGCAGGTGTACCGGTGTTCCTAAAGTGGTTGAGTGTCATTGTTGCACTGCCTAGTCCTACATCATCTGTTGCTATGGTCCTGTCATCTTGTACTTTTTTCTTTTTTTTCTTTTTTTGTGTGTTTTAATTCTAAATTACGTTACAATATAAAGACTTCGTGTTTTTGTTCAGTTTTGGAGAGCAATAATTTTGTCATTAGACAAGGACGAAGACCATAAAAATGTATTTGTATCATACCCTCGGTCAGCTTGTCAGCAATTAACTTGTCCTCTTGTTTTTCTTCATCTTTAGGCTTAGTGACCACCATGGAGGTGAGCGGGGTGACGAAGTTATATTTCAGAGAGAGCTCCAGTGCTTTGGCTGTGGCATTTTGCTTCTCCTCAGGGGAACCCTTGTCTCTGTCAGAAAATGCTGTCCATTACTTTTGGGTTGGAGCTATTATATATTAGACATAATAATAATAATAATAATAATAATAATCTTTCAATAAAGGTCTGAGAGAGATGGTGATAAAAGCCCAGATTCATTATGAAATCATCTAGACAATCCCTGTTCACATCCATAAAATAAGCCCATTGTCACACTAACTTCTTGTCCAAAAGATTCTGGATGGTCAGATATGCCCAGAGCCGCTCTGTGAAATCCCCAAAGATGTATTCTTGTTCAGGGAAGATGACATTCCAGTCCTGAGCACTGGCCTGGCCTTTTACCACATACTTGTTATCTACCTAAACCGAAATAAACAAAGATCACATGAGAGGAATATTTCCCAAATTTGTATTTCATTTGGTGTAATTCTACTTTGCTACCAGTTGAATTTGTAATGACTGACTTTCTATTTTCTAAAATATTATCTGTTGAAGCCATTTGATGTCTCTTACTGACTGAGCGGACACTTCGATGGGAAAGTCGTTCATCTCGATGTCGTTCAGTCGACCTGCTACGACAATCTCAGCGCCGTTAAACAGCTGATTAAATTGCCTGCCAGTCACAGAGTTTACTGCATTGTCTGGATAATGGAAATTCACATCTGCTAGGAGCACGTTTGAAATTTCATTGTAGAATCCCTGTCAAATAAAGGACATTAAAAACATTTTTTTTCTTTACTTGATACACTATGTAATTATTACTGATATAAAGATCTAAATGAAGCACAAATTTAAGGAATAAACCATTAAGGACATGTCGTTACAGGAAAATAATTAACTGAAAGTTGTTGCTCTTATACTAGAGAAATCTGGCAATGCCAACAGTTTTAAAAATGATATGTTATTGTTTTTAGTGACTTATAGTTAATACTGCAGAATGTCCACAAAACTTGTTCCTGTTATCACTTCTGTTACAGCAGCTATGAACAGCTGTTCTCTCACCAGCCTCTTTCTTTTAACATAATAAAACAAGAAATGCAGCTTGTCATGACACTGAGCAACCCGAGAGCCTCCCGTCCTCAAGACTTGTCATTTGACTGTTATTGACAGTGCTGATACTGGAGACCCCTTCTGAAAATGCTAAAAAACCATCACCTCACAGACAATTTCACACTTTCCATAATTAGACATTTTTTTAACATGGTGTGATGTGACATTTATCTTACAAGAAGCTGTGTGAGGTGATTTTTTTTTTTGTACGACTGCAGCTATTGTCAGAGTTGATGTTATAGAAATGAATCAGCACCTTCTGACCAATCAGCATTGAGAACTCAACAGGAGTGCAGTATAAAGGGCAGTTAAGCATGATGCTAGTATTGTTTTAAAACCCCAATCATAAAAAATTAGTGCCAGGGGTGACTGCATGAATGCAATATGGAGTCATCTATAGAAGTTCTGGTTCTCACCTGCAGCTGAACCACAGCATCCGATGCTTCATAGATTCTCCGAGCCAGACCGTTGTTCTGCTTGGCCATAACTTCCAGGAAACCAAATTTTACATCATAGCCAAAGCCCAAGCAAAAGATGGTTATGTTTCCACGATTAGCATTCCGGACATTTTCGTGTATTTTGTCTGGATTCCGTTCACCTAAACAAATGAATGGTTAGTTACATTTTATATTTTAATATACTTTTAAAAGAAACTTCTCTTTGTTGTGGAATCCTGAGAGGTTTTGTCTCTACAGTGTATTAAATCTTATCAATTAGGGGAATATATAATCCAAAAATAAATATTAAGGCCCTGTATTCAGTGTGCTTCATTTCCTTAGCTCTCTCTCTCTCTCTCTCTCTCTCTCTATCTCTCTATCTCTCTATCTCTCATTTTAATTTGACAATTTTTTGTCATTTAAATTGATTTTGTATGCTAGCAAGAGACAAAAAATATCATTACTAGCACAGACATACCACTGGTTGGGTCTCCGTCAGTCAGTAATAGGATTATGGATGTGCTGTTTTCTGGGAGAGTGTTTTGTTCCTTGGCTACATTCAGCAGGTCCACAGCACGCAAAACAGCGTCGTTCATATTCGTCCCTAAACAAATAAAAATTTCAATATATTTATCTGTCAAATTTAACTGATTAATATTTCTCACATATATATATATATATATATATATATATATATATATATATATATATATATATATATATATATATATATATATATATATATATATACTTGCAGGTAGGTGCGTGCGAGTGGCAGTCGTTGCAGCAGCTCTGATCTTTTTTGTCTAAGTTGCATATAATTCCCTTGTTTTTTGTGCTTTCGTCATGTTTATTTCTACACTAATCTTCTGCATTGTGTTTGCAGACATGGATGCACAATTGTGGAGGTTAGCAATATTTATTTTTTTGTTTGTTGGACTGTACCGCTCTGCACTGAGAGACTCATTCGGCAACGGCTCTGTTGTTTACACTCGGGAGCAGCTGTTAGCACTGAGCAACACCAGGATACTTCATACAGAATGATCGGTGATCCCCGAGGAAAATAGGAGAAGGAGAAGGGGAAGCAGAACTGGACTTAAATGCCGGGAGAGAAAAAAAACAGTACAAACAGTTCATTCCGTCCGTTATTATGGGGAATGTGAGATCTCTCTCCAATAAGATGGAAGAGATAACAGCGCTAACCAGGCTGCAGAGGGAGTACCGTGAGTGTAGCGTCATGTACTTCACGGAGACGTGGTTGAACGATCTCATTACGGATTCACTGGTTACATTAGACGGATTTCAACTTGTGAGAGCGGACAGGAAAGCAAAGGAAGAGGAACGGTGGGGAAATAGTGATGTTTGTGAATGAGAGATGCTGTAACCCTGGGCATATCATGGTTGCATACAGTTCTTCACCCCTTCGCCTGCTTGACCATTCAGATCCCAACCTGGTCCATGTGCTGTCTGTCTACATACCTTTGGTGAATAAACAACGTCCAATCACAAGGTATGTGAGAAAATGGTCTGAGGAGGACAGTGAGGCACGATGAGACTGTTTTGAGTCTACAGACTGGGAAATGCTCTGTAGTTCACATGGAGAGGACGGTGACAGTCTCACTCACTGTGTAACGGTTTACATTCATTTCTATGTGAAGAACACCGTGCCTAAGAAGACGGTTCTGTGTTTTTCCAACAACAAATACTGGGCGAGTCCAGAGCTCAAAGCCCTGTTAAAGGAAAAAAAGAGAGTGTTCAGATTGGGGGACAAAGATGAGCTGAGAAGGGTTCAAAACCAGCTCAGAGGGGAGATAAGGAAAGGAAAAGACAGCTACAGAAAAAAAAATGGAGGAGCATCTTCAACAGAGCAACATGAGGGAGGTCTGGAGGGGACAGAAAACAATTTCAGGTCAGAACAAAGACAATGGGAGGGGCCTTGTATCCGGTGACCGTGACAGGGCAAATGAATCAAATCTGTTTTTTAATAGATTTGATCCGGCTCCATCTCCTCCCCCCTCCTACCAGACCTCAGACCTGTCAGCAACTCAACCTTTCCCTCTTGGGTCTTTAGGCACCCCCTCCATCACCCCCAGGGCTCCAGAAATATCGGCATCATCCAACTCACACCTCAGAGCTTCTGAGATATCAGCATTACAAAGCTCACACCTCTCCACTGCTCACCATCCCTCACCAGAGGAGGTTTCACAGCCCTCCTCCCATACCACTCATCAGGGATCGCCAACAAGAACCACCTGCAGTCTCTCTCTGACACTCAATCAGGTGAAGAAGGAGCTAAAGATGATCAAGGCAAGAAAGGCCCCAGGCCTGGATGGAATCAGCTTCAGACTGCTTAAAGACTGTGCAGTTCAGCTCAGTGAGGTCATCCTGCACATCTTTAATCTGAGCCTGAGTCTAACGCGAATTCCATTTCTGTGGAAGCCTTCCTGTCTGGTTCCAGTACCCAAAATTGCGCATTCCGAGAGAGCCAAACCACTTCAGACTGGTAGCCTTAACTTCACACCCGATGAAGTCCATGGAAAGGATTGTACTGCAACAGCTGCGGACCGTAGTGAGCTCAGAGCTAGACCCCCTACAGTTCGCTTACTGACCAGGCATGGGGGTTGATGATGCCATTATTTATCTGATGCACAGATCACTACTACACCTGGAGAATACTGGGAGCATTTTGAGGAACATGTTTTTTGATTTTTCCAGTTCTTTCAACACAATTCAGCCATCACTACTTAGGGGGAAGCTCTTGGCAGTTGGAGTTGACCGCCACCTGGCTGTATGGATCACCAACTATCTCACTGACAGACCACAGCATGTGAGGCTCCAGAACTGTATGTCAGATGTGGTGGTTAGCAGCACGGGAGCACCGCAGAGTACAGTGCTTGCTCCATTTCTCTTCACACTGTACACAGCGGACTTCAGGTATAACACTAACAGCTGCCACATGCAGAAGTTCTCTGATGATACGGTCATTGTTGGACAAGTATCAGAGGAGAACGATCAGGAATTCTGTGAGGTCATTGCTGACTTTCTCAACTCGTGCGAATTAAACCACTTTTGCCTCAACGCCAACAAGTCAAAGGGGATGGTTGTTGACCTCCACAGGAGGCCAACCTACGCCGGTGAGCATCCAGGGTGTTCACATTGAGAGGGTGGAGACAGATAAATTCCTGGGTGTTCACCTCTACAATAAACAGGACTGGTCCACAAACATAGATGTCCTGTACAAAAATGGCCAAAGTCGTCTACACCTGCTGAGGAGACTGAGGTCTTTTGGTGTGTGCTGGACCCTGCTTAAATGTTAACATGACACTGTGGTTGCATCTGCCATCTTATATGCAGTAGTTTCCTGGGGAGTTGGGAGCACAGAGAGGGACAGGAAATGTCTCAACAAACTGGTTAAGAGGGCTAGCTCTATCCTTGTCTACCCTCTAGACAGCATAGAGGTGGTGGGGGAGATACTGGGGTCTGTGAGCAGCTCCTTCAGCAGCAGACTGCTGCATCCTCAGTGCAAGAAAGAGTGCTACCACAGGTCCTACAGCAGTCAGACTCTTTAATGCAACAACAACATAATGTAGCACTGTTAACTGTTTTTTTTTTGCATCATCAGCCCACACATTATTATTATTTGTTGCTCACCCTTGTGCAATAATCCAGTCATCCACTCATGTATATAAACAAGGTGTTACTCATCTGTATATATTCAAATTTATATTCATCTGTACATACATTGAGGTGTTCATAGTGTACATCAATCCATCCATCCATTGTCTATACTGCTTTATCCTTTTCAGGGTCACGGGGAAACCTGGAGCTTATACCAGGGAGCATTGGCACAAGGTGGGGTACACCCTGGACAGGGTGCCAGTCCATCACAGGGCACAGTCATATACACACACTACAGACAATTTAGACACGCCAATCAGCCTACCATGCATGACTTTGGACTGGGGGAGGAAACCAGAGTACCCAGAGGAAACCCCCGCAGCACGGTGAGAGCATGCAAACTCCGCACACACACGGCCCTGGTGGGAATCGAATCCCCAACCCTGGAGGTGTGAGGCAAACATGCTAACAATCAAGCCACTGTGCGCATAGTGTACATATTACCATTATACATTTTTTTTTTTACTTCTATAATTCTTATTTTTCTATTCCCATTATGTGTGTGGGTATATATATATATATATACATTTAAAAAATATATATTTATTCTACTTTATTCAATCCTATTCCTATTTAATGTGTATTCTTTCCTTGCTGTTTTTTTGTGTAATTGAGCTGCTGTAACGAGAGAATTTCCCCAGTGTGGGATCAATAAAGGTTATCTTATCTCATTTCAATTTTGCCTAGATTCTAAGATATAGTTCATTCCTGCTGCGTGAGCAAAAACAAGAAGGAACTATTTTGTAGATGTTCCACAACATTAAATGTTGCTATAAATGGGTAAAAAAAATGCTTACTTGGTGTAGTATGAAAAATAAAACAATTCAGGATGTGCTAATATAGAAAAATAACCACTATTGTGGTAAGTGGTAACACTTCCTGTCAGGTTGCATCACACCACCCTGATAATGTTTCTGTTACAGCCAAGTAACCAAGTTTTTTATTCCTTACTTATCATTGCAATTTTGTATTCTGGGTGTAAATATTGTAACACTTACAATTCACATATGTTTTTAACAAGTTCTACATAAAGAAAACAAAACCCAGAGATCAGAAGATGCTGATACTTGCAGCCATTTGCGCTTAGGGTTTGAACAAAAGCTTTTGCCTCCTTCACATTTTCCTCTGTGGCTTTCTGTAGTGATGGTCTCCATGTTACAACACCAGATGAAAAAGCTACCAGGGCAAAGTAATCTTCCACAGGCAAGTCACTGAGAATGGTCAGCAGTGCCTCTCGAGTCTGTCAGATGAGAATAATGTAAATAATATTGAAGCTTCTAAATCAGCATTGCTATGTTTTCTCTTACTGTACCTGCTGCATTTTTGCTCCAGACATGGAGCCACTCGTGTCTATCACAAACACTACATTCTTTGGCAATCGTTGCAAATTATCTGGGGCAAAAAAGTGTACAAAATACCCGTTCACGATCTGAAACAGAGAGGAAGAGTGATATTACTAGAGAAATGGCTATTGTTTGAGAATTGCTGATATTCACGAACTCAGAGATGTTACTGCTTATAGAAATCCAAACCTGAATATCACCAAGATCCTCTGCATGCTTGACATCATAGTTGATGAAGAAATCTCCATCTATCTGTGTACCATCACAGTCTGAGCATTTCCTTTGCTGATCCAGAGTTGGAGAGAAGGACACATGGGCCTGGAAAAGAGGATCAGATCATGTGATCAGAATCAGGACTGTGCATTGTCCTCAGAATTAGACTTCAGTCATTTTTAAAGTTAATATGCAGATTGTGTTTGGAAGCTTCTGCAGATCTTTATGAGAGACAAGTGTGCCTCCTTATAGGAAAAGCATGGACTTATTAAACACAGTGCTCTACAGCCCTCTCAGAGGGTGGGAAAATCTGTCTGGAGCCTCAACACAAAGAGACTGTGGACTCAGAATTGATTGTATTTTCAGTTAATAAAACTCTGCCGTTTCACATGCATTCGCTTCTGTTTGGTTTGTTTTCTTTTCAGTGTAGCTGATTAGACAAAGTAATTATTAGAAATAAACACTTCCTAACAAACCTTTTTGTCAGTGACTGTTTTCTCCACCAGGGGAAGTAGCTCATTGGTAATGAATGTACCATAGGCATCCAGAAACGCAATGCCCTGAGGCTCATAGACATCAGCAACAATCTATGGGTGAGGTTTTAAATTAAATTGTTAAAAAAAAACAACAAAAAAAAACAATGGGTGCGAGGAAGGATAAAAAAAAAATGAGAGCATGTAGATGGTAATGAACTCCACCTCAAAGTGTTGGACAAGCTGTTTGGGTTTGACTCGGATAATGAGCTCATATTTGCCAAGCTGGCGTTGAAGGAGCTCCTCATACGTAAGTGTGAATGTGACACTGCTGTTGGCTGCAATGTTCACAGAGACAGAAAACTTCTCCATCCTTCTCCCTGAAGCTCTGGAAAATAGACAGTGCAACATAATTAGTCAAATGTCATCCTAGTTCTTTTTTTTATTGGATTCACATTTATTCTATACAAACTTTTCATTGGTGTCAGACAAGGCTCACTACTCAGTCTGATTTGCTTTTTATTTTGTACCTTTCATCTTGGTGATGTTATCTATTTACACTACTACTTCTACCTGTTCTGTTATATAGATGACACCTAACTCCTCCTCTCATACACACTGTATGAGATGCACAATTAATCTTGGCATATTATAATTGTGTTGACAGTTAAGGTTCTACAACTCTACTTCAAATGCAAGTTTTTTTCTGGGTTCTCTCTTTTTCCCACCTCCCAAAAAGATATAAATACGTATAAATTTGGATTGAGTGTGTGATTGGCATCCCATACAGGACATGCTCCTGCCTTATACCCAGTGTTCCTGCCATAAACTCCAGATCCACCTCAACCGTGACTATTATTATTATGTGCATGTTGATATTCCAGCCTCAGTTCAGGCAAAAAAAAACAAAAAAAAACAAAAACAACATTATTGTTATCCATGAGTAATTCTGTCACTCACTTGACCAGGCCAGCTGTCTGTCCGGATGACACAGCTGCCTCATACTGTTTCTTGGCCTTCTCTTTCTCTTTAACCTCTCCTACATATGTCTTTCCTTCAATCTCCCTGAAACATAAAATATTGTATTATTAAGTTATTTGAAAGTGCACATAAAAAAATGACAAAAGGCACACTGGCTTAAATAACAAATTTCATTTTATATAAAATTACTAGATATAGATAAATATAATATAAATCACACTAAATTAAATATAAATCACACTGAGTAAAACTAGCCCATGTCTGACATGCTGAAATTGGTGATGAAGGCCGTCTTGGGTAACTCCACCTCGAAGACGACTTCCTGTGAGATGTTGGCCTTGTTCAGCGCCGTGGAAGTCATGATTGTGTGGGCAAATCGAGACGCCACCTTGCAAGCTATCTTCACATTCTGCACCTCTATCTGAGAGAAGGCAAATAAAAAGAGGGCTGAATACACTTTTCCAGATTTTAAACACTTTATTTCAAACATTACCTTTCCAAACAGGACCTTTCCCAAAACACACTGCGGCCTACAAAGATACAAAACTACACTCCCCAACAGCCACAGACTTTGTCACGTTCAATGTCACCTGATTAAACCCCATATAAATTCCTCACAAATAATTTCTCACTGCGAAGTAACGCTCTGTGTGTACCTGCTTGAACTTACCAAGCGATGTGTCCCGTGTGTTATTATCTGGTTCTGACATTGTTTGCTTTTTGTTTTTTGATATTGGATTTTTCCCCTGACATTTGGCTGTTGTTTTGGATTTGTTTGACAGTTTCTTAAGTAAAACCTCAAACTGCACTTGCATCTGTTTCAGCCTTCCTTTTCTGAGAGCGTATTGATTAACTCGTTCTTATTCTTACCTGAGGAGGGTTCACACTTCGTTTCTGTTAGAAGACAGTTGGAAAGAAAGCATTAATATAATAATCATAATCGATTAAATAAACTATTTAATGTGTTTTACTAGCAAAGTGTATAATAGGTTATTCTTTAAAAAATTCATGTTGCAGCCTTATACCATTATTGCATACATCACACATTTGTTAATGTAGTTATTTTTATAAAAATTGTCACTCATACAATCAAACTTTTATTGTTTCTATTTTATCACATTTATTCACTGCATTTCTGTAATTTGATAAAAAAAAATATATACCTTTATAAATTTTATGGCGTCACTTTCCTGCAGAAGTAGACAAGGAATAGTTATGTAATGTAAAACTCTACAGCTCATAATTTTAACTAGATACATAAAGTTCGTCATGACAAACTTTGATCAGCTAGACAGTGTCCAAATACTTGTGGAGCTAGGTGGTGTCTCAATACTTTTGGAGCTAGACGGTGTCCCAATACTTTTGGAGTGAGACAGCACTCGAATACTTTTGAAGCAAGACAGTGTCCCAATACTTTTGGAGTGAGACTGTGTCCAACTACTTTTAGAGAAAGACTGCATTCCAATACTTTTGGAGCTAGGCAACATGCCAATACTTTTAGGCTTCAGGCCATGTGCACTCAGGTGTGTAGGTCTGTGTGAGTTCTGAGAGTTGTGATCATTCTCTCAATGTAAGTGACTGGGTGTTTTTGGGAATTTTCATCATCCGCAATGGGAATACCGGGAGTCCGATCAGGAGGAAGGACTGTGCTGAGTTTGGTGGAAAAACCTTGAAAGCTCAAGGAGTTATAACAGTGAGAGCTTTATAATGGAAGTCAATGGGAATTTTGGCCACTTTGACCTTCCGTACCGGAAATTCCAGAACTCCGATCACTTAGAAAATCCATAGCAACTCGAGTCAGAACAGGCTGAAAGTCTGCAATTTAAGGAGTAGCAATAAAAATGTTTGGTCTCGTAATAATAATAATAATAATAATAATAATAATAATCTTATAATGCAAATCGAGATGTTGGCCTTCTCAAACCAACATAACTCTACTACAAGTATTACTACTTTTGTAATTTTGTAATTGTAATTTACTTTTACATTGCTTCAATGTAAGGGATGAGACTCACGGAAAAACCGACCTTAACATAATAACTTTACTATCAAAATTTGCTGGAATTTAAATAGTGACCTAGAAATTGTGCAACATCTTGAATATTGAATAGTCAAGATGTTGCACATTTAGTATTTTCAAAATTCTAAAACTTTGTTTTTCATCCCCCCACCAGATTTAAATAATAATAATAATAATAATAATAATAATAATAATAATAATAATAAATAACAACAACCAGATTTATAATGTGGTCTCAGACCTTTGGACCACTCTGTATATACTAATAGCATACACTAATGGCATACACACAAAAGCTTCTTTCCAATTTCAGTGAATCTTTTTGCCTCACATACCTTTTGTTCATTGTCTCTTGAGACAATTAATTCTCCATAAGATGTCTGTGGTATACATAAGGAAAGAGGAAAGCAGATCAGCAACACAGTCCACACTGTAAGCTCATGGCGCCCTGTGCTCAGTCCTGAATGTGTAGTTCGGCAGGAACCTTAAAATAAATCCTTTCTGATGATGAGGTCAATGATCGTGCGGGCTCTTTGCTTGCTCAATGTCCAGTCATGCCCAATATCAATAGTCTGTTTTATGTTTAATTTGGCACAAAAGATTTGCACTGTGTACTGCTGTAGTTTAAGTTTAAGCGGTATTAGTAAGTGGCACATATCGCCCAGGTTTATATTTTTCCCCAGTTTGACTATGTGTGAGCTGTGTGTATTTTATTGTAAATAATCCATTCTTTCTTTTTTTCTTTTTTTTTTCTTTTTTAAATAAAAGTGGTATGAGTGAATACTTATTTCAACTTTCTGATATCACTGCATTTCTATCTTGCTTCATTGTTTGTTTCTCAATTTTTCTAATTAGCTTATTTCACAAAATTTTTATTGATTATGAGTAAAAAAAAATATAAATTATCCGACTACATTTATATGAATAAAACAGACACAGAACCAATTTAATCTAGACAGTTATCAGAAACGTTTAATCAGAAGCAAATGTGTTCAAAGTCAATAACAAAGTCCTCTCAGTGTTTGTTAGAAACATTCCTGTTATACTGGTTTATGATCAGGTACTTTTTCAATTCCAAAAGGAATATCATACTTTCAATAACAAAAGGGGGGAAATATGAAATATGTCTACAGTCCAGTCAGGACTTCTGTAGTCCCTTTTTCCTTTTCCCTCTCAGACAGTTGTGAAGAGGTCAGAGAGAACATAATCTCCGAGGACTCCATCGATGAGCCCTGTGCCATTGTTATGAATAAACCAACAGGGCACATTTTCTCCTTTCTTCATATACTTTCTGAAGTCTCTCTGCCAGCCCCTGAAGTCACACAGCACACAATTAATATTAATTCATTTAGAAATAAATCTTTCTTCCAAGTCCTAAGCTGTGCAGTTCAAGGATTTTCACTGTTCATAAAAGACAAAATACAGCATTTGATAAGATATGTTCTTTTGGTGGAGTGCTTTTTAAAAATTATTTTATATTTACCTGGTCACTATGAGACTGTGGCCCTTCACAAACATGGTGGCATCTGGTTTGTCTGGATCTTTCCCTTGAAAGACATCACTAACTTCAAATGTTACCCCATGGAAAAACTGTCCTGTATGAAGGCAACATTAAATAAATATAAATCCCCATGAAAGATAACTGAATAGATAAATATAGTAATTCCATTTAGTTATGGTGATTATCATGTTGTTTTTCCCCCCAACACAAATACGACTTGCAGGAAAAGAGTCATTTTGATATAAAAGTCCATTTGTCAAAACAACAGAGCTAGTAAAACATTAACAGCTGGAACATCGCATAATCTCTGACCATTATAGTGTGAGATGTGAAATACCATACACTAAACATAAAAAAAACATAGCAAACTGTATTGCTTTTCTTTAGTAATATATAGAAAATCTATAGAAAACCTTCATTGCTTTGCCTTTTTTTTTGCTAGAGCTCGTCAGTGGAAAACAATCATCATGGAATAGCTATAAAAAAAAAAAACAATTAGTTGTGTAAGAAATGAATGTCAATGTTGGATAAAATTTATGAAAGAAATAAAACACAAGGGTACCAAATGTGGAGAATTAGAATTTGGGAGGATGACCAGGAGAATGACCAGAATGAGGGAGACCAGGAACACTGGACTCAGATTGTGGGATGTCACTCAAGAGAGACGGATCAGCAGTAAGATGTGCTAGTTGATAGTGAGTGTAAAAAAAGGAGCCCCATAACTGTTTTTTTTTATTTTTTATTTTTTTTAAGATCACTTTGGGACATCTCACATTGTGGATCTCATGTTGTCGACAATTAATTGGACCTTTGCTTTTCTCACTCATGGTTCTTTTTATACCCTTTCAAAGGGAACTCCATGTTGCATTTAGCATCACACTATGTGCCCTCATGCACGACCGGCATCTGAAGCTTGTGTAAAATCATGAATATTAAAAGGACTGCCATGATCAGGTGACATGGCAATTAAGCGCGTATATGTATACTGTATATGTATATATGTACATTGAGGGGATAAAAGTATTTGATCCCCTGCTGATTTTGTACGTTTGCCCACTGACAAAGAAATGATCAGTCTATAATTTTAATGGTAGGTTTATTTGAACAGTGAGAGACAGAATAATAACAAGAAAATCCAGAAAAACGCATGTCAATGTTATAAATTGATTTGCGTTTTACTGAGGGAAATAAGTATTTGACCCCCTCTCAGTCAGAAACATTTCTGGCTCCCAGGTGTCTTTTATACAGGGAACGAGCTGAGATTAGGAGCACACTCTTAAAGGGAGTGCTCCTAATCTCATTTTGTTACCTGTATAAAAGACACCTGTCCACAGAAGCAATCAATCAATCAGATTCCAAACTCTCCACCATGGCCAAGACCAAAAATCTCTCCGAGGATGTCAGGGACAAGATTGTAGACCTACACAAGTCTGGAATGGGCTACAAGACCATTGCCAAGCAGCTTGGTGAGAAGGTACAACAGAAGAAACACAAAAAAACTGTCAATCTCCCTCGGCCTGGGGCTCCATGCAAGATCTCACTTCGTGGAGTTGCAATGATCATGAGAACAGTGAGGAATCAGCCCAAAACTACACGGGAGGATCTTGTCAATGATCTCAAGGCAGCTGGGACCATAGTCACCAAGAAAAAAATTAGTAACACACTACGCCATGAAGGACTGAAATCCTGCAGCGCCCGCAAGATCCCCTGCTCAAGAAAGCACATATACATGCCCATCTGAAGTTTGCCAATGAACATCTGAATGATTCAGAGGACAACTGGGTGAAAGTGTTGTGGTCAGATGAGACCAAAATGGAGCTCTTTGGCATCAACTCAACTCGCCGTGTTTGGAGGAGGAGGAATGTTGCTTATTACCCCAAGAACACCATCCCCACCGTCAAACATAGAAGTGGAAACATTATGCTTTGGGGGTGTTTTTCTGCTAAGGGGACAGGACAACTTCTCCACATCAAAGGGACGATGGACGTCGCCATGTACCATCAAATCTTTGGTGAGAACTTCCTTCAGCCAGGGCATTGAAAATGGGTCGTGGATGGGTATTCCAGCATGACAATGACCCAAAACACATGGCCAAGGCAATAAAGCAGTGGCTCAAGAAGAAGCACATTAAGGTCCTGGAGTGGCCTAGCCAGTCTCCAGAATTTAATCCCATAGAAAATCTGTGAAGGGAGCTGAAGGTTCGTGTTGCCAAATGTCAGCCTCGAAACCTTAATGACTTGGAGAAGATCTGCAAAGAGGTGTGGGACAAAATCCCTCCTGAGATGTGTGCAAACCTGGTGGCCAACTACAAGAAACGTCTGACCTCTGTGATTGCCACCAAGGGTTTTGCCACCAAGTACTAAGTCATGTTTTGCAGAGGGGTCAAATACTTATTTCCCTCATTAAAATGCAAATCAATTTATTAAATTTTTGACATGCCTTTTTCTGGATTTTCTTGTTGTTATTCTCTCTCTCACTGTTCAAATAAATCTACCATTAAAATTATAGACTGATCATTTCTTTGTCAGTGGGCAAACGTACAAAATCAGCAGGGGATCAAATACTTTTTTCCCTCACTGTATATATACTGTATATGGCACCTGTGAACTGTGCCATCAGCCTTTATTATCTTCAGCAAGACTGCACATCGGTTGTTTGTTTAAAGAAACCAAAAGACGCTTAATTTCCTTTCTACCTTTTCTCAAGATCTCTGGACTTTTCTATCCCTTTAAAAAAATGAAGAAAAAAAAAGGAATGAGCAAGAGAGAAAAATATGAGTGAGAGAATACAGGAAATGTGTTACGCCTTGCTCCCGGTTCATCACGGAAAGTAGTGCACACTTTCTGTGTGAAGTGTCTAGTGTTTGCCAAGGCAGCTAGCCATCTCAGGTCCGGTGGATCTCTTATGGATCCGGAAGAGGAACTATCTCTTGCACTGTCTTCCGGGTCCGGCTCTCCGCTAGATTTTGGAGCTCGCGTCATGACTCCTCTTTCCGTTATGGAAAGCCAAAAAAACTAATAAAAAAAAAACACACAAAAATAATAGTAATAATTCCTCTCTGACTCCGAGGAGTCAGAAGGATGTGCTAAAAACTGAGAGCAGCATATAAAGAGCTGCTTCAAGTGATTACTAAGGCTGGGTAAGCTTTTTTCTCCTCAGTGAAAGTAAATCCCTCACACTGCAGAAAACTCCCCTTTCTTCCAGAAGTGCATGACAAAATACCTGGGACGGAGACACAGAAGGTGAGTATGGCTGCCTGCCAACCCATGCAGACAGCCAGGGGAACCGGGTGGCCACAGTCGTGGCCTGCAACTAAGCCTCATCTGAGAATGGTCATAAAGGTCAAGCAGACAAAGAGGAGTGGTCCTGAGGGGCCGTGGAGGGACGTATCAGGAGACATGAGGTTGTTAGGGCAGTTAGCCACCAGTGCTACTGTAGGCCCTCCCCTAGCCAAGGCTGTCCCAAATTTTCAGTGTTCTCTGGTCAGCAAGCTGTCAGAGGGCAACGAAAATCTGATGCTTTCCCTCCAATAGAATGTTGAATAGTTAATGTCACTAAAAGACCACCTGGCAGCATGGAACCTACTGTCAGATGTGTCTCCATGGGTTCTGTCTACCATAGAAAAGGGTTATCGGGTCCAGTTTAGAGCTTGACCCCCCGGTTCAGAGGTGTGCTCACCACAGTATTCAGCACAGCCCAGAGCCTGACATTAGCACAAAAAGTAAGATCCCTCTTGGACAAAGGGGGAAATAGAACATATACCTCCCTCCCTGTAGAAGGGAGGTTTTTACAGCTGTTATTTCCTGGTTCACAAAAAATAGAGGAGTATGCGGCCAATTTTTTTTATCTGCATCATCTGAACTGTACTCTTTGGACATACAGGTTCAAGATGCAGACACTCAAACTTATCATTCCACAGATTAAGTTTGAAGAGTGGTTTATGATGATAGATCTAAAAGGTGCATATTTCCACATAGAAATATCATTAGCTTTATCCCCTTGCACCTTCACAAAGTGCATGGATGTCATTCTGGCTCTATTCTGACTCCAGGGCATCCATGTACTAAACTACATGGATGACTGGTTAATTCTAGCATAATCCAGAGAACTTGCAGTCCAACATCGAGATGTTGTTCTAGCCCACATGAAGAGCTTGGGGCTCAGGTTGAACCTCAGAAAAGTATGCTTTCTCCAGTGCAGTGGCCAACTTTTCTAGGGGTTATAAGGATTCTACTACGATGAGGGCATTTCTATCCCCAACATGCGTAGGGGCAATCCTATCAACACTGAGCAAGATAAAGCTAGATCTTGGCATCCCATCCAGTCTCTATGGGAGACAATTGGAGCATATGGCAGCAGCAGCCAACATCATACCATTTATACCAACCGTGTGGCACAGGTGTGGCGCGTGTGGCTGTGGCGCAGGTAGAACAGGTTGTCCACTAATCATAGGGTTGGCGGTTCGATTCCCGGCCTGGATGACTCCACATGCCGAAGTGTCCTGACACTGAACCTCGAGTTGCTCCCAATGAGTGAATGATACACAGTGTAAAGCACTTTGGATAAAAGCGCTATAAGTGTGCCATTAAGTGCGCCATTTACCATTGGGTAATGCACAGGAGACCGTTTCAGTGGTGGTTGAGAAGTTGGGTGCCTTAGGAGCAGCCGTAGTCCCAGCAGAAGATTTGGGCTCATCCAGAGGCAGAGGGGATCTGGATCTCCAATATCTCCATAAATTCGTGTGGGGCTCGGCAAAGAGAGGGAGAAAAATGATTAGGACTGTGAATTAGTGAGATATAATTTAATAGTATAATAATAGTATAATTTAGTAAGCTTGAGTAAACAAATACGTTTTAAGCCTAGATTTAAACACTGAGACTGTGTCTGAGTCCCGAACACTAATAGGAAGACTGTTCCATAACTGTGGGGCTCTATAAGCGAAGGCTCTTCCCCCTGCTGTAGACTTCACTATTCTAGGTAATATCAAATAGCCTGCATCTTTTGATCTGAGTAGGCGTGGCGGATCATATAAAACCAGAAGGTCGCTTAGATATTGTGGTGCAAGACCGTGTAGTGCTTTATAGGTTATTAGAAGTATTTTAAACTTAATGCGAAATTTTACAGGGAGCCAATGCAGTGTGGATAATATTGGTGTGATATGGTCGTATCTTCTAGTTCTAGTAAGGACTCTAGCAGCTGCATTCTGGACTAACTGGAGTTTATTTATATTCTTACTGGAACATCCAGACAGCAAGGCATTACAGTAATCTAATCTAGAGGTGACGAATGCATGAACCAGTATTTCTGCATCATGTAGTGACAATATGTTTCTTATCTTAGAAATATTTCTGAGATGAAAGAAAGCTATCCTAGTAATATTATCTACATGAGCATCAAATGATAGACTGGAGTCAATAATCACTCCGAGGTCTTTAACTGCTGTACATGATGAAACAGAAAGACCATCCAGATTCACTGTGTAGTCAGGAAGATTACTTCTAGCTACACGTGGGCCTAATAAAATTATTTCTGTTTTATCAGAGTTAAGTAAAAGGAAGTTAGTTAACATCCAACGTCACTTTACTAAGCTTCTGTCTGTCCTCTGGCTTCGCTGACACATACAGCTGTGTATCATCAGCATAACAGTGGAAGCTAATTCCATGTTTACGAATGATTTGTCCTAGGGGTAACATATATAAAGTAAAAAGCAGTGGGCCTAAAACAGAACCCTAGGGAACTCCAAAAGTAACCTGAGTACGCATGGAGAAATCACCATTTATATCTACAAACTGATAACGATCGGTCAGATAAGACCTGAGCCAGGAGAGGACTGTTCCCTTAATGCCAACAGCATTTTCTAATTTATCAAGGAGAATAGTGTGATCTATGGTATCAAAAGCTGCACTAAGGTCGAGTAACACAAGCAGCGAGACACAACCCTGATCAGAGGTCAGAAGAAGGTCATTTACTACTTTAACTAGTGCTGTCTCTGTGCTGTGATGAGGTCTAAATCCTGACTGATACATTTCATGAATGTTGTTCCTTTCTAAGTATGAGCATAACTGCTTTGCTACAACTTTTTCTAGAATCTTAGAGATGAAGGGGAGATTCGATATTGGTCTATAACTGGATAATTGAGACGGGTCAAGGTCAGGTTTTTTTTATCAATGGTTTAATAACTGCTAATTTTAGAGATTTAGGTACATAGCCAATGGTTAGGGAAGAATTTACTATATTCAAAAGTGACTTAACCACTTCTGGACAGATCTGTTTAAACAAACATGTGGGTACAGGATCTAGTATGCAGTTTGATGAATTAGCTGATGAGATTAGTGTAGCTAGTTCTGTCTCTAAAAGCGGAGCAAAACACTCTAAACATTGATCTGGTATTGCCACATTGTCATCTAATGGGTTTGTTATATTACTGACCGGTTGTAATTTAATGGCCTGTATTTCATCTCTAATATTTTCAATTTTATAAATGAAAAATTTCATGAAATCCTCACTGCTATGAAATGATTGAGTGTTTTCCTCTGAAGTGGTTTTATTCCTAGTTAGTTTTGCTACCGATGGAAGTCTAGGCATAAGTCGTGCAGCGGTAAGGAGAAAAAAAGAACAAAGTTATACTATACTCTTTTCTTCATAAAAAAAAGGCCCCTCTAAGTCAGACATTGCATAGCCTCGACAGAAAAGGGACACACACACACTCACACACACTCACACTCACACACACACACACACACACACACACACACACACACACACACACACACACACACATTCAGACATGGAACACACAGAATAAACTAAAGTGAATAATGAAACAAATGGCTAACATTGGTTAGCCATTAAGATGGTTACAGTTTAACAATCATACTAAACATATACTATTGACAAATAAAGAATACATACACTTACCCATGATGGGGAAGAAAAGTACCAAGACAGCTAAAATCCTCGCTCAATGATGGTCAGATCAAAATGTCATAATAAGCAGAAGTAGTTTTTTTTTTTTGTTTTTTTTTAAAAAGAGGAACTAGAAAAAGGTAGTAAAAAAAGAGCAGCATAACCCCTCATTCCACATCTCTAGGAGCCCCAGTTGGTACATAATGGCTTTCACTGAACTAATCTAATTTTGCCAGATTTATTGTTTTGTGGCGGGTGCTCGAATCCAAATCCAGCCCTTCCAATAAATGGGCACCTAGACACATAGAGGAGGTATTAGGTGGATATTGATGAACAGGATTCACATTTTGGGATTGACACACTATGGTTTAATAGTCACTGAGAAGGAGAGTTAGGGAGGCGCACACACATAGATAACACACACACACTCTTGCGCATTCAGGGTCAGGCGTGCAGACATAACACACACACTCTCTCTGTCTCTCCCTCTCTCTCTAAACCCCCCCACACCCCCGAAGGCCCGAACGCACACACACACAACATTAGAACTTTACTAGAATAAATAGTATTAAGATATTATTAGGATAATTTAATAATATTATGAAGTAGGGAGTACAGTAAACCATGTGCAAGTAGTATAACCATATTAAATATAAATATAAAACAGATATGAAAGTAAATTTTAAACCAGAAAAATAGGAAAAAAGGTATAAGAAACTTACTCATAATGCGGAGGATGGGGATTCTTGTCTCACGTGGATGGGTCGGGCATGCTGTAGACATGGGCCTTG
This sequence comes from Ameiurus melas, assembly GCA_012411365.1. NCBI lineage: Eukaryota > Metazoa > Chordata > Actinopteri > Siluriformes > Ictaluridae > Ameiurus > Ameiurus melas. Next base: position 11,738,666 of record CM022752.1, read on the forward strand.
AATGTTTGAGAGAGAACCGTAAGGAGCTATTTATACGAATAGCTGCATCACACTGCACCTGTGAGATCAAGGTCGTTGCTCCAAATTGTTTTTTTCTCTCTCACTTATTTTCAATCCTAATGGTAAATTTTTGAGAAGGTTTTTTTATCCTCATGGTAATCGTGATGAGCCTTTTTTGTAACCTCATGGTTATTGTGAGAGGCTTGTTATTTTTTCCTAATGGTAACTGTTTGAGCAGCTATTTTTAGCCTAATGGTAACTGTGTGAGAGGCCTTCTGAAATATATTGGTTATTTTCTCTGTACATAAGCTATAAATACTGGAGCTTAAGCTCCAGTTATCAGATCACTTCTGGGAATTCTCATTGGTGTGGATCTCGTGTGTTGGACCGAAATAAAAACTGGACCCTTGCTTTTCCTCACTCACGGCTGATCGTCTTTTTTCTATCTCCAATTGGGTTTTCGGATGTGAGTATCTGCTTCTAATTTTAATTGTCTTTGGGTAATAGGCTAAATTTGGGCCTTCAATTGTCCCACTGGGTTCCAGCACCTTCAGCTCACCAGAGGCAGTCCCAATCCTGTGCTTGCAGGGACAGCCCAGAACTCGCCCAAACTGCAGCAAAGACACACTCCTGACAGAATAATCACCCCGAGGCTTAACTAACATACATGCACACACACTGAGCCACAAGTGCCTTCTGATAAACTAGCTTTTTTCTATAAGGGTTTATCTTTTACTTGACAACACCAATACACAAAGCTATATGTTCATTAGGGAAACATACCACCGCAAACAAGCCTTGAACCATGACCCTTGGATGCATAATTGTCTGTTCACTTGCCCACTGAGCCACCAACTCCTTCAAACAACCAAACTTTTTTAGGGGTTTATCTTTTACTTGACAACACCAATATACAAAGCTGTGTGCTTATAAGGAAAACATAACACCTCAAACGAGACTTGAACCATAATTCTCAGACACATATGTACCTGTTTACTTGCCCACTGAGCCACCACCTTCAAGTGCTCAACCATTTAAAAAATATTTTACTTTACATCACCTACAAAGACACATGCATATAAGGTAATTATATTACTTGACCCAAGCCTCAAACCATGACTTACCAGTGCTCCTACCCGCTAGTCATTGGTTAAGAATTGGCTTGTAAGAATTGACCTATAAATCATACCTTAGGTCAAACCCAAAACAAAGTAGTTGGGTCCCAGGATAAATTGTTTCAAAGCAGACTTGCCCTTGTGAGATGTCATGGTTTTGTGTTAAAGTGCTTGCCTCCCGTGGTTGTATGGTGAAATGGTGTTATGGTTCATTTTTCTTTTTCCCCTTTGGGTGATAGTTTACTGAACATTATGGCTGATTTTGTGGCTTTTCATTAGCACCAGTGGCTCAGAGGGAAAGTAATCATGTGATTGTGGCGTTGTATCTCATGGTTTCGTACCAAAGTGGAAGACACAGACAAGAAGTTTTTATAACATTTTTTTGCAGTTGTCAGAGATGTTTAATATGAAATTAAATTGAATATATTTAAAGGAAACAAGGTCATCTTAATGAAGTAGGATGGTTTCCCCTTAGCTATATGTGATCAGTTATTAATTAGAAAAAGAAAAATTTGTCCGTTGCAGTCTAAACAGGTCCACTTTAGCCTTGTTTCTTCTCTCAGGTTGTCTTGAACAGTCCAGAGACAATGTAGTCTCCAATGACTCCATCGATAATCCCTGTGCCATTATTATGAATGAACCAACAGGGAACATTTTCTCCTTTCTTCTCATCCTTTCTGAAGTCTTTCTGCCAGCCCCTGGAATCACACAGCACACAATTAATATTAATTCATTCAGTTCTAAGGCTAACATTTCTATAATATTTACATGTTTGTGTGAAATCATAGGATATGAGATTTTTGTATTTTATTTATAGATTTATTTTATTTACCTGGTCACTGTCAGATTGTGACCCTTTACAAACATATAGGCATCTGGTTTGTCTGGGCTTTCCCCTTGAAAGACATCACTAACTTCAAATGTTACACCATGGAAAAATGTACTGTCGTAAGAAGGCAATATTGAATGAATAAAAAAATCAAATAAAAAGTCAACGCGAGAAAACTAAATGTGTAATTTAATATAATAACATCAACTAAATTTAATGGTTAATCATTAAAAATAAACAGTCATGTTTGTTGCATATCTTAACGGGCCTTCGTAAACAAGGAATTTTATGTTGTAAGTAATTTTAGCTAAATCCCAGCTAACAATAAAGGTCCCCAGGACATCCCCCGAACGTCCACGTGTAGGGTCCCTTTGATGTCCTACGGACGTCAAATGGGACGTTCACTGGATGTCCAACAGCCATTGTGGAAGCTTAGGGGATTTTAACTTAAATGAACACATTCAGTAGTGTTATGATTTACGTTATGACTCTGACGTCCTTGGAACATCCGCCAGTGAACATTATAAACCAGACCAAATGCTAACCTAAGTGAACGTTCGTGACATCTGGGGGACACACCCTGTTTTCTGGGATACTTCTGCTACACTGTACTGTAATGTTAAGATGAATGTATTTGTTGGGAAGTTACCAAGTAGGCCATGGACTCTTTCTGAAAACAGATGGCTGTCCAGGGTGTAAAAGCCCAAGTAGTCCTGGTGGTAAGGGTGTTTATTCCACACTTTGTGTAGAATAATAACAAATTTCATTGAGTTCCTTAAGGTCACTGTAAGACTGCGGTCTTGGGGAGAAGGAGAACAAAAAGAGAAAAAGGGGGGTTAGGATTTTTTTTTTTTTATTTTTTTGTTTTTTGTGTTTTTGAGGGGGGGGGTATGTGTTTTTTTTTAGAAGGGGGGGAGCGTTTAACCATTCTCGACAAAACAATAATGGGTTTTTTTTGGGTCAACTATGCTTTATATTACACATTCATTTGGGGGTTACACATATAATGAAGCTCTTAATGCCTGAATGATATCATTAGATTAGGATTAGGATCTTTTCAAAACAAATTCTGCTGTCACATATACATTACAGTACAGTGAAATTCTTTTCTTCACATATCCCAGTTTGTTAGGAAGGTGGGATCAGAGCACAGGGTCAGTCATGATACAACACCCCTGGAGGGTTATGGGCCTTGCCCAGCATGGTGGTGCTTGGGCTTTCAATCATACCCGTCTCATCAGTAAGACAGAGTGTTAACCGTTGCACCACCACTGCCTTTCTAGTACCCCCACATTGAAGTTTATATCTTACTCACTTGGGCCCTTTGATGGCGGTATTTTCAGACCAGAAGAGTTTTGCCTGTTTGCCCTTTTCAGACACCAAGATGTCCTGTGTAGTCACCACCAATCTGATGCCAAACTTTGCATGAATGATTCCAAAGCGCCCAAAGTAGGTGTTTATTGTTTTCTCAGGGTCTATCTTCTTGTCCCCGATGGTTTGACCATTTACCATGATACCTTTAAGAAAAAGATCACTTTAGAGAATCTTGGAAAAGATCTTAGAGAATTGCATTTCAAAAACCGCATTTCAACTTACCGGTCAGTGGATCTGTGATCAGGTTAAAGATGGTGCCTGGTGTGTCGTCGATGTTGAAGCAGAAGGCATCATTTTGGTCTGGGAACTCAATGATGAAGTGTGGGTCTGAATCAACTGTTATATAAACAATACAAAAAAAAGATTTGGTTACCTTATACTTGGTTGTTAGGTTACTAGATTTAAGGCTTAATAAATGTAACATTTACCCCAGTTTACAGATGATGAAGTGTAAGTCCTGTGTGAAGTAGCAGGACGAGGAATCAGAACTAGAATAACATAAAGATATTAATGAAAACAAGGGGCTTTCTATTTTCCATGTCAAATGACACTTACTCACGTTGGGAGTAAGATATACTTAATATTCTGAAGTAGTTGATCATCAGTTCTTACCTCGTGGATCAGCCCAACGCTCATCTGTAAAACAACACATGTGACATGTAAAACACGCTTGTCATGTTATGGCAAACCAGCAACTCCGTTTCCCAGAATGCACCACAAACTACAAACACCTCCCAAAGCTACACACTGTCACCTTCTCTTGAGAACTAATCAGACACACCTGTTCCCAATTACATTCTCAATCACACCACACTACTTAAGAGACTCTCTCACACACAGCATTTCCAAAGTATACACTCACTTGACTAGCTCTCTGGCTATACTGAGTTTAGGTCTTTTTTTTGGGGCTTGCCCTTGCCCTTGCTCTTGCTCTTGCCTCACCTGGTTTTGACTGTTTTTCTGACTGCCTGACCTCTACCTGTTTAAGTTTGTGGATTTTTCATTACCCTTTGTTGTTTTTGGTATTAAACTACTTAACCTGCACTTGCTTCTGTCTTCGCCTCCATTTTGTGACAACCTGCAATTATCCATTGAATTAAACATATACTACTCATGCACTGACCAGTGTGTGGTGGGGAGGAGTGGTCAAGTGTTGCCTGCAGACAGAGTGGAGGCGGGTTCAACCGGCAGGTAATGTGTGATTCTCATCTGGGTGATCATAGAGAGTTTACTTATGTGTGCCTTGTTTCTTTCAGGAAAAACATTTGATTTCTGTAAACTAGAGTGAGGAAAGATCTAACAGTGGTCCTACATAATGCACACCAGAGCATGAGTTTGAAAAATAATTAGGAGAAAGCCCTGAAATATTGTGTTTAAGTTGTTTCCATTGAGCAAGTATCCACCACCGATAGGAGTTTTTGAGCTGCTGTGTGAAGACGAACGGGCTGCCGACCTCCACGTCTGTCAGGACACAGAAGGGTTTTTGGTATTTGAGAGTCTTGAGTCTAGTCGACCCATTGCAGCATCACTCTCCTCAGTGTCTGGAACTCCTGTTGCACATACAGAGATGGTTACTGTATGGCAAGTGGACTCCCTGCAACAACAAGAGGTGTAGGGCCCACTCTTCTTCTGGTCATTCCCATGCAGCTGCAGAAAAGCTCCACTAAGGCCTCCAGATCATCCACAGAGAACATCATTTTGAGCATCATGACCGGGTCAGCTGGAGCAGCCGCACATGGAAACATGTCTGGTTGCCGCAGCTTTATAGCATGTACCAGTTCTTGGCCTGCTCCTGAGCATTCAGCTCCATCATGATGGGGAAACAATGACCTAGCTTGGTCTTTTTCCAGTCTTCACCTATCCAGGTTCATTGAGCCTGTGCCCTCTGCGGTCTCAAATCCCTGTAACAGGACTCGAGTGGTTCTTCTGCTGCTGTAGCTCACCATCTTCAAGGTTTGTTGTATTCTGAGATGATCTATTTCTGAATGAGCAGGTGTACTGGTGTTCCTAAAGTGGTTGAGTGCATGCCATTGTTGGACTGTCTAGTTTTACATCATCTGTTGCTATGGTCCTGTCATGTTGTATGTCTTTTCCTTTTCATTTGCATTAATTCTAAAATACATTACAATATAAAGACTTGTTGTTTTTGTTAAATTTTGGAGAGCACCAATTTTGTCATTAGACAAGGATGAAGACCATAAAAATGCAGATTAACATGTATTTGTATCATACCCTCAGTCAGCTTGTCAGCAAGTAACTTGTCCCCTGGGTTTTCTTCATTGTTAGGCTTAGTGACCACCATGGAAGTGAGCGGGGTGACGAAGTTATATTTCAGCGAGAGCTCCAGTGCTTTGGCTGTGGCATTTTGTTTCTCCTCAGGGGAACCCTTGTCTCTGTCATAAAATGCTGTCCATTAGTTTTGGGTTGGGGCTCCTGTATATTAGACAATAATAATAATAATAATAATTATAATAATTATAATAATTATAATAATCTTTCAATGAAGGTGGTGATAAAAGCCCAGATTCATTATGAAATCATCTAGACAATCCCTGTTCACATCCATAAAATAAGCCCATTGTCACACTAACTTCTTGTCCAAAAGATTCTGGATGGTCAGATATGCCCAGAGCCGCTCTGTGAAATCCCCAAAGATGTATTCTTGTTCAGGGAAGATGACATTCCAGTCCTGAGCACTGGCCTGGCCTTTTAGCACAAACTCCTTGTCTACCTAAACAGAAATAAACAAAGATCACATGAGAGCAATATTCACCAAATTTGTACTTTTCATTTGGTGTAACAAATTCAATTGGTTGCAAAGTAATGAGTGAATATTGTATAAAATATAAAGTATCTGTTGAAGTAATTTGATGTCTCTCACAGACTGAGCGGACACTTTGATCGGAAAGTCGTTCATCTCGATGTCGTTCAGGCGACCTGCCACAACAATCTCAGAGCCGTTAAATAGCTGCTTAAATTTGCTGCCAGTCACAGAGTTTACTGCATTGTCTGGATAATGGAAATTCACATCTGATAGGAGGATGCTTGAAATTTCATCATAGAATCCCTGTCAAATAAAGGACATTTAATTAAAAACATATATATATATATATTTTTTTACTTGATCCACTATGTACTTATTACTGATGTAAAGATCTTCTTGAAGCCCAAATTTAAGGAATAAACCATTAAGGACATGTTACAGGAAAATAATTAACTGAAAGTTGTTGCTCTTCCGCTAGAGCAATCTGGCAATGCTAACAGTTTTTGAAGTGATGTGTCATTGTTTTTAGTGACTTATAGTTAATATTGAGGAATGTCCACAAAATTAGTTCCTATTATCACTGCTGTTACAGCAGCTTCTCTCTCTCTCTCTCACTCACTCACTCACTCACAGAATAAGACGAGAAATGCAGCTTGTCATGACACTGAGCAACCCAAGTGCCTCCCATCCTCAAGACTTGTCATTTGATTGTTATTGACATTGCTGATACTGGAGACTCCTACTGTAAACGCTACAAAACCATCACTTCACAGACAATTTCACACTATCAATAATTATACATATTTTTAAAAATGGTATGACGTGACATTTATCTTAGAAGCTGTGTGAGGTGATTTTTTTAATTTATTTTTTTTGTACTGCTGCAGCTATTGTCAGAGTTGATGTTATAGAAATTAATCAGCACCTTCTGATCAATCAGATTTGAGAACTCGGGAACAGTGCAGTATAAAGGGCAGTATGCATGATGCTGGTATTGTTTTCAACAATTATTAAAACCCCAATCATAAAAAATGAGTGCCAGGAGCGATTGCAAGAATGCAATATGGAGTCATCTATAGAAGTTCTGGTTCTCACCTGCAGTTGAAGTACAGCATCCGATGCTTCATAGATTCTCCGAGCCAGACCGTTGTTTTCCTTGGCCAAAACATTCAACAAACCAAATTGTACATCATAGCCAAAGCCCAAGCAAAAGATGGTTATGTTTCCACCATTAGCATTCCGGATATTTTCGTATATTTTTACTGGATTCTGTTCACCTACAAAAATGAATGGTTAGGTACATTTTAGATTTTAATATACTTTTAAAAGAGACTTCTCTTTGTTGTGGATCTCTTGAGAGATTTTGACTCTACAGTGTATTAAATCTTATCAATTAGGAGATTGATTAATTAATTAAAGTAAGTAAGGCCATGTAATCAGTGTGTTTAGTTTCCTTAGATTGCTGTCTCTCTCTCTCTCTCTCTCTCTCTCTCTCTCTCTCATTTAAATTTGACCATTTTTTGTCATTTTAATTAATTTTGTATGTTAGCAAGAGACACGATATCACAGACAAAAAAAATAATTACTAGCACAGACATACCCATGTTTGGGTTTCCATCTGTCAGTAGGATGATCATGAATGCGCTGTTTTCTGTGTTTTGTTCCTTGGCTACATTCAGCAGGCCCACAGCGCGCAAAACAGCATCGTTCATATTTGTCGCTAAAAAAAAATTGTTAAAAAATATATTTATCCATCAAATTGAACTAATTAATATTTCAATTTGACCTAGATTCTAAGATATAGTTCATTCCTGTTGTGTAAACAAAAACAAGAAGGAACTATTTTGTAGATGTTCCACAACATTAAATGTTGCTATAAATGGGTAAAAAAAACATGCTTACTTGGTGTAGTATGAAAAATAAAACAATTCAGGATGTGCTAATAATGAAAAATAACCACTATTGTGGTAAGTGGTAAGACTTCATGTCACCACCACCCTGATCATTTTTCTGCTACGGACAAGTAACCAAATGTTTTATTCATTACTTATCATTGCAATTTTGTATGTATTTTTGGTGTAAAATTATAACAGTTACAATTCACATATATTTTGAACAAGTTCCATATAAAGAAAACAAAACCCAGAGATCAAAAGATTGTGCTGATACTTGCAGCCACTTGCGCTTAGGGTTTGAACAAAAGCTTTTGCCTCCTTCACATTTTCCTCTGTGGCTTTCTGTAGTGATGGTCTCCATGTTACAGCATCAGATGAAAAAGCTACCAGGGCAAAGTAATCTTCCACAGGCAAGTCACTGAGAATGGTCAGCAGTGCCTCTTGAGTCTGTCAGATGGGAACAATTTAAATAATGTTGGAACTGCTAAATCAGCATTGCTATGTTTTCTCTTACTGTACCTGCTGCATTTTTTGTCCAGACATGGAGCCACTCGTGTCTATCACAAACACTACATTCTTTGGCAATCGTGGCAAATTATCTGGGGCAAAAAAGTGTACAAAATACCCGTTCACGATCTGAAACAGAGAGGAAGAGTGATATTACTAGAGAAATTATTAATGTTTGAGAATTGCTGATATTCACGAACTCAGAGATGTTACTGCTTATAGAAATCCAAACCTGAATATCACCAAGATCCTCTGCACGCTTGACATCATAGTTGATGAAGAAATTTCCATCTATCTGTGTACCATTACAGTCTGAGCATTTCCTTTGCTGATCCAGAGTTGGAGAGAAGGACACATGGGCCTGGAAAAGAGGATCAGATCATGTGATCAAGATCAAGACTGTGCATTGTCCTCAGAATTAGACTTCAGTCATTTTTAAAGTTAATATGCAGATTGTGTTTGGAAGCTTCTGCAGATCTTTATGAGAGATAAGTGTGCCTCCTTATAGGAAAAGCATGGACTTATTAAACACAGTGCTCTACAGCCCTCTCAGAGGGAGAGGGAGGGTAAATCTGTCTGGAGCCTCAACACAAAGAGACTGTGGACTCAGAATTGATTGTATTTTCAGTTAAAAAAATATCTGGCATTTCACATGCATTCGCTTCTGTTTGGTTTGTTTTCTTTTCAGTGTAGCTGATAAGACAAAGTAATTATTAGAAATAAACACTTCCTTACTCACCTTTTTGTCAGTGACTGTTTTTTCCACCAGGGGAAGTAGCTCATTGGTAATGAATGTACCATAGGTATCCAGAAATGCAATGCCTTGAGGCTCATAGACATCAACAACCATCTATGGGTGAGGTTTTAAATTCAATTCAAAATTAAAAAAAAAAAAAAACAATGGGTGCGAGGAAGGAAAAAAAAAATGAGAGCATGTAAATGGTAATGAACTCCACCTCAAAGTGTTGGACAAGCTGTTTGGGTCTGACTCGGATCATGAGCTCATATCTGCCAAGCTGGCGTTGAAGGAGCTCCTCATACATAAGTGTGAATGTGACACTGCTGTTGGCTGCAATGTTCACAGAGACAGTAAACTTCTCCATCCTTCTGCCTGAAGCTCTGGAAAAATAGACAGTGTAACATAATTAGTCAAATGTCAACCTATTTCTTTTTTTTATTGGATCCACATTTATTCTATAAAAACTTTTCATTGGTGTCCCACAAGGCTCACTACTCATCCGTATAACAGAACAGGTAAACGTAGTAGTGTAAATAGATAACATAACCAAGATGAAAGGTACAAAATAAAAGCAAATCAGACTGACACCTAACTCCTCCACTCATTTACACTGTATGAGACGCACAATGAAACTTGCCATATTATGAATGTGTTGACAGTTAAGGTTATACAACTCTACTTCAAATGCAAAGGTTTTTTTTGGGTGTTTTTCCCACCTCCCAAAAAGGTACAAATAGGTACAAATTGGGATTGAGTGTGTGATTGGCATCCCATACAGGACATGCTCCTGCCTTACACCCAGTGTTCCTGCCATAAACTCCAGATCCACCTCAACCGTGACTATTATTATTATGTGCATGTTGATATTCCAGCCTCAGTTCAGGCAAAAAAACAAAACAGTATTGTTATCCATGACCAATTCTGTCACTCACTTGACCAGGCCAGCTGTCTGTCCGGATGACACAGCTGCCCCAAACTGTTTCTTGGCCTTCTCTTTCTCTTTAACCTCTCCTACATATGTCTTTCCTTCAATCTCCCTGAAACATAAAATATTGTCATTTTAAGTTATTTGAAAGTGTAAAATGAACTGATATATGAATAAATATAATATAAATCACACTGAGTAAAACTAGCCCATGTCTGACATGCTGAAATTGGTGATGAAGGCCGTCTTGGGTAACTCCACCTCGAAGACTACTTCCTGTGAGAAGTTGGCCTTGTTCAGCGCCGTGGAAGTCATGATTGTGTGGGCAAATCGAGACGCCACCTTGCAATCTATCTTCAAATTCTGCACCTCTACCTGAGAGAAGGCAAATAAAAAGGGGGCTGAATACACTTTTCCAGATTTTAAACACTTGATTTCAAACATTTTAAAAATATTGGACTGAATGGAGAGTAAAGAAGACTGTACACATTGAAATAGATAGCTTTGGCACGTTTACTAATTACACTCCCCACAGACTTTGTCACGATCAATGTCACCTGATTAAACCCCATATAAATTCCTCACAAATAATTACTCACTGCGAAGTAACGCTCTGTGTGTACTTGCCTGAACTTACCAAGCGATGTGTCCCGTGTGTTGTTATCTGGTTCTGACATTGTTTTCTTTTTGTTTTTTGATATTGGATTTTTCCCCTGACATTTGGCTGTTGTTTTGGATTTGTTTGACACTACAATAAAACATCAAACTGCACTTGCATCTGTTTCAGCCTTCCTAATTTGACAGCGTGTTGATTAACTCCTTCTTATTCTTACCTGAGGAGGGTTCACCTTTCGTTTCTGTTAGAAGACTATTGGATAGAAAGCATTAATTTAATAATCATAATCTATTATATAAACTATTTAATGTGTTTTACTAGCAAAGTGTATAATAGGTTATTCTTTAAAAAATTCATGTTGCAGCCTTATACCATTATTGCATACATCACACATTTGTTAATGTAGTTATTTTTAAAAATTGTCACTCATACAATCAAAGTTTTATTGTTTCTATTTTTTATCACATTTATTCACTGCATTTCTGTAATTTGATTAAAAAATATATACCTTTATAAATTTCATGGCGTCACTTTCCTGCAGAAGTAGACAAGTAATAGTTATGTAATGTAAAACTCTACAGCTCATAATATAAACTAGATACGTAAAGTTCGTCATGACAAACTTTGATGTTGGCTTGAGAAAGCGAGCCATCAGCTAGACAGTGTCCAAATACTTTTTGAGCTAGGTGGTGTCCCAATACATTTTGAGCTAGGTGGTGTACCAATACTTTTGGAGTGAGACTGTGTCCAAATACTTTTAGCGCAAGACTGCATTCCAATACTTTTGGAGCTAGGCAACATGACAATACTTTTAGGCTTCAGGCCATGTGCACTCAGGTCTGTGGGTCTGTCTGATTTCTGAGAGTTGTGATCATTTTCTCAATGTAAGTGAATGGGAGTTTTTGGGAATTTTAATCATCGCAATGGGAATACCGGGAGTCCGATCAGGAGGAAGGACTGTGCTGAGTTTGGTGGAAATACCTTGAAAGCTCAAGGAGTTATAACACTGACAACTTTATAATGGAAGTCAATGGGAATTTTGGCCACTTTGACCTTCCATACCAGGAATTCCGGAATTCTGATTGCTTAGAAAAGCCATAGCAACTCGAGTCAGAACAGGCTGAAGGTCTGAAATTTAAGGAGTAGCAATAAAATTTTTTGGTCTCGGAATAATAATAATAATAATAATAATAATAAGCTTATAATGCAAATTGGTATGTTGGCCTTCTCAAGCCAACATAACTCTACTACAAGTATTACTACAGTTGGGTCCAAAAATCTGAGAGTGCTAGTGAAAATGCTTCTGTTTGACATTCTTTTCCAGTTTAGCATGATGGTTTTCAATGGAGGTAAATGTAGAATTTCAGAAATATTTACATGGATTTCAGAATTTCTTAGTATTTGGTATGTCCCCATTTTGCTTTAACGACAGTGTGCTAACACAACCTCCACAAGCTTGTGCTAAACCTGATGACCATTGTTAGATCAAATTCATTGCTGTGTCATCTGAACATGTGCTTCAATGTAAGGGATAAGACTTAACATAATAACTTTACTATCATAAATTTGCTTCAATTTAAATAGTGACCTAGAAATTGTGCAACATCTTGAATATTGAATAGTCAAGATGTTGCAAATTTAGTATTTTCAAAATTCTAAAACTTTGTTTTTCATCCTCCCCAGCAGATTTAAATAATAATAATAATAATAATAATAATAATAATAATAATAATAATAATAATAATAATAATAATAATAATAATAATAATAAATAACAACAACCAGATTTATATTGTGGTCTCAGACCTTTGGACCACTCTGTATATACTAATAGCATACACTAATGGCATACACACAAAAGCTTCTTTCCAATTTCAGTGAATCTTTTTGCCTCACATACCTTTTGTTCATTGTCTCTTGAGACAATTAATTCTCCATAAGATGTCTGTGGTATACATAAGGAAAGAGGAAAGCAGATCAGCAACACAGTCCACACTGTAAGCATGATGCGTCCTGTGCTCAGTCCTGAATGTGTAGTTCGGCAGGAACCTTAAAATAAATCCTTTCTGATGATGAGGTCAATGATCGTGCGGGCTCTTTGCTTGCTCAATGTCCAGTCATGCCCAATATCAATAGTCTGTTTTATGTTTAATTTGGCACAAAAGATTTGCACTGTGTACTGCTGTAGTTTAAGTTTAAGCGGTATTAGTAAGTGGCACATATCGCCCAGGTTTATATTTTTTTCCGTTTGACTATGTGTGAGCTGTGTGTATTTTATTGTAAATAATTATTTATTTCTCTTTCTTTCTTTCTTTCTTTCTTTCTTTCTTTCTTTCTTTCTTTCTTTCTTTCTTTCTTTCTTTCTTTCTTTCTTTCTTTTTAAATAAAAGTGGTATGAGTGAATACTTATTTCAACTTTCTGCTATCACTGCATTTCTATCTTGCTTCATTGTTTGTTTCTCAATTTTTCTAATTAGCTTATTTCACAAAATTTTAATTGAATATGAGTAAAAAATATAAATTATCCGACTACATTTATATGAATAAAACAGACACAGAACCAATTTAATCTAGACAGTTATCAGAAACGTTTAATCAGAAGCAAATGTGTTCAAAGTCAATAACAAAGTCCTCTCAGTGTTTGTTAGAAACATTCCTGTTATACTGGTTTATGATCAGGTACTTTTTCAATTCCAAAAGGAATGTCATACTTTCAATAACAAAAGGGGGGAAATATGAAATATGTCTACAGTCCAGTCAGGACTTCTGTAGTCCCTTTTTCCTTTTCCCTCTCAGACAGTTGTGAAGAGGTCAGAGAGAACATAATCTCCGAGGACTCCATCGATGAGCCCTGTGCCATTGTTATGAATAAACCAACAGGGCACATTTTCTCCTTTCTTCATATACTTTCTGAAGTCTCTCTGCCAGCCCCTGAAGTCACACAGCACACAATTAATATTAATTCATTTAGCCATAAATCTTTCTTCCAAGTCCTAAGCTGTGCAGTTCAAGGATTTTCACTGTTCATAAAAGACAAAATACAGCATTTGATAAGATATGTTCTTTTGGTGGAGTGCTTTTTAAAAATTATTTTATATTTACCTGGTCACTATGAGATTGTGGCCCTTCACAAACATGGTGGCATCTGGTTTGTCTGGATCTTTCCCTTGAAAGACATCACTAACTTCAAATGTTACCCCATGGAAAAACTGTCCTGTATGAAGGCAACATTAAATAAATATAAATCCCCATGAAAGATAACTGAATAGATAAATATAATTCCATTTAGTTATGGTGATTATCATGTTGTTGTTTTTTCCCCCAACACAAATATGAACTGCAGGAAAAAAGTCACTTTGACATAAAAGTCCATTTGTCAAAAAAACCAAACAAACAGAGCTAGTAAAACATTAACAGCTGGAACATCGCATAATCTCTGACCCTTATAGTACAAGATGTGAAATACCATACTCTAAACATATATATTTTTTAAATACCCAAACTGTATAGCTTTTTATATGCAATATACAGAAAATGTTACATTTTCATTGAATTGATTTTATTTTGCTAGAGCTCATCAGTGGAAAACAATCCTCATGGAATAGCTATTCATTAACAATCAACTCCATTGATTTTAATCAGAGAAGGAGAGAAGGGCTTGATTGCATCATTTTTCATGACTAGTGACAACGTTTCCACACCCATCAACCCCCTTCTCCTTCCTACTGTTCAACAACTCCTACCCAAGAGTCTTTAACAGGGGCCAGGTGGCTATCAAGCTCAAAGCAACAGCCAGCCAGAACTCAGTTTCTCCCTACTTTTGCATTTCTACAATCACTCTTCATGTCATTTAGTTGAGGGAATGGCCTGCACTTGCAAGAACACCCATCCATCCATCCATCTCTCTCTCTCTCTTTCTCTCTCTCTCTCTCTCTCTCTCTCTCTCTCTGTGTATGTACATATATATATATATATATATATATATATATATATATATATATATATATATATATATATATATATATATGTATATATGTATGTATGTATGTGTTATGTATGTATGTATGTATTCCAAGATTAATATGTTTTTGGTGAAATTACCAAGAAGACCATGGACTCTTTTTGAAAGTATGTGGCTGTTCAGGATGTAAAAGCCCAGGTAGTCCTGGTGGTAGGGATGCATCTTCCACACTTTGTGCAAAATGATAATAAACTTCAAGGTGTCCTTCAGGGTCACTGTGAGACGGTAATCTTTGGTTACCTGAAGGTCCATGCTGGAGAGGAGAAAAGGTGTTGTTATAAGGGCTTTAGACAACAGAGTCAATGTTTGTGTTAATGTATCATGTGGATGGAATACATTCTTCAGTCTCACTCACTTTACACCTTTAATATTAGATGTTTGTGACCAATCAAATTGTTCTTCTTTGTCATGCTCAGACACTATGATCTTTTGGGTTGTCACCATTAATCTGATTCCCAATTTCTCATGAACAATCCCAAATTGACCAAAGTAGGTGTGCTGCTTGTTCCCAGGCTCCACCTTCTTGTCACCAATGGTTTTCCCATTCACCATCAATCCTGTGGATTTATAATTACGTGAATATCAGTGAATACATCGAATGCTCTTTTTGGCAGACTTGGTAAGACTTCTTACAGCAGACTTTTACCTGAGACTGGATCTTTCACCAGGTTGAAGATGGTGCCTGGTTTATCATCAGTATTGAAGCACAAAGCTTCATTCCGATCTGGCAACTCAATGATAAAGTGAGGATCTCCATCAACCAAACTCATAACTTTTTTTTTTGCCATACCTATTTGATCAAAATAAACTTGATTTATATTTTTGGTCATTAAACAAAATGTTCAAATCTTTATATTTATGATCACATATTATCTCACCTAAATGACTGCTGTGCACACTATTATGTAAAAAATAATGTACAGATGCACTGCCAGTGGATAGAGGTGCTCTAGATCCCATTGCAATTAAACCAGAGTCTAGAAGTAGAAATATTGTTTTATAGTGCTTCTGAGGATAGTTCAACTTGACAATTTGACCAAATTAACCTAAATGATCTATTAAGAAAGCAAACTGTTACGTGTTTGCAATTGGAGCAAATCAGGAAAATCCAGCCGTTGATCTGTGAATGAAATGAGGAGACACTTGTTGTCAGTACTTAGCTGTCGCACTGTGACTCGTATGGATTCTTGTTGAGACATGATGTGTAGTCAATGTGTGTGTCAACTGGGTATGTAGTTGAATATGCATACATTATTCTGATTGAACAGGTAATGTGTTTTAAACGGATACAAATACAGCTGCAATAGAAGGAGTTCTATTTGTTGTTTTATTATTATGAATTATTTAATTTTTATATTAATTATTTAATTTTAAAAAGCACTATTTTCAGCTTATAATATTTAATAGTCTGGAGAAGTATTCTATTGTAATGAGACATTTCATTCATACCTTCTGTCAGTTTGTCAGCAATTAATGTATCTTCTGATGTTGTGTTAGTTTCCGGCTTAGTGACCACCATGGAGGTGAGTGGAGTGACGAAGTTGTATTTTAGTGAGAGTTCCAGTGCTTCGGCTGTGACATTCTCACATTCCTGGGGTGTACACTTGTCTCTATCAGAGCATAAAGTTATTATTATTATTATTATTATTATTATTATTATTATTATTATTATTATTATTATTATTATTATTATTCATAATTTAGTGCAAACTTGCAATATAAATTAGTGTTAGATTACAAAAGCACTGTCATAAAAAAGTAAACATATTGAAATTTTCTTGGTAATGCTTTAGATTGGGAAAATATCCTACTTACTGTTTGTTCAAGAGTTGCTGGATGGTCAAATATGCCCAGAGATGCTCAATGAAATCTCCAAAGATGTACTCTTGCTCAGGGAACATGGCAACCCATTCCTTAGCATGGGCCCGGCCCTGGACCATAAAAGGCTCCCCCAGCTAAATAAAAACAAAACTAAATGAGATTACATCTATTACTTTCATTTAAATGTATAAGATATTGGGTGACCACCATTATTCCATAATCATATGTGCATTTCCTTTCGAAATAATTTTTGGATACTGTCACCATTTGGGCTGACACATCAACGAGAAACATGTCCGCTTGAGAGTCGTTCAATCGGCCAGCGACTACAATCTCTGAGCCACCAAAGAACTGCCTGAACTGGTTTGTAGTCAAGGAATTCTCCATGCTGTCTGGATAATGCAGATTCACGTCTAAGAGGAGCGGACTTGCCACTTCTTTATAGAAACCCTTCGGAATGAAATTGCAGACTATAGTCAAGGTCATAGATCTGGCTTTTTTTTCATTCTTCAAATGAACTCACATCCTTATAATAACTCACACCCAACAATTATTCTTTTAAACATAGCACATAGCAATCTATGTACCTGCAACTGTAGTGCTGCATCTGAGGCTTCGTAGATTCTCCGAGCCAAACCGTCGTTCTGGTTGGCCATCACATCCAGAAAACCATAGTGTACATCAAAGCCAAATCCCAAGCAGAAGAGGCTCATGTTTCCGCCAGTAGCAATGCGGACATTTTGTTGGATCACAGATGGATTCATCTCGCCTAAATGAAACAAAATACAGTATTTAGGTGGTGTTGTAAAACAAAAACACTGATCAGACCAAATATGGTTATAGCGAAGCCAATGACAAGTGTATTGTGGGCCAAAAATGATGTAACCAAAATAAGGCTTTCATTTTTAGACCAACATCTTGGTCCATATCTTACTGTAGATATGGTCTTATCAGGGTTGAACAGCGGCTGTGTTCTAGCAATGAGATTTGGATGGCATCATGTCATCGCAGTGGTATTTGCACCAGATGGAAATGGGAGGCAATTTGCCTTCACTCATTTGCTATGTGAGAAATGACTTGTTTCAAAGTATGTCTGATTCCAGGGCACAACAGTGTTTCAAACAACCAGATGTGCAGCAATGTGAAGCATCGATATAAATCCCTCTGTTGTAATGTCCTACAACAGTAACATTATTTACTATGCTGCAGATTTGAATTCTTAAATCTGATTAGTCGGTAGGTGTTGATTCATTTTCTCTAGCAGCAACTCAAGCATCAGCAAGTGCTCATTCTAGTATGTTCTTGGTTCTATAGTAACAACTAATTCACAGAGACTTGTATGGCGAACGCTATATATAATCTAAGTTAAAGATCATAATCTAAGAAAACTATATAATTTTGGTATGGTAAAGTTTTACCACTGCAAAGAGGCATTTACTTAATATTTAGAGAAAGAGTCTCCAGTATCAATGTCTTCAGGACAGAGGACTTTATGCTTTCTGTTTCTTGGTAATATGACAAACTGTGTACATTTTCTGTTATTAACTTTAAGAGAGAGTACAAAAAAAAGCTGGTCAGTGAATGACAGTTTCCAGCTCCTATAACGTAAGTAAAAACTATTTTAATATTCCACTACATTATATGGCTTCAAAAGTACAATGTGTCATACTTTAATCATTAAAAAAAAATTTCCTGGCAAACTGCTATGCTTTGAGAGAAATAAAATACTGTCATTGGAAATTAACCAAATTTGGGGACCTCTGCTTCATGTCATGACGCACCTTTGTTGATTATTTTCTTATAACAGGATGCTCAATAATGTTTTATTCCTTATATTTTGCACATATCGTGTGTATGTAAAATGTTTGTGTGTGTTTTTTAATGTAGCACTAATAAACATTGAGTCTTTGGACCAGGCATACCAGCAGTTGGGTCTCCGTCAGTCAGTAGGATGATCATGGAGGGGCTGTTGTCTGGAACGGAGCTGTTTCTCTTGGCTGTACTCAGCATGTCAACCGCATGTAAAACAGCTCCATTTATATCCGTCACTTAAAAAAAGTAAACATACATAATATTTCTACAGATATAGTCTGGGGTAGGCCTTTTCCACATCATAAACCTATTTAGAGATCTTTTCAAACATTGACAAATGTAAAGAACTAAAAATCATTTAAAAAATAATTAAAGCTTTTTAATATTAAACAAGGCTAGCTAAATACAGTGCTGTGAAAAAGTATTTGCCCTGATTTCTTGTGTTTTTGTGTATATCTCATACTAAATATTTTATAGTAAATAGTTTACAAAACACACCATGAAACAACCTAAGGAAACCGGAGTAAACACACAATACAGCATTATTATCATTATTATTATTATTATTATTATTATTATTATTATTATTATTATTATTATTATTATTATTATTATTATTGTTATTATTATTATTATTATTATTATTATTATTATTATTATTATTATTATATATTTTTTTTTTACTGAAGCACAAAAAAGTTATCCAACACCTATTACCCATGTGAAAAATTAATTGTCCCCATAAACTTAAAATCTGGTTGTGCCACCTTTAGCAGCAATAACTGTAACCAAACGGTCCCGATTACTGGAGATCAGTCTTTCACAGCACTGTGGTGGAATTCTGGCCCACTCTTCTTTGCAGAATTGCTTTAGTTCAGCCACATTGGAGGGGTTTCGAGCATGGACTGCCTGTTTAAGATCCTGCCACAGCATCTCAATTTATTAAACGTCAGGACTTTGACTAGGCCACTCCAGAACTAAAATTTAGCTTTTTTTTTTTTTTTTTTGTCATTCAGAGGTGGACTTATTCCTATGCTTTGGATCATTGTCAACTCAAGTTTCAACTTACAGACTGAAGACCAGACATTCTCCTTTAAGATTTTCTGGTAGAGAACAGAATTCATGTTTCCCTCAATTATTGCAAGTCACCCAGGCCCTGAAGCAGCGAAGTATCCCCACGTAATCACACTTCCTCCACCATGCTTGACTGTAATATGATCTTCTTTTTTGTGGAATTCTGTGTTTGGTTTATACCAGATGTAACTGGACCCCTGTCTTACAAACAGTTCCACTTTCGACTCATCTGTCCACAGAACATTCTCCCAAAAGGTTTGATGATCATCAAGGTGTGTTTTGACAAAATTCAGATGAGCCTTAATGTTCTTCGGGGTTAGCAGTGGTTTTCACCTCACCACTCTTCCATGGATGCCATTTTTGCCCAGTGTCTTTCTGATAGTAGAGTCATGAACAGTGACATTTATTGATGTAAGAGAGTCCTGTAGGTTCTTTGACGGTGTCCTTTGCTCTTTTGTAACTTCCTGGATGAGTCATTGTTGTGCTCTTGGAGGAAATTTGGAATTTTGGCTACTTCTAGGAAGGTTCACTACTGTAGCGAGTTTTTCTATTTGGAAATAACGGCTCTCACAGTGACTATTTGGAATTCTATATACTTTGCAATAGTTTTGTAACCCTTCGTGTCATTTCTGGAATTTCTTTCAACTTTGGCATAGTGTGTTACTTGTTAAGACTTTTTAATTAACTTCATGCTGTTGAAAAATTATTATTTAAGTGTTGATGTGATTGAACAGGGTTTGTAGTAATCAGGCATGTTTGCATCTAGTCAAGCTGAACCCCATTATTATATATTATTATAGATTTCGGGAATTAGTAACTACGGGAGTGAAATACATTATCACACAGGCCCAGATCTTATTGGTTAACTTTTTTCCTTCAATAAATAACATTTTGGTTTAATCAGGTTACCTTTGTTATATCTTAGATTTTTCCATTTCTGAAACAATTTAATATGAGATATACACAAAAACAGAAGAAATCAGAAATCAGAAAAAGCTAACACTTTTTCAAAGCACTGTATCTTCATCATACTCCGATAAACACTTACTGTGCCTTGCTCTTATATGTCTGACATATTGTTTTGCTTCTTTTATATTTTCTTTTGTAGCTTTGCTCAATGATGGTCTCCATGTTTCAATCTCATCATCAAATATGACCAGACCAAAGTGATCTTCCTCATATAGGTCATCTAGAATGGTCAAGAGTGCTTCTCGAGTCTACAAACAGCAACAACAACAACAACAACGTCAATAACAACAACAATAAAAAAAAACTGTCTGTAGTTCTACAACAGTAACAAATGCTAATAATGCTGTATCTTTGTTGAGTTCTACATCCAAGCATTATCTGTTAACTTACCTGTGTCATTTTTCTTCCCTCCATGGAACCACTCCTGTCTATTACAAACACTACATTCTTTGGCAATTGTTGCAAATCACTTGGGGCAAAGAAATGTACAAAGTAACCATTCACGATCTGAAACCGAAAGAGGGACAAAAAAATTGTTAAAAATACATTGACCGTGAAATGTTTTCTCAGAAGTGCCTCTGAGGTTGGACCTGAATATCACCCAAATCCTCTTCACGTTTGACATCATATGTGATGATGAAATCCCCATCTATAAGTGTACCATCACAGCCTGGGCATTTCCTCTGTTGGTCCAAAGTTGGAGTGAAGGACACACGGGCCTGGAAAAGAATACCATGTGATAGGATGTTTCCACTGATCAGATGACACTATTTCGTTAATACACAGAAATACACAGTGAGCACTACAGAAGGAGTTGCCTGTGCCATGGAAACATATATTATATTCCAAATATAACAAAGTTAACTAGAATATTCTGCTAACCATTAGATACTAGTTCATTTAAAGGTACAATATAGTCTATATCTACTATAGGTTGTGACTATCCATTGTGGTCATCGTGTTTACCAAGATTTTTTTGTTAAATACATTGCTAAAGCAATGTATACTATGCATTAAGTGACATTTTTATACACAGTACGTATCATGATATACAAGTTTAATGTATCATCATATACAGATTTCCTAACAAACTCCCAGCTAAAATAAACCTCTTAAAACTGTTTGATGATACTCTGATGAAACTCCTGAAAAAATATGTAATTTTAAAAAATATAGTAGAGAACTTTTGCATATCTGTTTCCAAGGTCTGTAACTGATTTGAGAAAATTCAATAAAATAAATATATCATGATACCAATTATGTCTTAGAAAATAGATATTGTGACATGATTGTATAACTTGTATAATATTACTATCTTGTTATGCTGTCCTATGCGGATCCAGTATTTTTTGTCTTTGAAGTGCTTTAAATGTGGCTTAAATCCTTAAGTCAGATATTTTCAATGCAGAAAATGAATGCCTTATCATTGTGCTTTATAAATTTGCCAATGTACATTAACAAACTGGGTGGTTTTCCAAAATGTCACTGAAACAGTGCTTAAGAAAATAATGTACTCACCTTTTTATCGGTGACTGTTTTCTCCACTAGAGGGAGCAGGTCATTGGTGATGAATGTGACATTGGTGTCCAGAAATGTAATGCCCTGAGGCTCATAGACGGTAGCAACAATCTGTGGGTGTGAGTGTGTAAATTGAATGAATCCAAAATTAATTTAAAGTGAAGAAAGAAAGGAAATACACATTAGTACTCCACCTCAAAGTGCTGGACCAGCTGTTTGGGTTTGACTCGGATCATGAGCTCATATTTGCCAAGCCGGCGCTGAAGGAGCTCCTCATACGTAAGCGTGAATGTGACACTGTTGTTGGCTGCAATGTTCACAGAGACAGAAAACTTCTCCATTTTTCGGCCTGAAGCTCTGAAAACCCCAACAGCATAACACTATAATTGTCCAAAGGAAATGTTTCTTCATTATTTTAGCTAAAAGTATATAAAGTGGAAGCACAAACCAGCTCTTGTCTTCTAGTGTATATTATATATACTGGCCATGAGAAAGATATATAAATTATTTACTTATGATGTCTATATATCAAACTCATTTACTGATCAATCGGAAAACAGTGACTTGTTACTCATTGTGTAACTTTTGAGATTTATTAATAATAAGCATGGTAAGAATTTCTCTGAAAGTGTAAATCTTTTGAATGGTCTGTCTATTCTTTGTAAGTTGGACATAATTTGTTGTGAACTCTAATAATGTCTCCTAAAGCTTGAATGATAATCAAGTTGCAATGCAAGTGTCCATATTCATTATAATGCCATGTGATGTACTTACTTTACCAGTCCAGCTGTATGTCCAGAGGACACAGCCGTCTCATACTCCTCCTTGGCCTTCTCTTTCTCTTTAACCTCTCCTACATAGGTCTTTCCATCAATCTCCCTGAAACCAATGAACAAGACAGAAAGCACAATATTGATTATGCTTTAAAAACATATACATATATTCAAACAGGCGTTTAATAAAAAAACAAATCATGGACCATCTGTGAGAACTGGATTTGAATCAATGCTGTCTACTGTTGATTCATGAGGCAGTCTCATTATGACTCAGATTCATTTATTAGGAGCAGATTTAATGGGCAGTAAAAACTAGCACCCAACTGACATGCTGAAGTTGGTGATGAAGGCTGTCTTGGGTAACTCCACCTCGAAGAAGACTTCCTGTGAGACGTTGGCCTTGTTCAGAGCCGTGGACGTCATGATTGTTTGGGCAAATCTGGACACCACCTTGCAGTCTATCGTCACTTTCTGCATCTCGATCTAAGATTAAACTAATATTAGCAACATTGTCTGTAAACATATTTGCTAATTAAGTAAATCTAAAGCAGGAAATAATAATTACGATTTTTTGGTGATAAATGACAAGGATATATACTGTATTATCCAGTTAATTGGCTAATATGTCCAGTAGAGAAAAGTTCTTGGTTACTGTGATTTGTTTACATGAGGGTAAGTACAGGATTTTATCTTGTATTAATTTCATGCAGAGGTCTACTAAACATTTCCAACTTTCCATACGCAGGCAGAAATGCAAAGGCAGCTGTCAATTTCTTACCTCATGACTCCTTAGATTTGGCTTCTGTGTGGATAAAAAGGACATGTTAATATTTCAGGAGTGTTTTCCATATTCATGTATTTAATATTTTATACATTTCTATATACTGTACTGCTTCTTAAGAATATGCCACTGTACTTCTATTGTGTTTTTCTATACCACTGTTTTGAAGAAAAAGACACATATATTGCCTTTTACAACTTTATTTGTCCTGTAAAGTGTACATTTTTACTTTAAACAACATTATGAGACAAAAGAGAGTAAAAAGTAAAAATTTAAATATGTTTTTTATTTTATTTTATATTTGTCCTATGACAAGTATGACTCACTGACACATGACTCTTTTAGTACACATGCATTTTTTTCATGGCCTATAATTAGCTTTAAAAAATAAAATAAAAAACCTGAACATGTAATACACTGGAATGGTTATTATTTAGTTTTAAGTTTAATTGACTTGGTCACTTGAAATAAAAGGGGGTCATCTAGAGCCCATCTAGAACTATAAAACAAGTACAAATACTAAAACCAGGAAGTACTGTTATGATTTATGATGCATATTCTCTGTACACGTTGATGAACTCTAATATAATGAACATATTCACGTAATGCTACATACAACATTTGCCCAGTTGTTCTTCAAATGAAATATATATTTTTAAGTGTATTCCTGATTAAACTTTGCACACTCTTGGCATCATCTTCTCAATCAGCTCCATGAGGTAGTACGCAGTTAGGCTGAGGGCCTCACTGCATCTACATGAAAACTTGTTCAGGAACAATTCAATTCTAAATAAAAAGTACATTTTGATTCCAAAATACATTTACAAATGCGTATTAAAACCACTATTTGTCTTAGAAGCTAATTTCAGTCATAAATATAATCTTTAAGACACACACACACACACACACACACACACAACAACCATACACTATTTAGTAATCCCATGACCTGCAAATGAAATCTTACCTCTTCCTCTGTCTGATCATCATCATCATCATCATTATCAAGAAAAAACGTGGTAAGACTTGGTTGTGCTGTAACACGCAGGCAGACACACACACATACCAGCAGCCCAAGCCACACTGTAGACATGATGAATCCTGCGCTCTGAGCACTGAGTTTAGTCCTGACTGCAGGAGCTTTTTAAATGAGTGTGTTTATTTGTGTGTGTGTGTGTGTGTGTGTGTGTGTGTGTGTGTGTGTGTGTGTGTGTGAGAAAGAGGGAGGGTGAGCGAGTGTAATGAATAAGGCAGTGTTTCATGTGCAGGACTTTTGCCAGTGGAACGTGTGGACTAATACCTCTGTATCTGAAGCGTTCACTTGGCTTTGTAAGC
The DNA here is from genome assembly GCA_012411365.1 of Ameiurus melas. Classification (NCBI taxonomy): domain Eukaryota; kingdom Metazoa; phylum Chordata; class Actinopteri; order Siluriformes; family Ictaluridae; genus Ameiurus; species Ameiurus melas. The sequence goes on from CM022752.1 coordinate 11,763,537, forward strand.
AGTCATTCCTGAAAGCCTTGTTGATTCTTCACTTCTCAAATGGACACAGCTGTAGGATTAGGGCCTAATGTTGTCAATATTCTTTAAGGAGTAGTTATTCAGGGATGGGGAGGTTGCGGGGTGGACAACTTGGAACTTGGCCGCAACAACAACACAACACTTGGCAACAATGCTAAGTGTTGTTGATCAGCCAAAACGTTGGATTTTGCAGTCATGCAAAAAAAAAACCAAAAACCAAAAACGGTTATTTTTATAGTTGTGCATTCTTCACTTCTTAAAAACAATGTAGTAGGGAGTGCTTTCTGATAGGAAAACACCTTGTTGTAGTTTTTAACTTAATTTTTTTTTGCATGTACATATTTAAAGTTTCTAAAAATGTCAGAATAAATCGGTATTGAACTGGAAATTTGATATCCAAACTATATTATCAGTGATATTAAGTGGGAGGCGATACATTATATTACATGGTATAAACTATTGTGCAAACACACACACACACACACACACACACACACACACACACACACACACACACACACACACACACACACGCACATTTAGAGGCTGACAAGCAGCTGAATTCATGATTGCTAATTTTTGAATTGTAAATGTTCTACTGGCTTCATGTTGGGTTTCCTCTGAATACCAAACTCAGTAAACAGAAACGTTGTCACTTTTCCTTCAAATCAGAAACCATTAAACTCACTTTGATTTGGACAAAATGTATTTATGTTTATCTACTTTTAGTTTCTCCTCTGAAGGCATTTTGAACAAAAAAAAAGGACGATAAAGTAAATAGATAGAGTAAATAATCCATCTTGTGTTCATTCATTACACCCACAACTGTATTTCACTTCTCATGTGCACTGATGTTGACATGTTATGCCTTACGGCTGAAAAATATCAGCCCAAATAGAGATCAAATCTAAGGGGGCATGTCATGAATCTACAGTCTGGGTTAGAAAGAAATCAGCCATCAGATTTTTCGCTTCTTCATATCATCCTGTGTGCTTTTCTTACGACCACAGGTGGTGCTGTTGTGCTCCAAAATAATCTGCCTTAAAGTCCCTGTGAAATGCCTTGAAATGAGCAGCGTTATTTGATGTGCCGATGTAATTTCCACTGAAACAGGACCTCAGGGCGGAACATATCGAATGTCTCCTCTGCCTTTTTAAACAGCCAATAGCATTTCGCATACCTTTGTACATGATCTAAGCCGTACTTGACAGTTAGTGCCATAGAAAAATGCCTGAAACAAAGCCATGAGCTGACATAAGTACCTACTTCTTCTTTAAAGTGAATGAATTCAAGGAAGGCACATTTACATTCACTGATATGATTTCTCTCACACAACAATGGCAACTTGATGTTGGTGATGTCACAATGTCAGGGGCGGTACACTTCAAGTTCTAGAGAGTATGTGATTGGACAGAAAATCTAGTGAGATGTTGAAGTGCAGAATGATATCATCAAAATTACTGATCTGTATTGGTGGTAGAGAGACCTTAAATTCTGAATGCATATTTCTTCTCAATGCAAATATTGTCATTATTCTGGAGTGCACTATCTTATAGATAACCTTAAGGCTGACATATTCATACTAAAATCTGTAAAACTTACATTTGGATTTTAAGACATTAGCAGAAATGATACCAATAATAAACCTTGACGTGTTTACATAGCCTGTTTATATCAGTCGCAGATATACCTTATAATATCATCTAAGTCACTTCTAGTGTACAATTTGTGCCTTAAAACACGCCTTCTACTTCAATATGGCCATTACTACTGTTTTCATCACTGTGATGTTCTCATGTCCATTTTTACAGACATTATTTTGTCATATGATGGATAAATCCGCATTGAATATTTTTGGTTTTAAGTACTGAAGAACTCGAAAAGGTTTACGATGGTGGAAGCATGCACAATGTTTACACAATGTTCAACCAGACGCTATAAACAAATGTAGGTAAAAATTAACTGATCGGCTACATTTGAGAAAGCTGAACTATTGCTTTACCGAATTGCACCATAGATGGAACAAATCGATTTTAGTTCCTGAATGACGTTGGTTTAATCCAAACATCCTGAGGGTGTTCTGATATCAGCTGCCGTAATGTTTCATAGTTCGACACTCGATAATCGTCTAAATGCATGGTCGAGAGACCAACAAAGATACCTCAGACTTGGCCATTGATTTCCTGTTTCCTGCTTTGAGTACAGAGGCTGTTTTGTTATGTTCAGGTAATCACTGACTCACAAGGATGTGTACACACCCAGAACAGAATTAGCTTCTTTTTTTTTTTTGGTTTGCTAGAGCAACTTCAACGGGCTTGCTTATTTATCAAAAAAAAAAAAGATTTAATTCCTGGCAGTTTCGCTGTTAATACAGTTTCCAAGAAAGAGAGGGCAGAAATCAATGGGTCTGCTTGTGAGGGTTGTGCAACTATGGCATTCTGGCTTGATTTTAGCCTGGCTTTTTGGGGTGTGTGTGTGTGTGTGTGTGTGTGTGTGTGTGTGTGTGTGTGTGTGTGTTTGTCTTTGAACACTCCTCCCTCTTTAACGGGAATGAAGTCACCTATGAAGTCATGTTCAAAAGAACAAAAATATTTCACGGCATAAATGAGGAAAACCTCTCAAATATCCAAATTCTTCAAGCTGACAGTGAGCCGCCCATTCTGCTTTATTTCTCGGTACACTCATAGGATATTTTGGCAAAACCAGAAACAAGCAAATAAAGGAAACTTCAGTTTCAGCCTCAGTTATTTTTCTTCTCTTGCTCTCTTCCTCTCAGCGTCTCTCCTTACTCTGCCGACAGATTTCTCCTTTACATGAAACAAATATACCATATATTACTGTCAAACAGCTTGAGCAATATCTCCATCACAGGTTTCTTTATATTTTGTTGTAAACATGTTACTCGCTCCAGCCTGGGCATCACTGGAACGGTTCTGCGCTGGGTGGAATCCTATCTCTCTGACAGATCCTTCAAGGTATCATGGAGGGGAGGTATTTCTGAAACTCAGCAACTCACAACTGGCGTTCCACAGGGGTCAGTTCTGGGTCCACTCCTCTTTTCTATCTACACTACATCTCTAGGGCAGGTGATTGAGTATCATGGCTTCTCATGTCATTGCTATGCAGAAGACACCCATCTCCATTTGTCCTTCCAGCCTGATGATCCATCCGTCTCTGCACGCATCTCAGCTTGCCTGTCGGGCATATCGGTCTGGATGAAGGAACACCATCTTAAGCTTAACCTGGCAAAATCTGAGCTTCTCATCATCCCAGCCTATCCCTCAATCAACCACAACCTCACTGTACAGCTCAGCTCACTCACACTCATGCCAACCAGGATGGCCAGGAACCTTGGGGTGATCTTGATGACGGCTTGACCTTTACAGACCATATCTCAGCAACTGCAAGGTCCTATAGGTTCATCCTGTACAACATCAAGAAAATCCGACCCTGCATCACCAAACAGGCTACACAGATACTAGTCCAGGCTCTTATTATCTCTAAACTGGACTACTGCAACTCACTACTTTCTGGCCTCCCAGCCAGCTCCATCAAACCCCTTCAGATGATCCAGAATGTGTTCAACCAGCCCAAGACAACCCATGTCACACCCCTCTTCATCTCCCTCCACTGGCTTCTTCTAGCTGCCCGAATCAAGTTCAAGGCCTTGATGCTCACCTAACAGAACCCTCATTCCTCAACTCTCTCCTGAAGGCCTACATTCCCTCTGGCAATCTGCGATCGATTAGCGACCGACGTTTAGTACTTCCCAATCAGTGTGGCGAAAGGTCCCTTTCCAGAACCTTCACGCTAACTGTTCCTCAGTGGTGGAATGCACTTCCAATCTAAATCCGGACCACAGAATCTCTCACCATCTTCAAAAAAACAGCTCAAGACCCACAATTTCCGTAAACACCTACCCAACTCATAATAATAAAAATAAATAAATAAATAAAAAATGCACTTACACCTCTACTCTGTGCACTTTGCTTCTTCTGGAACTCAATTAATGGATCGTGTATGGTAACACTACTTGTATTGTTCTCTGCTTGATATATCGCTTTGGTTGTATTTTTCTCATTTGTAAGTTGCTTTGGATAAATGGTCTGCTAAGTGAATAAATGTAAATGTAAATGTAATGCATGCATACTGTCAAATGGAAAAAGTATTCAATAAAAATATGTTATTAGATGCAAAATACATAGAACAGAAATGATTACTATAAAGCTAGAATACCCAAAGGAGCCTGTATACTTTTAGAAAAATGAGTTTTCAAGGTGTTCTTTGGATAGTTAAGAGTACTTCGGTTATTAGAGAGGTTTTACATGTAGCTCTCTCTGAAAAAATCATCATAATAATATACTGCCTTTTTCCAAAATGAAGAGTGCTTTATGGAGTCCGATTTAAAGGTTCTCCTAAAGGGAAAAATCAAAGAACCCGTTAGCGTTTAGCTTTTTATTTTTTCTTTGAGTTTTCTGTAATCTGGGTAAAGCACTTAAAGCTGACTGAATTCCAACTGTTGCCCTGTCAAACGTATTAGCCCCCGTCTACCCCATCCATGACTATATGACTACCAATGAGCAGGTATTATTTGGATGGTGATCAACACTACAGTGACATGGACATGGTGGTATGTGTGGTGCTGATAAAAAAAAAAAGTGTTGCTGGATGTTTTGAACTCAATCTCAATGTCAGCGCTGGGATAGGCTCCAGGCTCCCGCACAACACTGTATAGGATAAGAAGTATGGAAAATGGATGGATGGATGGAGGTGCAGGTTGTTTATCAGTACCTAGAATGTAGACTAAATCATGGGGGGCGGAGCTTTTTCCCCTACAAATCCCAACGCTTGTGGAATAGCCTTCTATTTTTGAAATAGCTTACAAACTGTTGTTATCATCAAGCTATCATTAACCGTAAAGACTATTCTATGCTCATCGTAGTCTTTAGTCTCTACCTGTACACCTGCAATGTGCAGCAACAAGTTTAATGTGTGTATAATAAAGCACAGTAAGATTGCAGAGCTTTAAAACACTCAGAAATGCCCCAGTGGTGGTTTTTGAATGATGGACAGGGTATAAGGAGTTGGAATTATATAACTGGACATTAAATGTACACCTACATCATAGTATTTTGCTAATAATAATAATAAACTTTATTTTATAAAGCACCTTTAAAGCAGCTTCTGAAAGCGCTGTACATAAAATCACAAATCACAGAAAAGTAAAACAAAGAAAAGTTCATTAAAACAAATACAACAACATTAATAATAAAAATAAATATAAAACAATCTAAAAAGACATCAGGAGTCGAATGCAAGTTTTAAAAAGTGTGTCTTTAGAAGAGCTTTAAAAATGCCAATAGTCTGGGCTTCCCTGAGTTCAGGGGGGAGAGAGTTCCAAAGTGATGGAGCGTAGATAGAAAAAGCCCTGTCACCCATAGATTTAAGGTGGGTTAGTGGAACAGTTAATAGATTACCCTGTGAGGAGCACAGTCTGCGATGTGGGGTGTAAGGGATTAATAAGTCAGTTAAGTAGTGTGGAGCCAATCCATTTAATGCCTTGTATGTCAACATCATGATCTTAAAATTGACACGGAGCCAGAGTAAGGACTTCAAAACAGGAGTAATATGGTCACATTTCCTGATTCCCGTCAGGATCCGGGCGGCAGAGTTCTGAACATACTGCAATTTGTTTATTGCAGTTTTAGAAACTCCAGCTAAAATGGCGTTACAGTAATCCAACTACGTGCCAACAAATGAATTCAGCTGGATCAGCTTTTCAGCGACAGATAAGTTTAACATTGGTCGTAATCTGGCTATATTTCTGAGGTGAAAAAAAGAAGCCTTCACAGTGCTCTGAACAAAAAAATCAAAAGTGAGGCTAGTGTCAAAAATTACACCAAGGTTCCTCATCTTATTTTGGGTCTCTAGAAAAGAGCCATCAACAGATAGAGACAGTGGAGGTGCTTTGCAAATTTGGTGACAGAACCTATAAGCAAGACCTCAGTTTTCCCGCTGTTCAGGCACTGAAAGTTATTATTCATCCATGTTTTTATCTCTGAAATACAGACAGAATGATAACAAACATCAATGCTTTCACCAGATCTTGAGTGAATGTAGATTTGGGTATCGTCAGCATAAAAGTGATAATGGAGGCCAAGCAATCGCAGCAGATGCCCAAGTGGAGATAGATAAATATTGAAGAGTAGAGGGCCTAGAACTGAACCCTGAGGAACACCAGTGAGCACCGAGCAAGTGTCACACCTAAAGCCACACATAGAAATAAACTGGGAATGGTCAGTAAAATAGGATTTAAACCAGTTTAAAACTTTCCCGGACACACCAAAAACACTTTCAAGGCGGGTAAGTAAAAGACCATGATCCACGGTATCGAAGGTGGCTCTAAGGTCAAGAAGAATAAGAAGAGAGGTAGCTCCAGAATCAGAGGCCATCAACAAGTCATTGGTAACTTTGACCAACGCCGTTTCAGTGCTGTGAAATTTACGAAAACCTGATTGAAGGGGTTCAAATAGGTTATTGGTTGTCAGATGAGTACAGAGTTGAGAGGCAACAACACGCTCAAGTATTTTTGCCAAAAACTGAAGATTTGAGAGGCGGGCGAAAATTGTTAAAATCATCCACAGAAACATTTTCTCTCTTTGGACAGGTGTAACAGCAACAGACTTTAGTACTGCTGGAATGACCCCAGGTTACAGTGATTCATTTATAATGCTGAGGATAGTAGGGCACCACACAGTGAAGCACGATTTGAATAGATTCGTATGAACTGGATCCAGCAAGCAAGTGGTAGATTTCATGCTGGATACCTCCCTGGTGAGAATCAAGCAGTGAGAAATGAGTAAAAGAAACACCAGTGAACCCAGATGGACGAAGGAGTGAAGTGACACAGTCAGGGTTAACAGAAATTTCTTTGCGAACATTGACAATCTTAGAATTAAAAAACTGTAGAAAGGAATCAATTCAATTCAATTAAATTTTATTTGTATAGGGCTTTTTACAATAGTCATTGTCTCAAAGCAGCTTTACAGAAATAAAAAAACAGGTATAAACAGTCAGAAACAGATAAAGAGAGACAAACAGGAACAGATAAACAGAGACAAACAGGTATAAAACAAATGGAATTTATCCCAACTGAGCAAGCCACTGAGTGGCGACGGTGGCAAGGAAAAACTCCCTAAGATGTTTTTTGAGGAAGAAACCTTGAGAGGAACCCGACTCAGAAGGGAAACCCATCCTCATCTGGGTAACACAGAATGTGAAGGTAAAACACATAATGTGAAAATGAGAAGTATGGCCTTAGGAGCAGCCGTAGTCCCAGCAGAAGATTTGGGCTCAGCCAGAGGCAGAAGGGATCTGGATCTCCAATATCTCCATAAATTCGTGTGGGGCTCGGCAAAAAGAGAGAGAGAGGGAGAAAAACGATTAGGACTGTGAAGTAGTGAGATATAATCTAGTCAGGGTAAGCTTGAGTAAACAAATATGTTTTAAGCCTAGATTTAAACACTGAGACTGTGTCTGAGTCCCGAACACTAATAGGAAGACTGTTCCATAACTGTGGGGCTCTATAAGCGAAGGCTCTTCCCCCTGCTGTAGACTTCACTATTCTAGGTAATGTCAAATAGCCTGCACCTTTTGATCTGAGTAGGCGTAGCGGATCATATAAAACCAGAAGGTCGCTTAGATATTGTGGTGCGAGACCGTGTAGTGCTTTATAGGTTATTAGAAGTATTTTAAACTTAATGCGAAATTTTACAGGGAGCCAATGCAGTGTGGATAAGATCGGGGTGATGTGGTCGTATCTTCTAGTTCTAGTGAGGACTCTAGCAGCTGCATTCTGGACTAACTGGAGTTTATTTATATTCCTACTGGAACATCCAGACAGTAAGGCATTACAGTAATCTAATCTAGAGGTGACGAATGCATGGACCAGTATTTCTGCATCATGTAGTGACAATATGTTTCTTATCTTAGAAATATTTCTGAGATGAAAGAACGCTATCCTTGTAATATTATCTACATGAGCATCAAATGATAGACTGGAGACAATAATCACTCTGAGGTTTTTAACTGCTGTACATGATGAAATAGAAAGTCCATCCAGAGTTACTGTGTAGTCAGGAAGATTACTTCTAGCTACACGTGGGCCTAATAAAAGTATTTCTGTTTTATCAGAATTAAGTAACAAATCACAATCACAGAGCTGGTGAGAAACAGGCAAAATTGGACATTGCTATAAGTTGGAACAAGTCTGCATAAGTATTCACCCAACCCCATGTGTGATTTGTCATTTGAGTTACACAACATGTTTAACAGTTGAAGGGGCAAAATATTTTTGACTGTGGCACCACAGTTTAGTAAACAAGAAAGTATTCATTTGTTGTTTGTAGAAGAATTCACCCCCCATGGGTCAGTACTTAGCAATTATCTTCTGTCTTCTGGGATTTGCATCTGGATCCAGATATTTTTGCTCATTCTTCCTGGAAAAACTGTTCTGTGAGATCAGATGGAGAATTTTCAGTACATTTTATATGTTCTCCATCAGACTGAAATCTCATGATTTGAATGAGTTAAATGAACATAGGTACATTATTTTTTTAAATATTGGGGTGGGGTGGGGGGGTTGGGTTACTCTATTTATTATTTATTACTTAATACAGTATTTTTGTTTGACTGCCATGGTAACAGACTACACAATTATTCAGAATAATATGACTCATTTTCCATTTGCTCTGTTTGTGGCCCAGCCTCTAGAGTTCACACTATGTGTAGTGTCACTTGAATTAACTGGTGGATTTTGGTGTACTGTAGTGTTATTTCAGGAAGTGTGGGAAAGTTGATTTTTAAATTTTTAAAGAGTAACTCAGTCATTCTCTCATCTGCACTTAGAGTGACGCGAGAGAGAAGAGGAGAGAGAGAGAGAGAGAGAGAGAGAGAGAGAGAGAGAGCAAGAGTGTGAATGAGACCTTGTTGGTGTGCTTGGCCTCTTCATCTGTGATTAAACGGCTGGGGTGTGTGTGTGTGTCTGTGTCCCTTGGGCCGAGGGCAAGTGTGTTGACCCGGATCGTGTCGGAAGTTCAGGAGTTGAGCTGGATTCGAGTCGGAGGCTTCGCAGGGTCCCTCAGGCTGCTCTGACTGAGACCTAATAACTAATAACAGATGTGTCTCTCAGTGTTCATATATAGATATGATGAGGTGGATATGTGTGTGGTTCCTTGTCTGCTTTTCTCAGTTCCGTTGCCGTGACAGTTTTACATGCTGCGAATATCAAAGTGAATTGTAAAACTACAAGTAAAAATATTACACAGACAATGTCTATAAATGTTATTTATTGTAGCCTAAATGCCACCTAATCTCCAAAAGTCACATGACTGAAGTTTGCATTCTTCTGAATGACATTATGACATAGGAAGTGCTTTCATGAATAAAGGCTTTATTATATAATTAGCCTATATGTAAGAACAAATTTACATGATAATAAAGTAATAATTTACATTGTAGGCTATATATATTTATTTTTGTTAAACAAAGACCTTCTCTGGTGCCTTCTTTTTTTTGTTGTTTAATTTAGGCATGCTAAACTGTTAGCTATACGTGTTCCATACTTGTTAGCAACATTAGCCTCGTGACTCCACGTCAAACACCAAACATAAAGTGACAAGTGACATTTGAATGTGACCACAAGATGGCGGCAAAGTTACAATTACGGTGTAGCGCTGTTGTCCACTAGGGGGCGCCAAAAGCTTGAAAAAAAAGAACTTTGAGGAAATCGTTAACTCTAACTCTAAACAAGTCAAGCATTAATTCACTTAGAAAGAAAAAAACGGTGCAATTAATGGTGACAACAGATTTGGGGGTTTGAAAAGTTTTTGAAAGGTTAGTACATTTAATTTATAAAAAAAATTCATTGGGCATGAAAATTTGGGTCTGGGTTTGTTTTCAGAACATTTGATAACATTTTATTATATTTATTTATTTATTATTATTATTGTGTTTTTTTGTTGTTGTTGTTGTTTTACACTTAAAAACATTCAAATAAGAATGACAAAAATTATCATGTACCATTTATTTTTTCCCACCATTTTAGTGTTCCTTGTATAGAGTTTATAAAGTTTATGAATCGATTGCATTTTTTTAAAAACCCAAAAAACCTACATTTGAATAGTATAGATATTAAAAAGTAATGCCTTACTTCCCCATTAGTTTTATATGACCATTTAAATGAAAATAGAAAATTAAATTTGCAAATATAACTAGCATTTATTTCTATAAAAATGCAAATATTACTGGAATACATTTATATTATTGTCTATGTTTGTGTTTGTGTTTGTTGTTGTTGTTGTTTATCATTCGGAGTACCGTGTGTTGCCGTAGACCAAACACTACATGCCTTTCATCACTAATTTGTCCCATTTTATTTTCATTATTAATCTAACTGTAATTCACTGCTGCATAATTCACTGCTGTTGACATTCTGTTTCTCCTGAAAAGCTTTCTGCTGTATCACTTCACAGATTTAAAAATAAATAAATAAATTATACATTACAAAATAAGTATCATTAAGTTGGTGTAATTGTGCAATAAACAAAATTTTGTTGCGTGTGCACTGACAATAAAAATAATCAAATTGAATGTGTACCTCTAAATCAAAGAGACACTGGTAAAGAGTTTTGCATGTGTTTAATTAAACTGTCCGTGAAGTCTATGTTGGTAAAGAAAATAAATTTGCTCCACCCGTCGTCCAACAACTGGGTCGAATCTTCTGGGGAACAGAAATACAGAGTGCCCGAAACAATCCCTGTTGCTCATTTAGCAGATTTCCAGTCCATTTAAAAGTGAGGAAATCTGAATTCTGAACATTATAAACAGTCCTTCAAGAAGCAGGACAATTTCAGTCAACAGTCATGATATTTCAGTGTGTGTATTTGTGTTACTCAGGTCTGGAATCTTAACTCAAGTAAATGAGGAAAGTCTGATTCTGGTGAATCCAAGAAGAATCAGACTCTGTCAGCAAGTTCTAACGATATTCCGATTTACGCTTTGCAGTTTTCTGCGGTTTGTCGGTTTAAGGGGGAAAAAACGAATGTTCTGATTCGAATCAGATGCTCTTATTTGTTTGCACCAAAGATTCTTGTGACATACAGTATTTACCATGTTTACAATTGTTTACTGTTCATTATTGTCATAGTAAACAGTATGTGAGCTCCTAATCTAACCAGAACAAGTTCCTTGTAGGCTACGTGTGTAAACTCAACAAACACATTGTTCCCTGACCGTATACTTCATCATTGTTGTGTCAGTGTTTTATTTCATGTCTCACTTCTGTTTGGGAGCGTTTGCTGTTGTACACACATGTTTATTTAGAAGACGATAACACGCAATCTGAAGATGAGGCACTGATATCAGTACAAACGCAGTGAAACGCGTAACATAAAGCAAAAAGAACTTTAGTATCACCGCTTAGTCCCTCTTACAAATGTACAATTGCTTTTTATTTATATGAAGATAAAGAGAAATCACTTTTTTTTGGTGATAATTGTAATTATATAATTCCCAAGTGCATAAATTTCATTGTGCAGTAGTATCAGTGTAGATACAAAAGTCCTTCAGAAGAACTTTACGGCACATTTCTCTGGAAACTTTGTGAACTATGTGGCAATTTTATATATTATATTACATTATATTATATTACATTATATTATACAATACTTAGGCTTGAATGCATGGTAGAGTACTAACAAGAAACATTAACACATACTTTAACATTTTTTAAGTATATGTATATATCCTCAACCATTATTATTTATTATTAGTTGTGCATGTGATAATTGTAAACACCGAATCTGCATTTAAGGCTTGTTCTACATCATTTCTCCCCCTGCTCAGTCTCCTTTTTTTTTTCTTTCTTTCTTTTTTTTTTTTAAATCTAAAATCCTTCAAGCAACATACTGAGTAGTTATTGAAAGCACACAATGTGTTGCAAATAATTCAAAAGACTTAAAACGTTGTCACTCATGAACAATGTAACCACATCTTTGAATAGATGAGATAAGAGATATTACAAACTTTAATCTAAAACATGAAACTATACAATCTTTGTCAACAATCAATACACTGAAATATTGCTCCGAAGAAAAATTCACCGTTTATCATCAAGTTCCTGATGAGTCCCATCCTGATCATTACATTTGGGGAACATTTGCTTGGCAATATTTTATAAGGCTTGCGCTCAACTTTCGAACTTTAACTGAAAGCTATATTGTAAGAAAGTGCAGAAAAGCCTTGAAATGTCTAGTCTCGAACCAATACACTGCCATCATAACAGTTGCAAAGATGAGATATGTAAGGAATAAAAAAAACTGGGGAGGGGATATGATGATACGGGAAAATAATCAACAACACCAACATGGATTATTTTCCAATAACAGTGTATCTTGAAGTGATTTATTTGTCACTGCATTTAAAAATATTTTTTAATTTCCAGAAGAATGACGGGTTATCCAGTTTTGTCTGTTTATAGTTACGTTTAATGTTGTACAACATCTATGAAACAAGTACAGCAGCTATTTCCCTAAACAGTCTCTCTGCCCCGTCTTGAATTTAATGAGAGTTGTAGCTACAGAAACGCGGATGTGCAGCACATCCGTGAAAAGTCATAAAACACCTGAAACCTACTTAAAACTATAGTAAGTGTATGAGTTAAAATGGTTTTTGTCAAAACCGTCTGTGAGTTTATGTGGAGCTATAGAAAACTCACAAAATCCTTAAAATAGGGATATTTTACATTATTCACAATCATCAGGGACAGACTTTTATACACTTTTATACACTTTTATACACTTTTACAGTATGCTGGGAATTTGAGTCTGAATTTCAGGCTTTTGATTATGCTTGGCCTTTTTCTACAATTTCTTATCTACAATCTAAAGTACAACCTGGTGAAAGCTGTAGCTATAGAAAGCCACCAAGTGCAGCAAATGGATAAATTGTCAAAAATAAGGAGGGGAAAAAACTACACTAATTCCTGAACTTTACCACAGTAACTGTTGCATGGCAATATTAAAAATAAAATAAAATAAAATAACCAAATGCAAAAATTTCAATAGCACATTGCAGAAACATTTGCGTATATGTGCTTATATTATACAACCGACATCCTGATCATTGCTTTAATGTTTTTTTTAATGATTTAGTTATTTTTCCAGCTTTATATTACAAAACACATTTTTATATGTTGCATAATCATTAAATGTTTGAATTAGACTCACTCTGAATGAATTTAAATGATAAAATTATATTCTAACACTATAATTCCTTTTGTAGAAGTTTGATTTTACCCCCAGTTTTTTGTTATTGGACACACTTTAGACACAAGATCATAAGATTTCTGCACTAACTCATTTTATCCATCATAACCTCTCTCAAATCATGTTTTTTAACTTTTCTTTTTTTTTTTTTTTTTTTTTTTAGCTCAAACTAGTTTCAGTTGACGGTTAATATGCAGAAGAAGAGCAATTGCATCACATCATTCATTGAGCTTCAGTTACACGAAGGCCGACATGTGGAACAAATCCTTCAAATCCTTTTTATTGAAAAGTGTCGCCATGACTTTTCATACACATGTAACTATTATCTGATGTAAAACAGCTCAAGGTCACGTGTATGGTATGTGTGTATGTATGGTGGTCGTGTGAACTGTGCAGTGATTAGTGCGTCACCCTTCACCCTCTCCGGCTCACACATCAGCTCTACCTTTGTGTTGGAATTTTTGGCATTGCTGCTGCCGGCGATGCGTGATGCAGGACTGAGCACTCATTGTGCCCGCGTGTGGGCGCGCTGGTATGCGGGTTCTTGGCGTGTGGCGTGGCAGGACACGCGTGTGGCCGCCGACGCCAGTCTGCCCGCCTGTCTGTCTCTCGGCACTGCTAGTCGGACACACCTGAGCGAGGATGGAATCACCCACATGGCTGCCTGGACTTTATCTCTGCCTCTCTTTTTCTTTTCCTTCATCTGTAAGCTCTTATAGCCAAGACCTCTCTATTTCTCTCCCTCGCTCTCTTTTGTCTCTTTCAGATTTTTGTCCTTTGTACACCCTTATAATCAGACTGATCTCCCGCTCTCACTCTTTCCTCCTTATTTTCAGATATTCAGAGTAAAAGTATGGAACTTCAATCTTTTAAACTGAATTTACTTATGTATGAAAATAAAAGGGTGAGAAAGCATCACAAAGGAAAAAGAAGTCTGTGTTTCAGATCGCACAATAAATACTGGCGATAAATTAGTGCACCTTTTGCCATGGAAGCAAGCATCCAGGACACAAATCAACGAAACCAGCGATCTCTAATCTCTCACGTCAATATATAGTGTTATTTAAAAAAAAAACACACACAATCACAATTAACGTATATAGGTTGTTTAAAAAAAAACAAAAAAAAAACACACACAGACACACACACAATCACAATTAACAATTTATTTCTTCGGAACCAAACGCCTAGAAAAATGAACATTTCCAAAATTTCAGGTTTAAGGGAATGTGCAGAAGGCTGTAATAATGTTAGCAAATCACAAAAACATAAACTTTTTGTTTTGTTTTCCATTTAAAAATCCATCATCCACCATGGTGGATTTTTAAATGAAAAAAACACCAACAACAACAACAACTGAAACATTTCTAATTATCATTACCATACAGTACCTTATAGTAAATGATTTTTTCTTTCTTTTTTATTTTCACCTTAATGTTTCATGTGATCATATATTATTCACGTGATGAGTACTTGAAAAGTGCCTTCACATTTGTTTTCATATAAAAAAAGAAACCTCTCTTTTACAGGAGACTGTGTTTTAAATATAATTTTGTAAAATCCAAATAAGCTTTACAGATCTTTATCGGAAAGGGCTTAAACGATGTTTTTCATGCTTTTTCAATGAATCCTAGACCATTATTGCTCATACACCTGTGAAACAGTCCTTAAAACAGTAACAGTTTACAGGTGGTAGGCGTTTAAACTCACAGTTACAATAATTTAGGACACTAAAGAGACCTTTCGACTGACTCTGAAAAACACCAGAAGAAAGATGTCTAGGGTTCCTGCTCACCTGCGTGAACATGCCATAGACCTGCTGCAGGGAGGCATGAGGACTGAAGATGTGTCCAGAGCAATAAACTGCAAGATCCGTAATGTAAGACGCCTAAGACAGCGCTACAGGGAGATAGGAAGGACAGTTCATCGTCTCCACAGTGGAACATTACATCTAACCGTGTGTCCCCCAGATATGATTGAGAACTTACAAATGCCTTGGTGGAAGAGTGGAGGAACATCTTACAGCAAGAACTGACAAATCTGGTGCAGTCCATGAGGATGAGATGCTCTGTAGCACTTAAAACAGCGGAAGGCAATACCAGATAATGACTGTTACTTTTAAAACATCCCCCCCTTTGTTCAGGGACTCATTATTCCATTTCTGTTCAACAAATGTCTGTGAAACCTGTTCAGTTTATGTCTCAATTGTTGAATCTTTTTATTTTAATACAAATATTTACACATGTTAAGAAATGTGCTGGAAATAAAAGCAGTTGAATGTGAGAGGATGTTTCTTTTTTTTTGCTGAGTTCATTACTCACATAATTTACACGTGAGAAGCATGCACACGTAATAATGTATGTTTTATCGTTTGTTGTTGGGGTTTTTTTTTGTTTCAAACAAGAGCTCAGTTATTTTTTCTGTTAGTTTTTTGTCTTTGCATTTCGGTATAGGACACTGCGATGCAAATCATGAAATGTAAAAATGTACCAATAAATAAACCAAGCGGTTAACTAGGCATTTAAAAAAGAAAGAAAGAATGAAAAAGAAATCACAGAGCAGCATAGAATTGTATTTTATTTTATCTGTTTGAAACGTAGAGGGTAGAACGTAAAGATTTTTTATTTTTGAATCAACGAAAACCATTTGAAAACTGTCCTGCACATTGTCTGAATTTCCTCAGTGTCGATATCTGTTCATCAACACACACTGTCTTACAGTAGTGAAGCGTTAAATCAGAATCATTAATCAAAAGCAAGATTTTATTCGAGTTAATTGAAAAACAACAACACAACGTACTTTAAGTAATTATTACCATTACTATTAGACAAGTGCTGACCTCAGTGAGAAAAGGTCATAAGGGCATCACCATTTAGCCGAGGACAGAGACGTGTGTCTCAGGTATGAGCAGTGTTCTTGTTGCAACAAGAGACAACATTCTTACCATTTTACATGTTCAGATAAGATACTTTACATATTTCAGACTTATCTTCCTTGTTTGTTTGTTTGGTAAAGGTTTTTTTTTTGCATGCTGGCAGTCCCATACTGTCATGCTTGTGTTAAATCACAATTATGTCTAGGGAGAGAGAGAGAGAGAGAGAGAGAGAGAGAGAGAGAGAGACGTACTGGTGCCCCGTGTTTATCAGACTCATGGAGCTGAATTCCAGATGGTACGATAAGCTGAGGGGGAAAAAAACAAGCAAACAAACAAAAAAAACACCCAAATATAGAAAGTGTAAGAGTAAAAGAAAAGCAGACAGACAGACGACGGGAGCGTTGTTCCACGCTGGGAAAACACTGCACAGGATGCTGATTCATTTAGACAGAAAGAGGGTTCCAGCCTGCCATTTCAAGCCTATTTGAAAACTCAGGTTCAAATCAAAATCTCTTTGGAACAGTGACTAAACACCATGTGTATGAACAATACTCCTCTGCTGCATTGCTGTTCATTTTCACTCTGATCCTGTGGTAGACTTACAACACTACTGACTTTATACAGTCTACTAAGACGTGTTTGGGGTCTAATGTTTGCTTCTTCAGCTCTGCACCAGACTAACAAGGCTAATATAGTAATGGAAGTCTATCTAACACCAAATTTAGTAGATTTGCTTCAAATGACAGTATTAAGCTGTATAGGTGCATGATTTTGTAAAATATCAAGGATGTTCTTTGTATTTAAAAGTGCAAAGTGTATAAAGCACAACTCCCAGATTTCTTTTAAACTCCGCCTTCTAATTTTAGGTGATGTAATGATACCAAAGTTTGCTAAATTCCCCTGGTTTTCTCTTACAGCAAATGTTTCCTTTCAATGCTCATTTAATCCTAATTCATGAAAAATCAATATTGTTTACTTTTTTATTTTGTTTTTTAATTTTTTTTGGATGATCTTTGTTAAGCTGTGTTAAAAAGTATATAAAGCCAAACTTTCAGCTTTTTGGTAAACTGTGATTCGAGATTGTGCTGAAGGAATAATTATAGAAAGTCCAAAATGGCTGCCACTTTAACATTAAATTCCTAAATGTTTATTACAGTAAGTCTCATGTCAGATATATTGCTCGTGACAGGAACTGTCAGTTAGCAATTATGGAGAAGTGGTCCAAAAAACGTCACCCGTATCCCTCTCAGACCATTCAGAATTGATACTTCAAAAGACATAAAAATGGAAATCAAATAAACTGGATTGAAGTTCACAATGTTCACAATGTTGAATATAAAACCTGGTTAAAAGAATGTAGTCGGTTTTATATTCAACATTTGACGTTCTGACACGTCCAAAAATGATCAAACTTCCATTTAACTCACGTCCAGAGAAGATGGAGAGCGAACTGCATCCAAGCATATTTCAAATATATGTTTTGTTGAATCGTGCTGATTGTTAGCCATGTACATTGGCAATACTGAATATTAAGGAGGGAAAAAAAGAAAACGTTTCAACAGTGTAAAGTTGTGGCTCTGACTAAAAGAAGGAACTAAAAATCACTTGTGACAAAGACAACGATCCTATCTGATGCTTATTTTCGCCATCATCCATCCGCTTACTCCTTCTTCAGGGTCGTGGGGGAACCTGGAGCATATCCCAGGGAGCATCGGGCACAATTTTATCCAAATATTTGTAGACAATAATTCAAAACTCTCTAAACAGCTGTTCAGCTTATGCACTTTTCCGACAATCTCTTAATGAGTTCCTTTAATCATTACCTTCGGTCAAATGGTAAACTGTGTAAATTCGATTTTATCACCTGTCAGTGCAAAATATTCTGGATGTATGAATTCACAAACTAGACTTAAGGTTTTAATATATACCACTAAAGGTAATACACCCAGAAGCTCATCTTTGTATAAATTGAAACAGGGCCTTATGATGAGGTTAAACACAATGTAATCCTTTCTCTGAAGGAGAGCTAAGGGAGATGGGCTGCCCATTCTTCCCTCCATCTGTTTCGCCTTTGGGCGAATTATGACGACCTGCCAGTGACCCCTACACTGGACTCCATCGCCCGCTCCTCTCCTGGGTCACCTGATCAGCTTGCTGTCTGCCTGATTGCGCCGAACGTGTTTGGCCTTTTCCTGTTTGCTCGATTAGTGGAGCCTGTGGCAAATGCTGCAGATTGCAAGGGCCAATCGTGCAGTGGAAGGGGAGTGTGAAAATCTTAAAGCGGCGCCGATCTTTGACCCAGCAGGATTCCCAAACGAGTCGGAAATGGCCCGCGGTCTCCTCGCTGCAGATCTTTTATTGAGAGGCGTGAGGTGACTGCAATTATCGCTAAGAGTTGAGCTTCCTTTTTACTTGATTGACCTGTGTGTTAATGAATTATAGCATGAACGGTGTTTGTCACTTCCTGTTTCAGGTGGTCTGGGTAAAGAGAACACGGGCTGTGGCTCTGTGTGTGTGTGTGTGTGTGTGTGTGTGTGTGTGTGGTGTGTGTGTGTGTGGGTGGGTGTGTATGAGTCTGCATGCATGCTTTGATGTGCCTCGCTCTCTCTCAGAGCTCAAAGCACACACGATCTGATGAGAGAAAATTGTTTGTTTTTAGATGTTTCAGTGGACGGTGTCGCCACACACACACACACACACACACACACACACACACACACACACACATACACACACAGTGCCCAAAACATACTGGACAGAACCCCATTGACCCTTTTCTCACCCGGGATCTCTGGGAAAAATTGCAGACATGCTGACCATGTAGCAAAATGACAACCAGACCAAGCCCAAGACCCTACATCCAAGCTCTGCCACCCATGGAGCCAAACCCCATGTGAGAGAGAGGGAGAGACTACTGCCCTGGGGCAACACACACACACACACATGGCAGCACCTCCATGTTCTCCCTTTATTGCTCTAAAATGAAAAGTGACACTCATGTGATTACCAAAAGCGCACTTCGTCCAAGCCTCATTCAAAAAATGGCCTGTTTTGTTTTCTCTGAACCGGTAGAAAGGAATTCTGGGATTGCTGCTCTCCCAAGTAGGAAGAGATGCAAAGGTCAAGCTCTATCTATTTGCTCTCATAGTCTGCTGACTCTACATCTGAATAGAGATCCCATGACCAGAGTTAGGTAAACGGAGGAAGACAGACGGACAGAGAACACACATACACATGCACACGTACACAAAACACAAACATACACACACATACACACATATACACACACATTCACACACCAGCCTTTCAATGACCCCTGCCTCATCTCCCACAAGCCCCTGGGTGCAGCAGCCTGGCACCAGACAGTTATTTAAGCCCTCAGGCCCCGGAGCAAATGCAGGTCACTCCGTGCGAGTGTGTGTATGCGAGCGGGCGGAGAAACAGAGAGAGAGAGAGAGACGTTGAATTGATGTAATTGTTATATATGTGTAATTCAGTTTTCAGAAGGGCCCACATTCAGTCATTCAGTACAGCTTGTTTATTTAGTGAGGCAATGCATCTAATTAAGGAGAAGGTCAAATTGCAAAAAGTGAACACACATATGCACACACACACACACACACACACACACGGTAGGATGCTGAGCCAGGAGAGGTCATTTTGCCAGAGAGTAAAATGATGCGTGTTCATTTGTAGTGTTCTTTTTCAATTCCATCCCCTCTTGAATTGCACAACGGCTTCCAGACATTTTATTCACTCAAAGACTATTAATGCGTTTTCCTACGAAAATCTAATTAAAGCGGAATTTAAAGTGCAGCTGTGCCTTTTTTCTCTCTTATTTTTAGTGGAAAAAAGTATTGCATTCCTGATTGTCATGCCTGAGAAAACAACAACAACAACAACAACAAAAACGTTCGCTACAGGAAGTTCGGGCATCTCTTTACCTTTTAGGTCATGGACTGACAAGTTTCAGTTGTGTTCAGTTGTTTTGGTAATACAATATATTCTTGAACATTACTAAATGCATCAATTAAAGGTTGAAGGTTGCCAGGGATTCTCAAATCCAGCCCTGGGATTTTCTTCTGTTCTCCCAAAACACCTGATCTGATGCAACTCTCTGCATCTGAACGGCTTCTCAGAACATTATCCAGATGTTTTAGGAGTGTTTTTAGCAAAGGAAGCTTAAACCGATGCCACTGGTCATTTATTCATTTCATTGTACTTTATTCCAAACAACTGGGAATCATAGATTTGAACATAGGGTGCTGCGGTTTGTGATTTCATTTGAATATACAGTATAGTAGATATTTCATTCCATTAGAACGTTCTACTGCAAGGAATGAATAAATGAACGCTAAATATATAAGAAATTATATATATTATAATTGAATGTGGAATCTTTTATTATCAATTTTAAGTACTAAGCATTAATTCAATTAAACCATTACTATAGTAAGGTGTGAACCTCATGCCCTAATATTGCTCTGTATAAGTTGTATACAATGTGTCTCAAAATTTTATGCAATAATTATTCATGATCATTAATTCATTAATTTTTAATTAGTTAACTAATGAATATTACTTGCTTATAATTATTTTATTACCAAACCATAAATGAAAGTGCTACCGTAAAGCCAGTGCACGCTGTACGGAAGTCTGCGACCTCACTGCTCGCTCGGGAAGCAGTCGCTCATGTAGTGTGAACAGTTTAGTTATGTGATTTTATGCGATTGACTAAAAGCAAACACCAAGGCTACAAGCATGCTTGATTTTCTCGACAATGAACTGTGTATTTTCTGTGACTAAGAACACTGCAAAGAAATAGTCAATGAGGAGCCAAGAGAAAATCGAATTCATCTGCTGTCACGCGCAGCAGATACCTGAATCCAGTTCCTCATCAATCTATTTATATGGAAGTGCGAGAGCAAAATGTTAACGCACAATAATAACGCTTCTGTATGAAATTATTTAGCGTAACCAAATGGTTGTTAGGAACATCCATCCATCCATCTTCTACTGCTTATTCTTTCTTCAGGGTCACAGGGAACCTGGAGCCTATGCCAGGAATCATAGGGCACAAGGCAGGGTACACCCTGGACAGGCTGGCAGTCATCACAGGGCACAATCACATAAACACTCCCATTCATTGCCAATGTTTCCCAAACCAAAACTCTTATGTCTGTGTTTTGGAAAGTTGTGTCATGTGCACTCGACCTAAGGTGACCCGCCAAACTGGATAGAAAAGAAACTGCCTTTTATAGAGATGTATAATGTTTTCAGCAGATAGACGTTAAATGACAAGCCCTGGTACCCCAGCGTTGGCAGTCGTCAGCACACATCAGCTTAATCAGAGGTAACCGATCATTTCCAAATTGGAGTCTGGTCCAGAAAGAGCTCTCTGATTGGCTGTTCACACTCAACACTTGTAGTAAGACATGAGTGTTTATACGGATTTGCAATGGCGTGCAAGTTGTGACAAGACTGGATTGGCTAGGACCCAAACTGCGTACTACTACACTAAGTGGTATGCCAAGACAATACACCACTATAGATATAGACACTGATACTGGTACATCATAGGTTCTCAAGGAAGTGCACATTTTGTGCACGTTGTTCAGATTTTTGTGTAAACATTTGGATGGAAAGATAACTACTAACAGGTTTACGGTTGAAACTCATTGCCAATGTGCCAGAATGAAAGGCATGGGTGATGCAGTATGTTTAAGCATGGCTACATGATCGTAGTATGTGTGTGTGTGTGTGTGTGTGTGTGTGTCCTATTCTCAGCAACAGCACACTTTATTCACTGATTTCTGTGGAACCTTTTATGGGCTTTTTTTTGTCAAGGTGTTTTTGAGAATATGTTAATTAAACCGCGTATTTACAGAGAAACTAAGTCACGCTAAGCCGTCTTTTCGCTCTCTGTTTACTACCTCAGATCCTCTCACCGCTGACTCTTTCCTCTAAACATTAGACAGTTTTCTCTTCTAGTAAATTAATTAGTTTTGCCTTGTTTCTTTTATTTCCGTTCATAAAGAAAGGCGTGGGAGGACAAGAGACGAGTCTCTCTGTATTCGGATTAAGAATTTCTTTGTAAAGCCTGTGACCCGAGCTTCTGATGAGTGTTTCTTCCCTCCTTTAAGACTTGTTTTAGCTCTTCTTTTGGACTCTGGCGTGTCCAGAACAGGAAGAAGGAAGATGAAGGCTGTGCTTAAATCTCTCTTTTTTTTTTTTTTTTGGAGTCTTTGTGCGCTAATAGGGATGTGTTTTAAATTGTTTTGTCCTGTCTGTTTTTCTTAGCAGAGCTTTGAGTGACTAGGGGGGGTTCTAATCCCCTCCACATATAATCATTTCAAGTACAATATTTCAACATATATGTATACTGTGGAATAGGTGTTTATTTTATGTGTGTACCTTATAACGTTGTTTAGAATATTTCATAAATATGGAAAATATTACACACAACATGTAAAGCTATGAACGGATTCAAGGCTCTTATAATTACTCCATGCATTACTGTATGGTATTATATTTAATTTAACTTTGTGTTTTAGTTGCTGGATATGTTTTTAGAACCTCTCCGAGCCCTCATATCTTAGGATACATCTTAAACTCTCACATCACAGGACCCTGGCACCTCAAGCCATCAACAGCAACAACAAAAAAGCTAAACTAAAGCAAACTGCCTTAGATCTTCCCTGAAATATTTCCTTCAAAACACACAGCAAAGACAACAACTGATAAGGAATGTGAACTTATCATCTGTGTCTGAGTAAAAAAAAAAAAAATATCTCCACACCAGGAGGGGGCAGTGGTTTATTTCTAGTGTATAGTGTAGTTCTGAACATAAAACTATTTATTAAATACACCGATTTATGTAATTATAGTTCCAATTAACTTGGAATCCACAAAATAAGTTAGTTTCTGCTCACATTTAAATTATAGTAGCTTTAAACAGTTGTTCCCTCACAAGCCTCTCTTTTTTCTCTCTCACAGCTTGTCCTTTTACTGAGAAATGGTAAACTGTTGTCTTTCACCGTTGTAGCTTGTCCGCGTCAAGATTCAATGTGTTGTCGATCCTGAAATTCTTTTCTGAGTGATTATTTGTGTTACCATAGCCTTCCTGTAAGCTCAAACAGGTCTAGCACTAACAGTCATGCCAAACTGAACATCTCTTGTCCTGCATCTGAATGATTTTATGGATCACACTGCTGCCACATGATTAATTAGGTGTGATAATAATAATAAATTGGCCATCAAATGTACGTTTCATATAACCTGTAGTGTTTTATTGTAAAATGTGTGAGTGTGTGCAGGAGAACCAGCAGGCCAACTGCACCAGAAGCCCCGAGTCCTGAAAGGGCTGTGTATCGTGGCAGGCATCAACAGAAATCTGAGTGCTGCCATTAGGCAAAATGAACAGCAGCAGAAAGAAAGAAAGGGATGAGACCAAAAAAAAAAAGAGAGAGGCAGAGAAAAAGAGAGAGGCTCACAGGCAGAGAACGAGAGCGAGTGCGAGACAGAGTGAGAGGGGGACAGTGAGAGAATTGTTCCTAACAGACTGACTGTCCTTTTAGTCTTATCTCTCACAGGTTCTCTTACTGAAAACCAAGGAGCGAGACAGTGAGAGAGAGAGAGAGTGAGAGAGAGAGAGAGAGAGAGGGAGAGAGAGAGAGGAGGGAGAGAAAAAAAGAACAGTTTGCTCCTATTACCCTTTCTCTGATTTCTTGTCTCTCTGTTTCGCCCCATTTCATTCCTCTCCATTTTCTTTTGTCCAATTCGTCCAATCACTTTTTCCCTCCGTTTCATTTCGTGTCCGTCTTCTCCCCCAGTGTTCGGACGTTCTGCTCTAAAAACTCACTACCTGTCTGCATATAAACACATTAAGACACTAGACTCAGGTTCCTCCAGTGTCCACTGCAGACCATTTCTCCAATTAGAGTCAAACAATCAGTATGTACTATACAACACATTTGTAAATGAGTGCATTTGATACACTCTGGACTCCTGAACTGGCAAATGGATTAATCCCTATGTTCTGTTTGTGTCAAAATTATACTTTACATTTTTATTTTTATTTTTATTTTTTTTACCCATTCAGTTTCAGTAACCACTTTATCCTTTTTCGGGTTGCAATGGATCCAGAGCTTATCCTGGAAACACTGGGCAAGTGGTGGGAATACACCCTGGATGGGATGCCAGTCCATTGCAGAAAGCTCTTCTAATACCATCTTCATTCGTTTGACTGGATTTCTCAAATAACCCAAGTGTAGCAAAGTGTTCAAAGTGACTGGCTGCCTCACATGATTCTCCATCACTTATTTGCACACACACACACACACACACACACACACACACACACCAAATACTCTGTACGAGGGATGATAAACTCAGCTAACAACTTAGCAAAGAATAGTTCTTTTATAACAGTAACTTGTAGTAACTTTTGGTCAAAGTCCAGTTTTTTGGGTGTTCTGAGGCTTTTTTTTTTGGAAGACAAGATGGATAACATTTACATGAGACAAATACAAAGTACTCGTTTTACAGTGAGGAAAACAGAAAATCAGCAAGTGGCAGTAGAGACAAGACAAAAAGATGTGACAATAAAGAATCATTATGATTATAGGTGTTAAAAAGTGTTGTGTAGTTTGTATGTATTTACTGTATGTATTTACTGATACATACACTATAATGCAGTCTGCGAAAACCCATGGGATGCTTTCTGAATTCTGGCAAACAGCCAAAAATGAAAACCAAAACATCAGGTTTTGACAAAAACAGATTTGTGACATGACCGATAAGATTATCGGCTTATTCCTAGTGCTGTAACTATCTCAAACCCTGTGTTATGTGTACTGTTTTAATTAGAAATCAAACAGTAAGCGTATGGACATGTAGTTGAATGATAGAAACGTATTTGATGATTGATGGTGTGTAGAATCAGTAGATAGACTCGCTCTTAACAGTCTATATGTGGCTTATTGACTGTACAAATGAAGTATTGTTATTATTATTCATTTTCTAACTGCGGCGATTTATTTTTGTCATACTGTCTTGCAAGGTCTGTAGTCAATAATACTGACGTGCACCTGGTAACAACTTTATATTATCAGGTTTAGCAATAGAAGACAGAAACCAGTTAGTTTTGTCATAAACCTAGCAGACTTGCTTTTTTAATTAGCAGGTTTGCTTGGTTTTTCAGTGCATGTGTTCAATGTGTGGTATAAAACCCGGGCCTCGTGTCAGTAGTTCATCAGTAAAACGTGCTCCATGGCTGATAGGACAAAAGCATTAAGGGGTGGGGCATGGTGTTGGTGGGGGGGATAATTAGATATCAAAGGCAGGAGCGGGGACAGGGAGGCAGACGCGGGCCCGCTCTGATGCTAAAGCACTTATTAATGAGATAGGCCTTATCTACCGTCCTTGGAGGAATTCTGTCTTTGATCGGCCCCACTTTGGACTTAATACATTTTTGATTGATAGGCTGAGATGACAGTGGAAGGAGGCGAGGGGACGGGCACGAGGGCCAGCGGGGAAGAGATGGAGACGCATGCGGAACGATGCCCTTCATGTGATAGAGTAACCTGCAAAACATGAACACAGGAGAATGCATGCAGAGTATATACCAGGCCTGCGTTTATTCCCGATCAGTCTGATTTCAGGTTAAAGAGAGCGTGCTCAGAGCTGATTTATATCAGAGTGTCTTAACTGGAGTCCTCAGGACCTAAAACACTGCACAGTTTCCTAACTCCCAGTTCACCTGATTCAGATCATCAGCTAATTACTAAGCCTTTCACAAGATAGATCAGGTGCCCTTATGAAAATTAAACATGTTTAATTAACCACAAAAAGTAATTGTTTCATGACTACTATAATTGCTATGAACTGTGACCATAAAGCACGACAGTAACAACATGGTAGTAGTTTCGATGACTATAAACTAACGTTTGTTGTCTTGATTTACCATAGAAAGTGAAGCCATGCGATTTAAAGCTTGTATTAGTGATATCTTCGATGATTTTAACTATGACGTTTGCTAAGTAACCTTATTAAATAGGACAGACACACATAATACACGTCAGCATCGTATATGATGGAGCAAAGCATTTGTTATAAACAGACGCAGAGAGAGAGAGAGTTATGTGGATAGACACCTCCACTAGGACAGACTATCTAAATCAGTGACGCAAAAATACAGGAAACTGCAGTACACTATGTTCAGTACCCAAGTTTCCAGCTGAGTATCTGTACGAGCCAAAGAGAGAGTGATGAAGTAGATAGAGAGATGGAGTTAAGGTGAGATGGAAAAGAAAAGCACAGCAGGAGAGAGAGGTGGGTACAATCAAAGGTGCCATAAGTAAAAGTCTGTCACAGTCCATCACCTCCATTCATCAAAAAAAAAAAAAAAAAGCCCACCAGGCAGCACAGGACAGCCCATAGGAGAGGAGATCGATCAGACTGACAGGTACATTTCACAAACCCCAATCAATCATTCTAATAAAGCTTGAACAGGTGAGCGTTGTTCTAAAGGACAGCAGGAGAACAGACCGCCATGATGGAGGCATAGAAAAGTTGCAGGAGGACATAAGTAGATCAAATTGTATATTACATCTATAAAAAAATATGCAAAGGTCTCACACAAAATGGAGCATGGTCAGGGTTACTGTTAGAACCCTTTCTTACAGATTCACTTGGCTGAAGTACACTGAATTTGTATAGCTCTTAATAAAAATAAGTGAATGAATAAATCGAATATAAAAGCTGGAAAGGAGAGATAAAGGGAATGGAAATGTGTACATTCAAAAACAAATCTTCAATTCAAAGTATTTGAAATTGAATTCAAGCACTTACAATACAACTAAATAGAGAACAAAACTGACAGACTTATTGCATGAAAAAAATGAGAAAAGAAAATGTACACAGTTTTTCCCTGAGTGATTTCTCTATATGATCTTATATATTTCTGGACAATTATCTGTTGTAATGAATGTCTGGATGAATAATAAATTAATCCCTCAATATCTAGTATAAAGCCATGTAATTAATTAAGTTTCTTTATGCTTAAAATGTACAAAGACGTAAGCAAAGAGTAAAATGCCTATTACAATCAAAAGATTTTGTGTATATATATATATATATATATATGCACGCACACACACACACACCTACAGAAAACCTTTTATATATTTAATTTTTTTGTATTGAAATCCATTTTTATCCTTCCATATTTAACCCATAAATTCTGACCCAGGTCTTAATCTTTGTCTTTGAAAAAAAATTTTTTTTCATTTTACTGTTGGTTTAAGAATACATGATACTTTAGCAAAATCTCGCCCATATAACCAACATTAGGCATACCACAAGGTCAATAGCGTGTCCACCTGTTGTCAGAAAGTTTCGGGTGTCTGATGTCCTCATAATGCAGCAATTTAGATTACAATGTGAAGGAGAGTCGCAGTAGCAGACTGACTGAATAGCTGTAAAAGAGTTCCTAAGTAGATAAGAACTGCTCGAGTCGGGAGTAAAAAAAAAAAAAAAAACTCGAAGGGCAAAAGCAAGTGATTAAAACAGCAATCAAAGGCGCAAAGTCTGATAAATGTACGATTCGTTAATTAGCATTGTTCAGCTTATGGGGCTACGGGCAGCTGGTTTGCCTTTCCTTGTACTTTTTAAGTCTTTAAATTAGACTCGTACTGTTTTGGATGACCCGTGGCTGTTATTGACCTTAACGCATACAGCAGGCTGGTAAACTGGCAGCATGAATCTGGTAAGACAAACAATAAAAGAGAAGAGAATAAAGCGAAGGAAAGATCAGACCAGAAGAACATAGAACAGGAGAAGAGAAGGTACCTGAGAAGAGGAGAGTGGTGTCAGACCATGTTTTAGTGGTGCATGTGCCACTCCGAGATGCAAGACAGACAGGAAGAGGACCATAAAGCATGCAGCGACAGCACACACATCAAGCTGACAGGCCGGCCGGCTGCAGGACAGATAACGCAACCCTGCACTGCGCCTCTCCCTCTATCAACCCCATCCATCATCCACCCCTTCATCTACACCTCAGCCCGATGGCAGCCCACACAGGCACACCTGCCCCGAAACGCCCAGACCTCCATCAGAGCCTATCTCGATCAGGATATAAATGTATGCCAATTATCTAGACTGAAGAGTCATACATATGGAAGACTGATCTGTCTTATATACCAAGCAAGCTCATAGTGTTCTAGCACTGAAAGATGTTTTCATATTTGTGTCTATATTCTTTTATGTAAGGAATAAAAACAATGCGGTGTACGATGTTAATGGAAAATAATCAACAACAGGGTGGTGTGATGTGGCCCAGCATGACGTGGATTTACTGTTATAGTCCAAAGCTGATTCTTTTCCAATAACAGCAAATGGTTTATACATAACATGTGACACTGGAGACTCTTTCCATACATGTCTTCACACAGAAAAATGTGCCACATCAACGGTACAAGCAATCCGTTTACATCGATTGTCGGCTATACAAGTCTACATGTAAGCTCTTACGTACAGTATTAGAACTGCTAATCTAGAGAAATCATTTATTTTCTGACCAATCAGATTTGAGAACTCGTCATTTTTACTAAAATGATTTTAAACCGTTCGTATCGGATGTCTGGTATAAAAAGTTAGCATGATTTAATACCAAATCAAGCAGCTGTCTGGAAGTTTCTTCAAGAGGTCCTCTATTTTGGCCATGGCCTAATTTGCACAGGTGCATCCAACCAGTGCCTTGTGTTCCCTTTGACAGAAATTACAATTAGAGGAAAATGTATTCAAAGAAAAGCAAATGACCCTTCAAGGCCACCATTGTTCCTTCATCACTCCGGGTTTTGTTTGCGTATCTCTCTCGCCTCGCTCGCGCTTGTTGCTCGTAAAGAGGGTGTGAGGGGGGGAGTAATTATGCAAATAGGTGCTGACACTTCAGGGAAACAATGTAGATAGGAACACCCCTTTTCCACACGTCCAGACATTTTTACATACACACACATGGTCCATCTCGTGTGTATGACCCAGCCAGTGTTGTTACAGTGGTATAACCCCATCACGGCCAGCCTCAGCTCTCTGAACGCTAAAAGAAATGCTGACAAAAGAGCCAACAATGACTGTCATCGTGTCTGGCCATGGCTCCACTGCTTTATCAGAGGGAAGTGCTGCGTTTAGGAAATGTGGAATGAAAAGGAGAGCTTGCTATCACCCTCTTTATTCAAGCTGTCTGACAAAAACTCTTCAGCTCCGTCACTCTCTCCTTTTCTCTTTCTCTCTCTCACTCTTTCTCTTTCTCTCTGTGCCACATATGCTCTTACAAGTTATGGCTGTTTTTCTGCTTTGTTCTTCTCAAAAGAAGATGATGACTTTGTGCTGACAGATTAAGGTTAATGGACTTCTCCGGCATGTACGAGTACTTTAAGACAAGTGAAAAGACTTTAACGCACCTTTAATGAGTTGTTTTAATTCTTCCATATCAGCAGGGTGTCTATTATAGACAACTTTGGACCCTTGTTTGGGAAAATGAGCCGTGTGTGAAGCCATTTTTAAGTGCTATTCTAGCAGCGTTAACTTTGGTTGACCCTTTAGACTCCCAGGATCTATTGAGAGGTCTAAAGTAATATTCCTCACTGTCATAACTATATTCTTTTCTTATTAGGTTCACTATAGTTACAGAATAATTAATAGAAGTTACTGAATAATGTGACAGTGTCCTAGGGAGCTACGTAAACACCTAGCATCTTGAGTCTTCATTGTTTACTAATGTTTGCTAGGCGAAACTGTTCTTGTTTACTCTTGCAGTGCATGTGAACAGCATCTTTCATAATTACCTTATGATTGCTGTTACGACATGGCGAAATCAGCACGGCAGCTCACAACGTGTAGTGCCGCCCAGGGACATGGCAGAGGAGGACTACACTACCCAGCCATACCCGCGCTCTGGTTCAAAGGAGTTCTGATTACGAACACCTGCATACACTTAAGGTTATGTAAGGGCCTCCTTAGCATTAGCCGTTGCTAGGTTTGTTTACCAAGCCGATTTTCCTTGAAGTGTTTTCCCTGGTGCTTCACTACGCTTTTGCCTACGCCCCTCATACCTAGCTTACCTGCTCTATCCCGACTTGATTCTCGTTCCGTGTTCAGTCACACGTCATCTCACCGCTTCCCCGCGTTTGTCTCCGTTTACACTCCGTAACAATTGCTTGGCCTGGAGCCTTCAGCTAAGTTGTAAGCTATGCTGTTAAATCTATGTATCATGCTTATGTAGCAGAGATGTTCAAGTTAGCACACGTTAACTAGTTTTGATGCCTATTTTCACAGACAACAGACACAGCCGAGGACTAATCACAGAAGTGTTCTCATATTCTGTCGAGAGACATACAGAAAACATTCGCTGTCTCTTGCGTTCGCTTCCAAATTAATGTATTGGCTATGCCTAATATTTGTGCCATACATCTAATTGATTTTCCCTCTTTTCTCAGCTTCAAAATGGCTTGCTTTTCTCCCATAGACAGCTCTCTGATCTTCATGTTGGCTTATCCTTTTTTTTTAACAACAAATGCAGTCTTCACACGTGAAACTGAAGGCTAAAACCAAGAGTAGATGTTCACAGATATTTATTGTTCAAACAATTAATATAACAGAACACACCTGGGTAACAAGAAACACCTGTCAGTCACATGTTTTGATATTTTTGCTCGCCTAATAATTGGGTGGTCTGATACAAAATGTACTAAGTTCTATGTTGTTTAATACATCTACAGTATACAGTATATAAACACCAGGAAATAAAAGCTGAAATTCAAAACGCTCTCCTCATATTCATCTTTTGATCTCAAACCCAAATGTCTTCCGTGTGCAGCAAAAATAATTGAATTGGTCTTGCCGTTCCATTAGTTTCAGAGTGTATAACATTATCTAACCAGATACGTAGGATTCTCGCAAACTGTTTCAATCTAGTGACCTCATCCTGCTCTGAAAAATCTTGCTGCAATCTAAACTTAGCTTTCCTTCTGGAATCCAGTGCATGGAAGTTTATATAACGAAGTACAGAAAGCCAAACAGATTTGAGATTCTGAAACTTATGGCCAGAAAAGTGAAGAAAAGTGATCAGATGCTCCATGGCCTGTAAAGTTTACAACTGAGACTACCCAAAGGTTGGTCGATTTTGAACAAGTGACAGCCTACAGGTACTTTTGTGGTCATGCCACAAAATTTTAACACGCCCTATCTAGAGACTCTTCTCTTAGGGCAGCGGCCCCCAACCCCCAGTCCGCGGACCGGGACCGGTAACTTACATTATTTCCGTTTTATTTATGATCTGGATCTGAAAAATGACCGGATTCTCCCCATTACATCCTTCTACGACTCACTCTTGATGCGTGTCAAGACGCTTGTCTCAGTCACGTGATACGTTGAAACCTTACCATAGAGACCAGAGAGCGTTAGGGGGGAGAGAGGATGTTACGAGGATGCTGCTAATAAAGTTGCGATTTCACATTGGATTCACGTTTATTATTATATTTTAAAAATACCCCAGTTTTTATACCGGTCCTATCATTTTATTTTGTTGTATTTATCCGCCACACCTTAAAGGCCGGTCCGTGAAAATATTGTCTGATATTAAACCGGTCCATGGCGCAAAAAAGGTTGGGGACTGCTGTCTTATGGAAACCAATTCTTACATCATGTATTGTCAGTCTACATACTGTCAGAATTTCACCGTTTCAAGCCAATAACAGAGAGCCAAATACACTAATGATTGCTTGATTGTTTTTTTTAGTAAACCAATCCATCTATAACAGTACTTGTTTCATTTGATGCAAACACATGTCTTTCTGCTGAACACTTGTGAACGTTTATTCCTTAGCTCGGTTGGTTGAACCAACTTTGGATAAAAGCGGAAAGGCCTCTTCCTCAGGATCTCTTTTGTATGATGTTATGGCAGTAATAATAACACGGCTAATCCGCAGTAGCTTGGATGGACACGCTAATAAAGCACTAATAGATGTGGTTATAGAAGCAGTGGTGTGGTTGATGTTATTGCGGTAATAGAAGCAATGGAAATGCAAACAGTGGGGAGGGCTAAACCGATTACATTACACAGTTATTTCTGTTCATCTCCTCCCTTTCCTCCAGTCTACGCTTCCCTCCACCCCTGACATACCTGCACTGCCACCACCACCTCAATTGCCTGAGGAGGGTATTGGACTAGTTATGCATGTTTGGTAACGGGATAGCCTATTGAGAGGAGCTTGCTGCTAATTTGTCATGGCCATGTTTCCCTTGAGTGATGGAGACCTGCTTTACCATACACACACACACACACACACACACATGCACACATATATAAATGAAAGGTGAAATGAGGGTGAAATGGCAGGCAGAAACATGGGAGTGAAACGTAGAAAGAAAGTCACCATCATTTTCAGTAACACTTACAGTAACAATACATGAATAATCATGCACTAATACCTGAATTAAACCCTTACTTAAATATTAACTAACAAACATGTACTTAAGGCGGTTGTTATTCACGCATGAATTCATATGACTAACTTCGTAGTTAAGCTTAGCTCTTTATTAATTTGTGATTAGTACATGCCTTAACTCATCATTAGTTCATATTTCAGTAAGTATTAATTCAGGCATTAGTGCATGATTATTCATGTACTGCTATTGAAAGTGTTACCCAATTATCAAATGATCTAGCCTTGCGAGTATGGATAAATGTGATCTATGTTAGGGATAAAATACCTGCGGGCATGCTGTTATAGGAAAATAATCAACAACAGTGTGTTGTGATATGGCCTGATGTGAAGCCGAGGTACTGTTAGGTCGCCATAGTTATTTTTCTATAAATGTATATAATTAAGGTATTTATTCCTCTTAAGCAATTTGCTTAATCGGACAAATTGTTAATTCATTTCAACACCACATCCATTCACAGTGACATTTAAATGTTGTGGAAAACAGGAAATTGGAGAAAGTTAGTTCCTGTTTCACTTACATTAAAGCAGCGATTAACATTGTTCCTTTACCAGCCTTGCTTTCTCTCTCTCTCTCTCCTCTCTCTCTCTCTCTCTCTCTCTCATAGTTAATAAGCCAAAAATTGACATGATGGGTTACTGAGGAAGCACAAAATCCTCTTGAAGACAGGCTTTAAATTATCAGCGAGACAGACGTAGTTCAGAGCAAACTTGAGGGAAAGGAAGCTGCGTTGGAGTGACAAAAAGAGTGACGATCAAAGCGTTACTGATTAATGATCTGTTCATTGGCCAGGAAAGCCTTCACTATAGAATATGACACTTTTTCTCGACTCGTCACCCGTTCCCGCAACCGGAGGGGTTCGAGCTGTGGTGGGGGCACACACACACACACACACACACACACACACACAATGGCATTTCTTCCACTCTTGTTCTTCCCCCTACTTCCTGTTGGACTCTGGGAAGGCTGTGGAGTGAGAGCGTTGTTGGTGGGAATTCTGTCCAGCCCTAAATTAACCTTTGGCCCCTCCCTCTGGCCTTAACCAGGCCAGACACAACACTCTCTGTGCCGAGACACAGGGCTTGTGGTTCAGATGGGGGACGGCCGTGTCCTGCGGCAAAACACACCACGTTCGCACAAACAGCATTTTAGATGTACAAATAGGGACTTTTTTGGGGGGCCATTGATGTTGCTGTACGCGTTTCAAAGCTGAGTCTGCAATGTCTTTGTTTCGGGTGAGTGGGATGTTGAGTGATTAGACCTTTATTTAGTTATTTTTCCCTATGGCAGACTTATTGTGATGGATTTCTTAGCTAAAGGAGAAAACTGTTTGTTCTGTTTGCTCTACAATCATGGATTGATTGCAGCTATGCAATGTTGTGATAATATTCTGCCCAAGGTTGACCATCACTCACCATCAGCTCCGTCTATACATCATACAAGATTGTAACAGTACTTATAATAATAATAATAATAATAATAATAATAATAATAATAATAATAATAATAATAGCAGCACATTTTAATTTATGTAAAGAATTGAGTGAATCATTTAAAATAATCTTCAGAAAACGCTTAATCTTGTTCAGGATTGCGGTGACCTGGACAGGAATAAACAAACAAACAAACACACACACACACACACACACACATACAATTACTTAGTAAGTTAAACTAATCCATCTATGGGCATGTTTTATCACTGAAAACATATGCTTGCGAAGTCTGCTAATTTTGCCTTAAAGCCAAAGGTGATCCTCGACGCTGGTGAAAAACTTCTGTCTATCTCAGAGGACACAGATAATCAACTTACTATGTGCATGTGCGTAACTCGACTCTGAGTAGGTGTAACTTTCCTGTAAGCACTGATGGATCTTTAGGTTTTTAAAGAAGGTATAAAAAAAAATATTCAACAGCAGCATGCAACAAAAATGAATAGCTGTAAAATGTATTGATTGATAAGTTAAGAATATGAACATGAACATAAGCATAAAATTATAATAATCACTATATTTAAAGATGTTGTAGCATAAGAACCATAGGCTACAGTTTTACTTATGAGACAATCACACACTTATAACACATCATTGCACACACACACACACACACACACACACAACACACAAACACACACCATAACGCTAACTCTGCCTTTATGCAGACAGAAAACATTATGTACTTTATGAACCATGTACATTATCCACACTCAATCACCAGATTTTTTCTGCAGGCCTTCATACCCCACCACCCTCATCAAGTCTGTGAGTCAGCAGCCGTGTGTTGCTGTGCATGTACGTGTGCCTGTGCCTGTGCCTGTGCCTGTGCGTGTGTGTGTGTGAGGGACTGATGATGGCTTGGAATGTCTGATCTGACATGATGTTAGAATGACATCATCAACTTATGGCTGTTGAACTTACAGCCCTATGACGTACACAGACACACCCAGTGTGTGAAAGCGTGCGACAATAAAGCCTGGACCTGGAAGTGTAGAGATCAAAGGTCAAGCCCTTGAGAGTTCAAGACGTTAACACTATGCTCCTTTTTAGCTAACCACACACACACACACACACACACAGTGACCCCACATCGTGTTAATCTATGTTAGTGTCACGGTACTAAGAGACTTAGTCTCTCTGCCTCTCAGAGCACACTCCATGAACTCAGTGCTTCATGAACAAGGTCAGGTGTGTTCGAGGAGGATTCCCCGCTCCGTACACACAGTTTGGCTGGAGGTGGTGGATGTTGTTCCTTATTAGGTCCTCATATCTGGACAGAATAAGTGACCTGGACAAGGATCTCTCCACAGCAAATCAAAACCACATCTCACCATGATCTCGCACTTGTGATTTTAAACCTGGGAGAGGTGTCCCTCGGATGAACCGTGGTCCGGAGGACGGGCTCGCACGGTGCCATGGTTGAAGGTTTTTTTTTTTTTACAGTGTGCGTGTGTGCCTGTGTGGAGTTCAGGTTGCATATTAAACAAACAGCCCGGGCGGTTTGGATGGCCAGCACTAGAGCTTGGCTCCAGTTAAGTAAATTAGTGTAAATTTGCACAAGTAACCTAATTTGGAGAGAAAACAAAGACTGGAATTTTAATTGGCCACAATGGCGCTGGACTGGAGCAGCGGCGAGGGAGAAATGAGCCGAGACCAGGTTGTGTAGGCTGCCGCTGTCCGAGCTGTTTGAGAGAGACTTTGTTTGTGTGTGTGTGTGTGTAAGAGTTAGAAAAAGATACTGTTACAGTCCAGCAAACCAAGCATGAAGGAACAGGTCAGCGAGTGTCAGGAAGGAATTTATTAGTATTTCTACTGAATCATGTCAAAAGAACAAGAAAACTCCATGTGACCCTACAAATGTGAAACAGCAAAAAATATGTAACTAAAGATTTCAGATTGTTGGATTTTGCATGCACACACACACACACACACACACACACACACTCACATACACACCCTAATATAAAATCGAGGCATTATAACACAAACTACATACAATGTGCAACACAGGCGATGCTGATTTCCGGTACACTACTATATGTACATCAGCATACACGAAACGTTCACTTTAAAAGGAACACCTGTACATCGGCACATTCATGCAATTATGCAATTATATAATCAGCCAATTGGATGGCAGCAGTGAAATGCCTTAAAATCATACAGATACATGTCAAGAGCTTCAGTTAATGTTCAAACATCAGAATGGGGAAACAATTTACTCTCATTGACTTTGACCATGATATGGTTGTTGATTTGAGCATTTCAGAAACCGCTGATCTCAAGAACAACAATATGTAGAGTTTGCACAGAACGGTGCGAAACCATTTCATGAGAAAGTTCAGAGAAGAATGGGCAGACTGGTTCCAACTTATAGGAAGGTTCCAGTAACTCAAATAACTACTCTTTACAACTGTGGTGAGCAGAAAAAGATCTCAGATCGTTCAAAATAAAGTCAAGGTTAGGGTTACAATGTCATGGTTACAGGCGTTCCTATTAAAGTGGCCGGTGAGTGTACATGGCTATATATTGTTATGTACAGCATAATCATTGCCTTCTGAGTAAAACAGATATGTTTATAAACCATCTTTGACAGGGAAAAAGTCTTTATAAATGTTTAAACTAACCTGCCCTGTTTTGATAAACCTGTGTATATGTGTGCATGTGCACATGTCAGAGTCGTAACCCGTCTGTATGTTATGCGCACTCCTTTTATTTTTTCCCAGCATCCGTTTGCATGGATCACGGAGGTCAAAAAACGTAGGTTTTAATGTACATATGCAACCCCTTAAGACTGCATTTTATGAAAACAGTGGCCATCCTCCAATCAGATAAGAGCGCAGGATAGGAGGGAGAGAGTCTCTAGAGTGGGAGAGAGAGAAGCAAAGAGGAAACAGAGGGAGGAGGGGAGAAACGAGCGAGGAAGGTAGAGGATGAGTGCTAAAAGGAAAGGAAAACAAAGGGTAGACTAGGCCGACCTGCAAATCAGCTTTGGTATGATTGAACCTGGCTAGCGCAGATGTTCTGCTTTACAGTAATTCATGGTTGAATTAAGAGTTAAAAGTACGATTCAACGATTGGGGTGCCATTACATTTACACATGTATGTAAGTAAAAGTAACAGACATTTTAAACACAGGTAAAGCATCCATCATAACAAGCCATGTGCATGTTTCAGATAATAAACTTGAAATATAATTGAAAAGATTGACATATAATCATAAAAATACTTTGTTTAATATCATACGCATCCTTTTCTACGAGTCGTCCATTATCGGCCGTGATTATGTTACATATTAGTCCCGTGAATTTCACTCACCTGAACACATTCACCCCGGGAAATCTTTGGAATATAACACAAAATTTTCTGAAGATCCTCAGAAGAAGAAATGTAAAGTCACTCATTCTTTCTTTCTTTTCAGTTCACTTCTGAGGAGTTCACTTCGACAAGTCACGCAATGTTAACGATTAAATAAGTAATTTGTTAAAAGATCATTTTAAAAACTCAATTATTTTAGTCATTTAAGAAAATTCAGCCATCGTCAACAAAGAAACCTTGTTAAAAATGATATGTTGTAACCTGAGATGGGTTAACACATTTTTTTAATGGTTCAATGCAGTTAAATGTTGAAAAATGATGTAAAAAATAATGTTAATTTCTAAAAATTTGCATGGTGTTGCCAATTATTTTATCTCCAATTTTTTTGACAGGCAATATAACAAAACTCTGCAACTTATAGTCTGGAAAATGCAGTAACTGGAAATATGTATCAGTACATATGTATGAAAAATGTATCAGTAACTCTGATACATTGAGTTCTTTTTGACTATATTCTTATTTTACTAGACACTTTACACCATTGCATGTTGTTGCCGTACGGCAACAATTTACCAACCGCCCGTCATGAAAAGTTTCTCTCAATATTTTCTATATTTTTTATGACTTGAATTAGTTCAAGTAACAGAGCATTTTAATGTAAATGTAATAATGAATACAGTAGAGGGTTAAGAGTTATAAGGCATAAACGGCATCGCAATGGTTCACAATGGAGGCGTCATTTACGTCTTCTTAAAATGTGCTTTCTAAAAGGGTACTTCTTGGATTCCTGTTTGAGAGGGGAACTCTCCTGTAGGGTTCTACATAGAAATAGTTTAGTGTTTTCAACCAAGAGACGAACAGAAGAACGCGTAGCAGTTCTAGATGTAAGATCTTTTTGGATTTTGCATTGCCACCATTTTGGATAAAATAATCTAATAAATGTAAATGTTATGTAAAACTTTAAAATAAAAATAAAAAAAGACAGAAAGAAAGAGAGAAAAAAACAGACGCATTTCTTTCTGTCTGTCTTTCTTTCTCTTTCTTCTTGCTTTCTTTCGTTTTTCTTGGTAACTTTCTCAGCACTTCTCTTCCTCTCCTCTGATCTCGCTCTGGGTTTAAAGATTGAGAAAGCGCCGCTGTGTTGATTTGGGAAAAGGGGAAAAAAAATGTCTCCCTTGATCAGCTAAATCTCCGCTTCTGCGTCAGGCCTCCTGCCATTTTCTGTCACACCAGGAGACGACTGTGTGTGTGTGTCTGAGTTTCTGTCTGCTTTTTCCCCTTGCCCACTGGCTGCCTGAGACTCGGTTCCTGCTCCTTTGAAGTGGCTGCATGCAGAATGGAGGTTTTTTCGCATGGTGAATTTGCCCCTGATGCCCGCAGCGTCCCCGCCGCACGAGTCGGAAGAACGCCGAGCGCTCGTTTGGGATGGACCTCTTTCTTCTCGCTTCATAACCAGCCTCTTTGTGTTTTGAACTCGAGCATTCACAAGCCATGTAATCTCCAAATTAGACCTTTCTTCTGCGTGCGAGCCGTGCGTTTGAAGTGCAATTATTTTGCTCATTACAAGTTAATTTTATTGTTATACTTCGTCAGGGTTTCCTGAGGTTACGGCGTTGAAAAGTTTGAGAAGAAGGTAGAGAGTGGAAATTAGTGAGAATGAAAGCTTTGAGGTGCTTGTGGCATGCTCTTTATCTCTCCCATTCTCTTTTTTCTTTTTCCCTGAGCATCTCTCACTCCCTCTCACTCTCTCTGTGCAAAAACGAGAAAAAAAAAAGACTCAAATAAGTAGATGCACACCTTTTAAATTGTATAAAGATTCCCAAAGCGGCCAAACATCTCAAACAAACTATCTCGGCTTTTTATTTCTGAATTTGCTCTGGAATGGAAAAGCTTAAGCTCAGATCTCAGATATATTCCTGCTGCTGTATATCTGCTGTTCCAGACCATTTCCGATTGGCTTTACACAAAATGTACACAGGCTATGTATTGTATGTTATATGTGTATGCGTCTGTGCATGCAATCATGCATGTATTTTGTGTGTGTGTGTGTGTGTGTGTGTGTGTGTATTGAGAGAACATGGGTCAGATTTCACGTCGGTCCATTTTAAGAACAAAGCAAACATTTGTGTTCCGGCGCACAGGCCAGTTCTAATGACGCGACCGAGTCCGATATCAGCCGCTCAAATCAACGTGTAATAATAGACATCACATTTAAGCCGATTTGATATTTAGTGTCTCATTTCCAATTAAGCCCTCAGATATCAGAGCTGCCCAAAATGATGAAGTAAAGCGAGCAGGCCGGAGATCGGCTTCCAGATACGAGCTAATAGCTGCACCAGTCATTAGCCACTTATAATTGGCAAAAAAAGAGTGTTTTAATGTGGTACTGGAAGTCTTAATAGAAATTCTTCACAATGCCCTACAGTATTCGTTTTTTTTTTTTTTAAATGTTACAACATGAGGAGGATTAAGAGTTGCAGGAAGTTGCATGTGAAATGTTTGATAACGGATTTGTACCACGCTGGTTCTTTCCTCGGGCGCGTTTGCACAGTTAATACCAAAGCTTCCTGGATGCAAACGACACACGGTGTGTACGACCACGGTCCCAGATATGAACCGAGAAATGTTATTCATATCAATATTTTCTTGCATGACTGCAAGAATGTCCAGTTTCACACAGGGAACACAAATGGCATTAGTAAAGCAGATTTTCGTGTAAATTGTAATAATTGATTTTCTGGAGTAACGCCCACACACTAATACATAAATACATCCAGCATATCTATAGTATATGAGTGAATACCAGAGATGCACAGTTCAATATGTTCCACTTTACTTAAAAAAAGGAGGACCCAATGACTCAAAACCCACTTATAATAGAGATCTTGTGATGAGTACTTTCTAATAGTGAATGTGAGCTAATATTTGTATGTCTTAGCTTTTGTTTATATCAGAGTAATTTCAGTTCTAGAAAGTTTTTGTGTCTATTTTCAGGGAGAAATAGTGTACACTTGATACAATACTAAAACTAATGTATGCAGTGGATCTCCACAACATACTATATCCTTTAACATTATGCAAATGAATAAAAAGCCCAGTAGCTTTGTTATGCAGTAACAGGGGCATCCATTCATCTATTCATATATTCATCTATCTATCTATCTATCTATCTATCTATCTATCTATCTATCTATCTATCTATCTATCTATCTATCTATCTATCTATCTATCTATCTATCTATCTATCTATCTATCTATCTATCTATCTATCTATCTATCTATCTATCGATCTATCGATCTATCTAGTTGTTAGTATGTTTGTATCCACTTGTCTCTTAGAAAGAAAGTGGTACTGCAAATCAATACAAAGTCCTTCTGACTGATGACTTTTACGTTATGATGAAATAATTCTATCGTGATGGGCGTGGTCTCTTCCAGGATGACTACCCCCTACCCCACCCTCCCCAGGGCACAAGGGCTGTGAGTGCGAATGATGTAAATTGTATGTTGTGGCCTTCACACAATGCCACAAATCCACTAGGACATCTATAGGACATTTGGGAGTGACGGTGACATTTAGACAGTGTTCTCCGACATCATCAAAACACCAATCGAGGGAATATCATTAGGAAGAGTTGAGATGCACATCAGACCCACAAAACTAATTCCTTCTGAAAAAAATAAGGAGGTCCAAAAAAAAAAAAATCTGAACTTCAAGTGAATAAGTCATGAAAGCATTCTACAAAAAATGTCAAATCAGCAATCTTTAAAGCCGTGTTGAGCAGAAAAGCATCTCAGGGCACATCGATGTGGTGGATGAGCTGCAACAGCAGAGTACCACATCAGGTTCTACTCCTGTCAGCCAAGAACAAGAATCTGAGACTAGAAGATTGGAAAAGGAACAAATGATGCTTTTGCCATCTTCATTGAGCTCAGATTGTATGTTAATGCACATAAATATAAACATTAAAACATGCGCGCACACACACACACACACACACACACACACACTATAATATGCTGTATATGAGGTCAACAAAGATCTAGATGTATATGCAGTATATACAGAATACACCAGGATGCACTAAAAAACTGAAATCTCAGGATGCACACACACACACACATGCGCGTGCACACACGCGCACGCACACGCACATCATTGGCTCAATAATAGGCAGCACAAACACAAGCTGTTTGTTTTGTATCTTCTGCCTTTCATCGAGCTCAGAGATAGTGCTGTGTTTTATGTTCTTTCACTGTGTTGCCTCGCTTTACTCTATGCTCCTCCTCTTCTTCCTCACGCTTAGTTCCATTGACGCTAAATAAACTTTATCCACAATAATAGATGCTGGCAGGCCGCCTGTGAGAACAAAAACACAGACATCATGACAGGTTCAAAGGCAGTGTACTTCTCTCTCTCACTCTCTCTCTCTCTCTCTCTTTCTCTCACACACTCCGTTTCTCACTATTTAGTTCATCCATCCGTCTCTCTGACGTTTGTACCCTCTCTAGTCCTCGTCCGCCTTTGGTTTTCGTGCGAGAGAAAGCTCTTTGTCTGGTAAACGGCTCCATCGGTTTTGATCCAGGCGTTTATTAGCTGGAGAGTTTAATTAAAAAGGCCATTCATATGAAAATGGGAGTTTGATAGTGATTGCTGTCCCCAGCAGCCTCTCGCTTCTACTTTTAATTAGAAGCCTGGTTGATTGACATCAAGCCCTGCCGGCTGCTTACTGACATACGCACTCTTTTTTTCTTTCCCCCCCTTTCTACTTTTTTTTTTTTACACACACAGACACACACACACACACAGTTAATACATGCATACAATAACACAAAGGTCATTAAGGAATACACAGCACATCAAAGATCCAGCACACTTTTTTGACACGTCTCGGTAATTAGCAAGGTGTGTGTGGTTCAGTTCCACACAAATACATGCAGCTAATTCACTGTGGCCTTGTTCGTCATGCTCTGTGCACATTATCCGGACATATCATTCGAAAATTGCTTGCAAACTAGCATCCTTAAACACAAACCGACTCTTGTAAGTAAGAACACAACCGGATAGTTTTTCCTGGTTCATTTTCGTTTACACATCATGTCCTCAATTCATACATAACGATCTTCATATGCTTTCTGCACATGAACACATTATTCTTGTCACGAACAGATGTGACTGATAGATTTATTCTTGATGCTCACTGTGATTTACTCAGGATCCTGAATATCCACTTTCTTGCTTCCTTATCACTTTTCTAAGCTCTATTAGCGCTTACTGTTTTATACCCGACAAGCACGAGACCATCAAGGTGTATATGTGGATGCATGTACAGGTTTTAACTTTTATTAAAAATTACCATCCAATCGATCAATCAGAAGGGCCAGGCAATACTTGGTAAACAAACAAAACCCCATAAAATCTAATAAACAGGCGCAGGTAAGGTGATCGTCAAACAGGCACGGACCTGGAGAAAAGTAAATAAAGCTGAGAAAATATTGAGGCAAAACAGGAAATAAGGAAAAGGCTTAATAGCATCACAAGCACAATACCGGACTCTGCAGTGTATGTACAGTGCCCTCCATTAATATAGGCACCCTTATTAAATATCATCAAAGAAGGCTGTGAAAAATTGTCTTTATTGTTTCACCTTTTGGTCTTTTGTTAAAAAAAAATCACAAAAATACTCTGCAC
Organism: Ameiurus melas; assembly: GCA_012411365.1. Classification (NCBI taxonomy): domain Eukaryota; kingdom Metazoa; phylum Chordata; class Actinopteri; order Siluriformes; family Ictaluridae; genus Ameiurus; species Ameiurus melas. The sequence continues at coordinate 11,806,767 of CM022752.1, forward strand.
TCATGGATATCAAATAATTGCAAACACAACACAGGTTTATCCAAGAACTATATATCTTTGTTAAATATAGGTGTGCAACAATTATTGGCAGCTTTTTAATCAATATTATGTGCTAGCTCCCTTTGCCAAGATAACAGCTCTGAGTCTTCTCCTATAATGCCTGATTAGGTTGGAGAATACACGGCGAGGGATCTGAGGCCATTCCACCATACTGAACCTCTCCGGATCCTTCAAATTTTGAGGTCCACACTAGTGGACTCTCCTCTTCAGTTCACACCGCAGGAGGGCACTGTATATAAGAGTGTGCTTGATTGTGAACGGGTTAATTAAATCATTAATCAGGTGAGTGAGAACAGGGATAGATGACACGTGGTATGGTTGTGAGCTGGGCATCATGGGAACTGGAGTGAATGCATCATACAGATCATACAGGGACTGATATAAAATAGAGAAATGAAATTAGACAAAAGTCGTAAATAGACAAATCACATATAATTTCTTTCAGAATAATGAACTTGCCATGATAAAAGAAAGTCCTAGTAGTTGTGCAGTACATTTGCAAAAAAAAAGAGAAAGTTCTCTACATCAATTAGTGCAGGACCGTTACACCTCAGAGAACATTTGAGAAGATTAACTGTATCAGAAATGTTAAATATTAAGTGAAATGTGTTTAATCAACTGAATGATCTTATGTACAGTAAACCTTGTGAAGAGTGAAAATTTAGTCATGCAAGAGAACTGAATGTAGCATTGTCATAGCACAGCTGACAACAAAACAAGGGAAACAGAAGACAGCGATGCTCATGAGCAGACAAAAGTGGCAAAGTAAAAAACTGGCAAAGTCGGTTAACGATCATAATTGTAATTCGAATATTATGGGCCACAATAGTGTGGGAATAGTCCTGGGAGAGTAAACGTATCCTAGATGCTAGAAAGGTTCGTCCAAGCTCCATGGGCTTGTGGACAAGTTATTCAGTAGGAATCCTATGATAATTATCCTTTAAGAACAGGAACCTGTTTCCACATACCAACTCTATGTAACATCTTGCTCCAAAACCCTTCAATAAGTTGGTACTTAGGGTCATAGTTGTGAAGTTCCTATAGATGTAAAACTCAATTCTAGGATTTGGATGTCCAATGTAATTGCAAATTTCTGACCAAGTTCACTCAACATAAGTCAAAACTAATTTTCAAATCATCCATCTTCCATACCGCTTATCCTACAGGGTGGTGGGAAACCTGGAGCCTATCCCAGGGAGCATCAGACGCACGTTTCGGAAAACTCACAAGTATCATGTTTACTCAGTAACTTCCAGTAACTTCTTCAAACCTAACTCTTGAAGATCTGGTTGTCCTGTGACTACAATCTCATTCTGAAAAGCTTATCAAGTAACGTGACCAAAAATTCCCAGTCAGAAGTTGTTGTACTTTTACATAATTGCAACTTTGAAGACTCTGTAGCATGTGGCCAGAGCTTCAGTACGTAACCCACTCTCTGTGGGTTGAAACTACTTGCAGCTTGACTTGCTTGCTTATCTTTATTCTAAGACTCGACTTGGACTTAAGTGTATTGAGTAGATTTTGAATTGGACTTCATTAAACTAAATTTCAGACGTGTAAATAACTGTTTCTCCAACAATACTTGGAGTTACTCAAACTCAAAACTACATGTTACAGTAATACATTAAGGTGACCAGGCTGCCCAAACCATTGATTACTTAAATTTATTTGTAGTTTAGGGACCTTAGATGAGAGCTTTTGACTTAGTCCATGAGAGCTGCTACCTGAGACTTGATTTTGACTTAAGGAGAAGGCACATACCTGCGACACTGGTAGGTCCATACCTGATTTATATGTCTTTAATTATTGATCACAAATGGACAAAATGCTCTTTACCAATATAACAGTCTTCTTGTGGTTCTGAACTGGTCTTGTTTTAACAACTCATTGAGACCTTAACATTTCTTTACTTGTCAGAGATCATTCAAATTATTCTCCCCTTACCATTTTGCAATAATCTTAACAATATATGGATTTTGGCATATAACATGAGAAACCACAGTTTTGGAAAGCAGTACATCTGTAATGAACTCCATACACTCCATGTTAGTGTATAAATCCAGCATCAATCCCTATGAGACCAAAAACAGTTTACTTCCCAGCGTTTAGGGAAACCATATAAGTTTAAAGGGTCTACTTATAGTTCAGAGAGACTGTTTATAATCCAGGGACACAATTCCTACAGTTTAATTTTAGAAGAGCAGAATGTAAATGCCACAAACACAACCTGCCAGGATATATTTCCCCACTCTCTCTCTTTCTCTACATTTCTCCAGTCACTTCTATCAAACCTCATCCCATCCTGTCAGACTTCATTTGTGCTTGCGTGTGCCTGCGTTGTTTTGCTTCGCCAGCCGTTTGGGTTTGATTTGGCCAAGAGTGAGCACTCGCAGTCGAGTGGAAGCGGAGGCAGAAGCGTTCGAGGGCCAAAACCTTGTTCCAATTACAACGGCTTCGTTACAGCCGCTTCCCCGCTCTTCTCTCCTGCTCCATATTTCATGGCTGTGCCCTGAAAGCCCTGCTGTTGTTTTTTCATATCGACTGATTTCCTGTACAGCCTTGTTTAATGTATGTGGAAGCAAGATGCAGATATTGACCAGTAGGAGGCAGCGATGGGGGGTGGGGGAACTGAAGTGATGCTTCTGAAGATGGCATGCGCTTGCATACGGCAGCGCTTCTACTGTTTCTTTATCGAATTAGAGTGCGGCGAGCAAGCAATCCTGCTCATTTACTCAACTCAGTTTGGCCTGTGGCTGACGTCTCAAAAAGTCGCAGCGAAAAACTTAAAGCCAGTAAAGCAAGGCCAAGAAACCCTATGTATTGCTATATACATGAAAAACAGTGTTTTTACATGTCACATCCAATTTAATACACCATATTTTGTGTGGTTTTTTTTAAAGACAACCCCTTTTTTAAAAACCCATCTGAAGGAGAGGGAGAGATCTACAGCTCAGATGGAAGAAACTATTCACAGGACAACCACCTGAAAAAAAAGCTTTGCATTATGGAAGAAATGATTGAAAAAAAATACGTATGAAATCCCATTTCTTTTACTTTTACTATCTTTTTGGCCTTTGCCCAAATCCTACATTTGACAGAAACCCAGCACTAAACACCCTGACAACTTTATCCCTACATTAAAGCACGGTTGTGGTAGCATCACGCTTAACATTACCCTGAGCATGACTTTTGGTGGACGGCCACCTCTAGGATTATTCTCTATGTATTTTAATGTTGGTTTAATCGATGGTTCAAGCATGGCAAGTTTAAGGATGCAGTTTTAGGATAATTGTTTTTTTATAATTAAACCTGATTGATACTTTTGTAGAACTTTATCCCACTAGCACAACATCTATTGTGAGTGGCCATGTTGAAGTTCCTTAAACCTGGCTGAGGCAATAACCCTATTATCATATTGAAGTAACATTAGTTTGCTACATGGGAAACAACTCAGTATTGAGATGTAATTTATTCGATTTTAATTTTTGAGCAAGTTCTCATTCGTCAGCATTCATTAACAACTTAACAAGTTTGTGTCTGGGATTTACATGGTTTTAGCTTCATTCATTCACTAACATTAGCTAACATTTTTGATTGGTTGCTAGAATCATTTAAAATGATAAATGTTTAGGGGAAAATAAACAATCTTTTACCAGATTAGTGTAAATACTGTAGGTTTGAACCCGTAGCTGTTTTTTAATTTTTCTTCTTGGAATCGTTAGCTAGCTAAAAGATTGTTAGACTTTTATTAGCAAACATGATCATTCATTAATTAGCTAGCTACTTTTAATTGTCTCTTAATATAATACATTAATACTCACACCAGAAAAGAAAAATAAGCAATATGACACAAAATATGTTCAAATGGTGATAAAGGTACAGGATGTTTTCATTAAGACACATGACCCTTATATATCAACATACATGCTTATAAACATTTATAAACAAGCCTCCTTTTTGTGTACATACACACAATGCTGTTTGATAACTTTGAAGAAGAGTGTGTTCGGATTAGAGGTTTGTTAGTGCAATTGTATCTGTTTGACACGGTTAAGCTCTCAAGCTCAGGAACAGTGTATACCCTTTTTTTTGGTTCAGTACACTTTACACACAACACACACACACACACACACACACACACACACAGTCTACAGTAGTCATTCTGGTGTGTGTGTAAGCAGGTGTGTCAACTACGTGTGTGTTATTGTTTGTATTCTAGTATAAACGTATGTCAGGTACACACCAGGTTTATAGCGTGTGTTCCAGCTGCTGCCTCAGGTGAGTCCCGTGCTCACGAGCGAAAGCCTCGGCTGTATTCAGTGTCTTGCTCGCTGTCGTCCTCCACTTAAATATCACTTAACTCTGATTAACCCACGCTGGCCCACCTGCCAGCTGACTGCCATTAGACTGACCCTTATCTCCTCGTCCGATCTGGCCACAATAGAGCCAGGGCCGGAGCTGGGGCTTACGGAGCCTCTTCAATAATAAATCATTAGCTAAACACTTTTGTTCATTTGTGTCATGTTACATGTACTTCAATTTGCTCTTCTGTATCTCACGCCTCGCTCGGCAGATGTAAAAGTGTCCAGCTTTTCTTTTTTTTCCTTCTGTTTTTTTCTTTTTTTATATATATGTATAGATTATTATTGAGAAATAAATCCCATTTGGGTGCCAGTGTCTTTTATTGTAACTGTAGCTGTATCCTTCTTTATCCATCACTTTCTCTCTTTCTTCCCAGCTGTCAGATAAAAAGATTATTTGGAGGTGTGTTTTCCAGGAGCTAAAACAAAGTTAATTGATATTAAAGTAATCTAACAGATTAGCTTTTTGTAATGCTTCAGTACTTACATAAAAAAAGAAGAAATTATTCTGGATGTTTTATGTATAAAAGTATCATGGATACCATTTGATATGGAAATTATTAGAGGATGGTGTGGTGTCTGTAAGCATTTGGCTGTAGAATCGGTGTGCTAAGCTAGCTAGCAAGCTAATTTTGCTAATATTAGTAATGAACAAAAGACTTGATTGCTATGGTAGGGGAGATCAGGTAATTTTTTTTTAATTCATACCACCGAAATGGAACATAGTTTGATACAAAATGGCAATGTTGATGGTGAACTATATATATATATATATATATATATATATATATATATATATATATATATATATATATATATATATATATATATATATATATAAATATATACTGTGCTATACTTTAAGAAGTAAAGTGGCTTCTGTTTAAATAAATTGCAGAGAGTAATACTCAGAAATCTTCTGACAAATGCTAGCTAGTTTAGTAGCAGTTAGCTACCTAGCTATCTTACCTAAAATTATCTTAGTTGTTAATAACTAAACGACTGAGAAGCCATACAAAATGAGACCTAGATACCGAAATTCCATATATGTCAACCTCTAACAAATGCTAGCTAATTTAGTATCAGTTCGATAGACATTTAGCTAGTTTTCCTAAAATTGGTGATCAACAAATTCTTGGGCCAACACCAATGGAAATCAAGACTCATATGCTGAAATCACACATAAGTCAACCTCTGACTGCTCGCGAGTGTAATAGCAGATATATACCTGGCTAGTCAACATAGTCAACAAGTTTATGTTAGTGTTGAAAAAAATGATGGTTTGTCGTGTTATATTTCGACAGGCGGGACTAGTGTTAGTAAATCAAGGAGAATATGGCAATGCTAAATAGCATTCTTCTCTATCTGGGATAAATCTGAGCTAGTTTACAGGCAGTTAGCTGGGTACTTACTGGCCACCTAGCTAGCTTACCTAAAGTTAGGGATGAACAAAATCCTGCTTGTTAACAGCTAAACTATTGAGAAAAACACAACTTGAGATACTGAAATCACACAGACGTCAACTTCTGACAAATGGTTGGAAGTTTAATATCAGTTAGCTATACCGCTAGTTAACTTACCTGATGTTCGGGATGTAGAGAACATTTGGTGTTAAAAGCTAAACTGCTGAGAAACAACGTGCATTGAGATGCAGATTCTTAAAACGCATGGACGTCGACTTCTGACAAATGCTAGCTAGATTAGTAGCTAGCCAGCTGGTGAACTTAGATGAAGTTTTTTAGATGAAATGATGGTTTGTTGAGTTGTATTTTAACAGATGTGACTATGTCATGTCAGAAACACATGGGGACATTTTCAAATATCTTTTTAATAAAATTTTATATATATATATATATATATATATATATATATATATATATATATATATATATATATATATCTATCAGTAGGTCATTAAGTAGATTCTTGCAAATGGACAAACATTGCAAATAATTTATTTTTATACTTAGGTTATTTGGTAACACTTCAGAGAATGACCCTGTTCAAATGTGTTGACATAACACCTATGTCAAGTAGATTTTAGGTGACATTAGTTCATGTGCTTTGACACATTTCTGAGAGAAATGACAGAGTGTTAAGACAACAGACTTTGTAGACATGTCCAGACGTATTTCTTGGTGTCTTTGTGACATAATGTGACGTAGAAGCTTTTGTTGTCATATCCGCATAATGTCATACTTGAAATGTCATTGGTGTAACTTTGGTGTAATGTCAATTTGACATTCAAAAGCATCATTCATGACAGTGTTTGGATTATAAGCATTTCTGACTGTTTATGTAGGTTTATGGCAGTTGTCATGAAGGTTATGTTATGTTCTGTTGGTGTCATGCAGCCTTCTGAACACCTTCTGTACAGTTGGTAATTTAACCTTTTGTGCATTTGATTATATATGCATTCCTACATGTACTGTATACACCTGGAACTACAATAACATGTAAATCACTTCCTAATGAACACGTTTTAGAAACGTCGGTTTCTTATCCGCTCTCTGATATGACCTCATGATTGGCCTTTTATTGCAACAAGATTGAGTTGTTCAGATCCTCTCAGGTTCATTTAACCTTGAGAAAAGGGCACCATTTCTCGTCTCAGACTCGCAGCCATGTTACTGTATGTTACAATACACCGACTCTCCACCTCTCCCTCATATGCTTCAGGTTCACATGGGGGAGTAATACTGGTTAGGAGTTAGGAGCATATGAAAAGTTGCTGTTTGTTACTCCCAAGGGACAGGAGCACACACACACACACACACAGAGAGAGAGAGAGAGAGAGAGAGAGAGAGAGAGAGAGAGAACAGAATAGATTAGGGTTTCTTCGGGTATGACTTGTATAAAGTGATTACAGTCCATCTTGGCCCAACAAATTTAGACTTCTTGACGCCCCCTCTGTTGTTGCCCCCTAGTCAGATTCATGTAATCTCATTAAATGCTGACAGAGGTTCAAGACAGAGGCCTGGGTCTCACACACACACACACACACACACGCACACACACGCACACACACACAGACACACACACCCAGAGAACTACTTTGATGCCGTTATGTCGGAGACAGACGACATTAGGCCTGTCTGCAGCTTTTAGCCCTAAAACCATGTCATCTCCATCTGCACACAGAGAAAGAAAGAAAGGAAAAGAAAGAAAGAGTCCCCTCAAGCAGTTGCATCAGTAAACAAGAAATGCTACTACACCCACAGCTATAGTGTGTGTGTGTGTGTGTATGTGTGTGTGTGTGTGTGTGTGTGTTTGTGTGTGTGTACATGTATATGCACGCATGGACACGCCCACATGGTGCTACTTTATTACTATATATACTCTCATTGATTGAGATTTCTTTTTTTTTTGTTTTTGCGCTGGTTATAAACACCAAACCAGTTCAGATCAATTTTGAGATTTTGATACAGCAAGTAACACATTGAACATCACATGTTCCATCAACAAATAGTCACGAAATCATCAGTATAATAATTAAATAACAATATTATTTCCTGGATATATAAATCATTTAAATTAAAATGTATTTATCATATACTAATACTGATTCATTCATTATTGCTAATTTCAGGCATGTTTATGGCTCAATGCTGAATAAATAAATACAGTAATAAAAATAAGAAGAAGAAGAAGAAGAAGAAGAAGAAGAAGAAGAAGAAGATTCTAACATGTTCCTGTGTAAAAAAAAAAAAAATTAAAGCTTTTTAAAGTGCTTTTTTATTATTTATTTATGTTTATTTTTATTTTATTTGTAATGGTGCCGATTATTTTTATTATTTTATCAATCAAAATTTTATAATGTAACAGAATACCTGCTAATTTATGTTTAGTCATTGACGCACTCTTAGGGGATAAAAAGTTCAATCTAAAAACCTGAACAAGTTCTTCATTTGTCTCTCTCTTTGGGGAATCTTGTTTAGAACCAAACAACAAACTGTTTCCAGCAAAGCTTCCAAGTAGAACCTTCCTGAGAAACTAAGAGCCCTTAGCCACACAAAGAACTCTTGAAGAACACTTTCTGGATGGTTTGTTAATGTTAATTAATGCAGTAATTAATGTTAGTTAATAGGAACTTTAATGAAAAGCATCACCATAATTGTTGCATAACCTTGTCTTTGCTACACATATTAGTAGTATTTTATCGAGTCCCATTCATATCTAATCAAGCATTAGCCGTTATGTGAAAATAATGACCGACAGGGTTGTATGATGCAGAGTTACTGTTACCAGTTCATGTACTGAAGTGGGGTTTTTTACCCTCGTACCCCTCTGCAATTTTCCAATAATTGTCATTTTTAATGAACAATGTTTAATGTTGTACTTTTAACCATTTACAGTTACATTCAATGTTGTGCTACATCCATGAACCAAAGTTAGCTGAAGACTTACTGATTGTTATGTTAAGTTCTGACACTGAAGACTCCTTCCATAAATGTTAAATAAACATCTCCTTACAGAAAACTTCACCATATCAACCATTATATTATTCTCTGTTAAATAACTTTTTTTTAATTATTATTTCTGTTCGTTATTAGCTTTAGATTAGGTAGCATGCGTCATACAAGTCCATGTGAATGAGTTGTTACTATAGAAGCAATAACACATTTGAACAAGGAACGTTAATACTGTACAAACGTGATCTGACGTTTTAGCTGTTCTAGAAATGAAGCATTTTCTGGTGAATCACATTTAATAACTCAACAGTGCTGTGGTATAAATAATAAATAACAGTGAAATTGAAGTGAAATGATTCAACTTGATTCAACATTAAAATTTACATGTGAATATTTAAGCAAATGCATCAACAAATCAATACTGAAGCTCAAATCTGCTCATGTTTGTGTGTGTAGGTTCAACATCATGATGAGTCGCCTCATACTCTCTCACTTGTGTTAGCCTATTTCAGCTTAGTCATTTTGCTAATGCTAAGCGGTTTGAAAAATCAGGCCCATGACTGTAAAAAATAATATATGGCCATGTTCTCTTTACTCGAGTATATTTGTAGCAATCCGTCATCTCGTGTCAGAGGCTTTTTCCTTTCTTGTCCATATTTTCCTTTTATCATTTCTAGTTTTTTCCCCTCCACCCTCCCTCTTTTCTCATAGTCACACTCCTTGTTTAAGGTCAGTGTGCACAGGTTTTATATGAATCTCTTATTTATGTTAGTGCTTATGGATGTCTTTTTCTACCCCTAGCCCTATTCTTCCCTCCCATTTCTCTCTCTCTCTCTCTCTCTCTCTCTCTCTCTTCATTGGACTGGAGCGAGTGCTGATAGGCATCTATGTTGGAGTCTGCCTGTGTTTCTGCAGACAAAGCGCCTCCAAGAGCTACGCTGTACTCCCTGGGAACCATGCACAAGCCCCCTTCCAACTTAGTACCCATAATGCTCCTCCCCCCCACACAACATTCTACCCTCTGCCAGCCTGATTTCCTGCCCTCCACCCACGCCTGGGGCACGAGCTTCAACACAGGCCAAACTGCACAAACTGCTGCCACTTTAAGGGCTTTAAAGCTCAGTTCACAGGCCTCACTCCGGACACACAGCACTGCATGGCTTAGTGATTTCGCCTGACTGCGCTCAGCTGCTAATGATGCTAATGCTAAACTCTTTAGGAGTGGAAATGGGTGTTTGATGGAGCAGAGAACAGCTCCTAATGGAGTTTGTGAGCACCAGTTTGGTGTGTGTGGCACCCACTGGTAATAGCCAGGTAACTATTTCTGGCTTGTGGAACATTTATTAAATGATACGGCTCTAGGAACATTCAATCGGTCTGATTTTCTGGATATTCATAGAACATGTTTTACTAAACATTCCTGATCATGTTTTTCACATCGTAGTCCCTTAATGGGGACGTAACAGGAATGATGTTTGAGCAACATCCTATTAACATAGCAAAAACCCTATATTGCAATAAAAGTTATTTTCTATTAACGTTACACCCTAACCATTTAAAATCCTGACAAATAATTTCAGAATGGTTTTAATAAAATTCTAGGTTGGGATACTGAAGCTTTAGTCATAAGAGTCATAAGGAGCACTCAGTACAAATGTGAATAGAATTCATTTCGCCGCATTGAGCTCCTCATTGGGAAATTATCCAAATGTTTGAGAAAAAGGAATTCACTTGGGGTAATGTACAACTTCATTTCATAAAACATTCATCAATGTGAATTTTTATCCTATAAATTCTCAAACTCTGAAAGCATGAACCAATAGAAGACAAGATGTCTTCCATTGGTTCAAACAAATAATCCCATGCAAAAAATAAATAAATAAATATATAAATAAATAAATAAAATTATGCACGCAAGCAAAACCAAACAAAAGATATAATCATGCAAGCCAACAAAACCAATCAAACAAATGAAGAAATAATCATACTACTAAGCAAACAAAACCAAATAATTGAATTAAAAAATACTCATGCAAGCAAACAAAACCAAAGAAACAAACGTTGATATAATCATGAAAGCAGCAAGCAAAACCAACCAAACACATAAATAAATAATCATGCAAGCAAACAAACAAAACCAACCAAACAAATGAAGCAATAATCATGCATGCAACAAAAACCAAGCAAAATAAATAATCATGCAAGAAAGCAACTTAACAAGCCAGCAAATAAATAAATAAATAAATAAACAAGATGATAATTATTAAATAGGGTTATTATTCTCTTAAATAATTCTCATCACGACTAAACTTATATAAATAGTTACAAATGTTAAGGTTAGGGTTATTATGTGCACCTTCACTTACAACTTTATTGCTATGAAATTATATAAAATCCAATACCCCCACCCTCATGGCTTTGAATTCATATGCATTCATCATGAGATCATGTTTCATTTATATAATGTGTTCTTTTGCTACCTACCTAGCTACCTAGCTAATTTTACCTAGCAAACTACCTAGCTAATTTTATGAACCACTCCGTGCACAGCCACAAATCATTACTTTTTTTAAGTAGTGTGCCAGATCAAATCTAGTTTAATTGCTGTTTCGTGCTGTTTCCTGTACGATGCTTGTTTAATTGTCTACTTAAAACAGCCTTTAGCCTCAGCAAACAGTGCAGGTGTTGGAAAAGTCTGTCTCTCAGCATTCCTTCAAAATGGGTGCAGATCAGTGGAAGGAAAGTGAGGCGATGGCCTCTTGCTAGGCCACTTGAAGAGGTGGTGATTTGGAGCTCGCCTCCGTCTCCCCTTGCGCTTTCCTTTCGTCAGACCTCTGGACGACCTCTACAACTTGTTGTGGGGGTTCATAGTTTTGGTGGAAAGGCGGCTGCTTAGGCCGAGGCCCGTCGCACACATTCCTCTCGGGCTATCGCTGCCATCACTTGACAAGAATTATATAATTGCAGCCTGTGATCTCATTCTCCTCAAAGAACATTTTGAAGTTTCCTTTCCTCTCTTTAGCTTTTTTTTTTTTTTACGTTTTCGCTCTCCCACTCGCTGTGTAATGTTCAAATTGCTCACATTAAATCACCCCTTCCCTCCTCCTTCCTTTCCCCCTTTACTTCCTCATCTCTTTCTTTCTTGTTTTTGCATTCCTTACTCCCTCGTTCCAACTCCGTCCTTTTCCAAATTCTCCTTCCGTTGTTGTCAAATTGTTTATGATGTGCTTATCGCTTTAATGTGTGTGATTGCGCTTACGTGCATGAGCATTTGTGCGCTCGTTCTGCAAACACCACGATGGAGCGATACAAAGCCGCATTTATCTACGTCGTCCACGTTTAAAGATAACCAGCCTCCATGTTGGTTAAGGGAAATGGAAAACAGAGGGAAAGAAAGGAGAAAAGGAACACCGAAAATGACATGAGAGAGGAAAAGAATGAAAGATACAGTATTGTGTATGTTTTTTTTTATTCTTGCTTCTTCTCTCCTGACATCACTGCAATGTCCAGTAAACACATACACAATAAAGAGATTAAACGTTCTCACTGTAATCTTGTACTCACAATCAATGAAACAGGTCTCAGATCAGCGATTCATAACCACTCTCCATCTCCAGAGCCAGTATTATACCCGTGTCTGATCTGAGAACAGTAATCAGGTACAACCACAAGCATGTGTGAGTCACTCAGCGATCATAGGGTCATACCATGTGCTAATGACGGGGGTCACGACCTCAGCAGTTGTGGGTGAATCCCAAATTGAAGAGTCACACACTGCGCTGCTTTGATCTGATTAATGAGTCAGTATTGCTAATTCATCACAGTTTAAAAGAACAGCTTCTCCACACACACAAACTTTTTTATTATTAAAAATTAAACTCACACCAATTTCCATGTATGGCAAATGTATTCAATCAGCCATGACACGTTTCGTGTCTGACATTTGCTACCAGGCTAATATAACTAATCCTGTTAGACTTGTCAAGTAAGACTTGACACTGTGGTTTAGTTCACAGTACTTTAGAAGGTTCTTTCAGTTTATCCATTGCAGAAATGTGTCATAGTTAATATAGCACGACTGTGAATGTTTGCTAGATCTTCAATAAACTGCTCTGACTCGTTTAATTTTATCGAATGAAATAGTTTGGTTTGCAGAACCAAATAGAGCGTCTGCTAAATGATGTAAATGTGAAGGTTCTATGCGGAATCCAATCTTGGTTTGTCCATACAGAGAGAGTGCTATGTATGCACGCATGTTGGAATCCAAGTACCTTCATTATCTAAATACCCCCTGTAATACCCATATTTCGGACTTTATAACCTACCAGATTCCACATTGTAGCTGAATGGTGTAATGTGATGGGGCGGCCATTTTGTACAAACAAAATCAGTTTCTTTATTACCGCTATTTGATTATTATTACACCATAAGCCCTGCCTCCTAAATGTTGTACAAATTTAGATGCAATGTGGATGATGATGAATTTAGAAAAACTTACATTTGCAAATACAGACTATCCCGTATCCCTATTATTTCACAAAAGTTGATCAGAAACGATATTACATAACTTAAGTACGGTACTTAAAGCATGTATTTGAACATTCAAACATGCGTTTGCGATTTAGGTGACATAGACCTCCATTGTGGGTTCCAGTGCAAAACTAAAAAACAAACAATAAAACTCTCAAATGTTTGAAATAAGTGGAAAATTGTATTTGTCCTCCAAATTACAGTATCTGATCTAAGATCAGATTCTTCATGGAAATAACTGCAGACCTTGAATCAGCTGCTTGTTGCCTTATATATATATATATATATATATATATATATATATATATATATATATATATATATATATATTAGACTATTACTCCTTAGCCATGTCCCAGTGTCATGGCTGCATTTCTTGTCTATTATGTCACTTCAGGTTGTCATGTTTTTGAAAGAATCCTTCTTTTTTTTTCCAAGAAATGCAGCTCTTGTTTCTTAAAATCCCCAAACACTTCCAATTCAATTCAATTCAACCAGTGTATGATTTTAGACATTCAACCACTCAAAAACAAATACAAAAAAAAAAAAACAAAAAAAACCACCAGGAACACTGGTGAAATTATACAGTAAATCCGTTTCTACCCACACACAGTATTGTTGTATTCTCAAATCTGATTGATCAGAAAGTGTTCATTAATTTTCTTTAACAGCAGCTCTGACAGTACATCTGGCTGTAATTCAAATCACACATTTATTTTAATATGCTCACTCTAATACGTTATTGTTTGTATAGTAAAACGTACTATACAGTAACTTACTATATATACAACTTACTATATTTTCTCTTAGGAGATGTTTATTTAACGTTTATGGAAGGAGTCTCCGGTGTCAGCGCTTTGTCTTCAGTTTCTCAGTAACATAACAAGCTGCGTTTTTGTCTTAACTATAAGAGACAAAAACAAATTGAGGCTGGAGATGAAACAACAGTTTATAGCTTCTATAATGTAAATAATGAAAGGAACTAGCTTGTCTCATGCACATTCAGTAACATTATACATAACTATAAATGGTAAAATTGCATGGCATGTTTGTTAATGAATTACAACTGTCAAATCGCTGTGCAATACAAGACACTTCGTGTTGTGCTGTTATAGGAAGTTCAGGCTGGCAATATTAACTTAACATCACACCACCACGTCGTTGATTATTTTCCTACAGCAATACGAGTCTAAGTGTTTTATTTTTCCCCATCAAAACATGTGTCTTGTAGATAATACCAGAGAATGTTTATTTAGCAAAAGCTTCCCAGGGACCATAGCTACATTTCCATCCACATATTTTTATGCAAATTCTGGGATATTGTATACATAAGAAAATAAAATAAATAAAAACACTGGATGGAAACACTGGCTTTGAATAAAATCTCCTAAATGTGCATTAAAAAAACGTGTACCCTCAAATGAGGCAGATAATAAATAAAAAAAATCCAGTTAGAAGACATGCACATAAACTAAGATGGAAACGCATTTAAGAATGAATTCCTCCATGCTCATCAAAAAAGACATGTGACTTAGCCTCAACAAATCATGTGATTGGATAATTGGTTCCAGTTGGATGATTGGAAAATGGCAGAGAGCGAGAGGTTTGTTTGGATAGAAGACTTTGCGCCAGTTTCCCCGGAAGTGACGATTTTATTGAACACACGGGATAGACACGGTGCTTTATTCACGAATGTTTTATGTGATATTCCAATTTGGATGGAAACATAGCTACTGTGATAGTACAGCCGTCTTCAGAAATCTTCATATAGTTACTTGAATTGAATTGCTAAATGAATGTATAGAATTTGGTTGTTTCTTCTTCCTCCTCTTCTTTCCTTCTTTTCTCTAGTCTTTTCCTATATATCTTCCATGTAATATACACATGACCATTGGGAGGCACTAGAGTCCTACATCAATGACAGACCTGTGTGTGTGTGTGTGTGTGTGTGTGTGTGTGTGTGTGTGTGTGTGTGTGTGTGTGTGTGTGTGTGTGTGTGTGTTTGCTTGTGTGTCTCTACACTGAACGCTTTACAGTGTGGATTTATTGAGGGTGGAAATGCTGTTATTATTATTCAATCCTCCTCTCATGCTCTGGAGGGAGGCAAGGAGGGGAAAAAAACCTCTTTTCAGAGGGGATTCTGCTCATCGTCTGTGTGTGCGTAGGGAGGCAACACTGACATCTCTCACTCCTTCTTTCATTCCTCCTTTCATTGCTCTTCTTCCTGGATGGAGGGCAGAAGAAAACAGCTTGGCAGAGATATGTGGAGTGTCCTCTCGTTCCTTTATTAACACATCGTTGCCTCTCGTTTATTTGGACTTTCTAGCGTTCCCTCTTTATTTTTTGCAGTTTTATTTATTTATTTGTTTATTTTTTAACCATGACAAAGCTTCATCCATCACTCACAAACATTAAACTGACAATATCATTAAACCATGTACACCATTCTTTGTGGATTTGAGTCCACAAATTTGAGTGTGTGTGTGTGTGTGTGTGTGTGTGTGTGAGAGAGAGAGAGAGAGAGAGAGAGAGAGAGAGAGAGAGAGAGAGAGAGAGAGAGATATTCTGTTTGAGGTGTATTGCAAATCATACATTGGGTGGGGGGCATAATTATTGGGACTCAGATTGTTTTAGCAGGAAATTTCTCATAAATGGACAAAAGAAAGAAAGAAAGAAAGAAAGAAAGAAAGAAAGAAAGAAAGAAAGAAAGAAAGAGTTTCCAAGTAGGCCTCCATGAGAGTGGTCTGTATGCTATGAATCATGGGTAGTGTGCATTCTAGAGATAGATGAGCAAAGTCTAAAAACTGAGACAGAAAGAAAGAAAGAAAGAGAGAGAGAGAGAGAGAGAGAGAGAGAGAGAGACCCCAATCCCAAACAACCAACCTTGGAGGAGGAGTGAAAGAGCGACGATCCACCCATCATCCATTTTATGATTACAGAATCCATTTTGCTGATGTGCGCCTACACGCAGCCCTGTGTCATTTGTGTTATGTATTATTTTTTTTCCTTCTTTGTGTCAGCACTAATTAAGCAAAGCATGTTTTGACAGGAAATTAATTGATACATCACGAGCCGCCTCTCTCTCTCTCTTTGTCTCTCTCTCCCTCTCTCTCTCGCTCTCGATCACACTCACACACACACACACACATTAGATCCGTGTCTTTTCCCCCACACAAAAGATGGCAGCATTCGCAATTGGAGTTGGAAATGAACGCAAGTGTGAGAACGAGCGTTTTGAAATCTATAAGCCTCCAAAGATCTTATTACACAGATGATTCGATAAGCGTCCCCGCTGCAGAAACGCTTAGCACGCTGTACTTTTAATTAAGCACGACTGTGTGGAGGACAATGAGAAAAACAGGACGAGGACGAGAACGGGGACAAAAGTGCGGAGAAAAGAATGAGACGTGCGCATGTGTTTTTATAGTCAGAAGAGGATGTTCGAGAGGGAGAGAGATAGAGACAGAGATGACATTTATCTTCACTTCATGGCCCTGACCCGTTTCGTAATTTGAGCCGTGAAAGTATCAAAGCACGGACAGAGATAGAGGAAGTCTGAAGGAAGTCTTATTATTTAAAGTACTCGATGATTAACGACTCGTCGGATAACTCGATCACGAAGTCGAGGGAAAATTATATTATATTATTTTATATTGAAAATCTACGATTTATTCATAGTTATATTAGTGACTAGTGTGACAACGCTAACCCCGCCTCTAAACCTAATCTTAACTTAACTTTCATAACTTAATCTCTGCTTCCTTTTCCCTTTTTTTTGCTCTACTGTTATGTATTTCACGTTTTTACTCCTTTATTTGTGCCGAGAAGGTACATCGGTGTGTGTCCATTGTCTTTTCACTTTAATTTATAAAATGGCAACCAGAATATGGAAAGAAAGAGTACAAGAACATGTTGTGGAGTTGTAACACATGTTTAGAGTAAATTATCATAATAGCAATGAAAATAAAATCTATTTTTACCTCATATAACTACACATTTTGCTTTTAAAGTGATTATCTATGCATTCCAATATGAACAGTGTTGTTCTCGTTAGATTATCAACATTAGATTAAACCCTTTATATAGTATATATGTAAGGAATAAAACATGTGGAGGAGTGCTGTTATAGGAAAATAATCAATGATGAGATGCTGTGATGGAGCCTGATGTGACACATTACTGTTACCATCCTGAAGTTGATTATTTTCCTTTCCAGAATGTCCCAAAATGTTTGGTTTCTCATATACCAAATACAATTGGTCATACTTGCAATAATAATAATAATAATAATAATAATAATAATAATAATAATAATAATAATAATAATAATAATAAAGCTCATAATGATACCGAGAAACCACTCCATTTTCCCCACGATGCCTTTCATAAATGTTAGACATCTCCTCACAGAAAACTTCCCCATGTCAACATTTTCTCTTTAAAAACAGTTTTTTTGTAGTCAGGCATAGCTTATGACCATGCAAGTCACTGTGAATGAGTTGTTACTATAGCAACGCTAACATAATTAGAGCGCATTGATATGAACTTGTGATTTGAATTACACAGGGAAGTACCATCAGCTGTTATAGAAAATGAATCAACAGTTTCTGACCAATCCGAATAGAGAATTCAAAACGGCTGTGGTTTGTACTGGTATGGTTTATTTAGGCCTACATGTTTTGATCCAGCTCTCTTTTGGATAGTGTTTTCTCCTTTCCCATTCACTAAGTGGCTTTGATCATTGTGACTAAATATCTCACGCATAATAATATGATGGTAAAAATGTAATTGTCATTTTAAGTTTAATTTTAGTTACGTCATTCTATCACTATCCTGAACACCAGCAAGAAGCCACAAGAAAAACCATACTCAGGTAGCTCATGTGAGTGTGTGTGTGTGTGTGTGTGTGAACCCCCTTTCTCTTAAAAGTGCGGCCTACACGTGCCGATGCCTTTAAGCGTGTGTGTTGTGTAATATATACACACATATAATATATATATATATAGAGAGAGAGAGAGAGAGCGAGTGAGGTGTGTG